>OY282582.1:16251411-16501186 GCA_958299025.2 Drosophila histrio | reverse complement strand
TCTCGTCGTATACACACGAAGATCCCACGATCGAGCGCGCGCACCCACACACACAACTGCACAGATACACATGCATACAGTGGGAGTGGGTGGCAGCAAGTCAGCAAGGCAAAGGCAACGGCAAACGCAAAGCAAGGCAAAGAAGAAAGTATGAATTCGGCCAACAAACAGTCGTTTGTTGTTGCTGTCTCGCTGATGCTGTGTGAGTGCATGTATGTGTGTCTGGTATGCGAAGAGACTCTCAGTAGTGAGACCCGATAATTATCGATATGTACGAATGCAAAGAAAACAACAACAGGTAGAAGCTGTTAGCAAAAAGCCGTTAGCTTTTGGAAATGCAACAACACAAGCGAAAGACGAAGAAAGAAACGGAACGCACACACCAAAGGAGAATCAGCATCTGCAGCTGAATGAACCACCCTGTCTCTGTGTGCGTATCCGTGTACGTGTACGTGTGTGTGTGTGTGGAACAACAACTTGTTGTTTGCTGCTGATGGCTGATGGTCAATGCGTATCTGTCAGTACGCGGGTATGTCCGTTCCCCCGTCTGTATGTCTATTAGTCTGTTCGGGGTCGGACTGTCGCATCATACGCCCCCGCATAGCTACAAAAATAGCAAATTGTTAATTTCGCTTCGAAAACTCTTTTCCAATACACACACACACACACACACGTACACATAAGCACACACATATACTTAGGTGTCGGGGGTGGGAGCACATGATTTTTATTGGCATGCCACTTGGTTTTTCCGTGCAAAACCACTCTGAATGCCGCATATTGAACATATTTACTTGTACATACATATACATACTGTTGTATATATGTATCTATAAATATATATAGACAGATTATTTATGAAATTGATTAAATATTTTATAGCGCTAACGCAATTCTAAATACAAATCTACATACAAATGTTCTATGCACGCACACGCACACGCTCACGCACACGCATACACATACACATATATATGTGCTTTACAACATGCCTGAGTATTTGTGAGCTTTTCTTCTTAGAGAGCGTGAAAAGATACAAGAGTTTAAGCATGTGTGAAGGAAAAGCTCTCCAAAAACGTTACATTCAACCTCCAGATAAGAAATGCTGATGCTAGAAGAAGAAGAGGCACCAGGGGCAGGGTATTACGTGGTCGCAATGCTCCCGATCGGCAGTGCCAACAAGAAATCATTTATTTTTGGCCCATAATGTGCGTCGTCAGCGGCAATTCTTGTTTTTTTTTTTCGAAAACAATATCTATTATTAACCTTTTTGTGCGTTAATACCATATTTCTGAAAATATGTATTTAGACGCAAAACATACATAAATTTAATAAAAATTAAAAGAAAGAAGTGGCAGTCACATACATACATATTTTCGTACGTACGTACGTACGTCAAATGAAAATCAGACACACTTTCCGAGGAAGTCGAAAACAGCTTCTAGTTCCATTAGGAATCAAATACAGTAAACGCAACTTTATTGTAATACTTTTGTACGAAGTTATTCAGCACACTAATTAGTTTTGACAATGGACATTTTCTAAGCTAATTGAAATTTGATAATGGTTTTGCTTCAGTTTGAATAACAAGAAATCACAGCAAAGGATGTGAAATAACATGTAATACACAGTGGTCCCTCAAAAATCGGAACGTACTAGAAATTAGAAAATTCAATTTCAAAAGAATTTCTTCTTTCATATGTATATTCATTCGCCAAGTATAAATAACAAAAATATTCAAAATTTGGCTTATGCTATGACATCTAAATTTAAATAAATCATAAGCTTTTCATTTTATGCGAAATAATAAACACTTCTAAGCAACTAGAATCATTTTCTAGTGAAATTTACATTCTAATGCTTTCAAGATTGACAAAATAACAAAAGTGATTGACATTAGTGAGTGTCTACTGTAGTATATGTGGTGCATATTTAATAATTACGAGTATGGGGACACTTTCGTTCAGTAGACGTTTTGGACAAGGACAAATCAAGGCATAAACAAAAAACACACACTCGACAATTGGTACACCTTGTAAATGTATCTGTATCTGTACCTATATCTATATCTACATCTATACTATATATTCGTACACTGTGCAGATACGTATTTATATTAATTCGCATGTATTTTATAACTTGTTGTGGATACAATTATTTTAAGAAATAATTACAATTTTTGTTTATTACATATTTAGTTATATATATACATCTATGTATTTATGTATGTATGTATGCTACTAGGCATTATTACATACATATAACTATCTGGGTTTACTTTGTTTTTTTATCGTTTACATAGCAATAAACGCTGAGAGGGGGGGGGGGCATCATCATCTTAAGGAAAACATTTTCTAGCTCGCAATTATTAAACAAAAAAAAATATATATATATATATAAAAAACAATTACATATTTATAATGTAGTATTATCGTGTTAAATATTCATGTTACAAATTAAAAGAGGAGTGGGCGACAATGGGGCGTTCGAGGAGAAATGCAAATAAACTCAATCACAATCGATCGATCCCGATCATTCAACAGCTCTAAGGCTCGTCCTGAGACTCATTCGGGCTTCGGCGTCAGGCCCGGCGGCGGCTGCGACTTCAGCTGCTCGATGAACAGCTCCTCCAGCGGCCGATCGCTGATGATGCGGAAGAAGAACAGGTGGTCCAGACACTTGAGACTGATGGAGCGCAGAGCGGGCAGGCGGAGCAGCAGCTGGGCGAAGCGACCGTCGTCGCCGGGATGCTCCACTCGGCAGTGCTCGTCGAGGCAGGCGTAGACCTTCTCTCGGCACAGTTCGATGTCGGCGCGGTTCTTGATGCCGCGTATGTCCGGATTGTACAGTATGATCGCCTTCAGACAGGACAGCTCGCGTCTGTCCAGATTCAGGCGCTTCATCTTCACGCTCAGCTCCGACAAGATGCGATCAAAGATGGCATGAACGCCGGCCTTGATGGCACTGTTGCGATGATACGAGAAGCTCTGGCTGAGAAACAGCTGCTGCGGCTGCAGCACCGGCGAGCGACGCTCGAAAGCGCTGTCGTGTACAATGCCGGCGTCGTCCAGCGAGACAATGCTGCACCAGGCCACGTTCGCGATGAGCAGCTCGTTCCAGGCGGCCTTCAGCAGTATTACCTGATCGTCCAGCGGCAGTTGCGCAAAGTGGGGCATCAGGCGCGCATACTCGACCATCTGGTAGAGCTGTTTGTTCACCACCTGGCATAGTGCGGAGACGGCGCCCTTGTAGTCTGGCTGCACGGTAGAGTTGGGACCGACGCGCAGGAATGACAGCGCCCTGTCGCCGCTGTGCGCCTCCGCCCGCTGCTCGGCGTCCAGGAGCCGCTCAATGGTGAAGTCGCGGGACACGCTGTTGGGCATGAAATCATCCGATGCACTGTTGGCGCCAACGTTGCCGCCTCCGGTTCCGCCACCCACTCCACTCACCCCACCAGCCGCATTACCGACAGCTGCATTCAAGCGGCCAGTGGACGTGCGTGCTCCGCGCTGTCGCTCTTCCTGCACCGCCTCGCGCTTCATGCCGCAGGAGAGGCACTTCTGGTAGCGACAGTATTGGCAGCGATTGCGCTGCCGCTTGTCAATGATGCAGTTGCGATTCTCGCGGCACGCGTATGTGAGATCCTTGCGCACCGTGCGCTTGAAGAAGCCCTTGCAACCCTCGCAGCTGTAGACGCCGTAATGCTTGCCACTGGCGCGATCCCCGCAGATGGAACACAAATGCTTCGACCCGCTCAGCGGATGATTTGGCGGATATTGCTGCTGTGCGGCCGGCGCCTGCGCCATTTGGTTCTGGCTTTGATTGTTGTTGTTGCCACCGCCTGGCAGCACATTGACCATGTTCATCGCCTGCAGAAAGGGACCGGGGCTCTCGGCCTTGGGGGAGAAGCTGCTGTTGTTGCTGTCATTTAACTGCGATATGTCAGGCTTAACCTCCTCTTTAATGGGCCCCAGGCGGAATCCAGCGTCCTGATCACAATTATCCATTTCGTTGGCGTTCTTATTCTTCCACTTATTGTTGTCGTTGTCACAATAGGGCTGTGTGCGTGTGTATGTGTGTCTGCTGCTCTCGCTGCCGACTTTCCCCACTGCAGTTTCACTTTGTCGTCGATAGGAACGCCACCGTGTCTGAGTCGGAGCGAAGTCTGGTAAACTTACAATACAAAATTGCTAGCTGCATAAATTGCAGTTGCAGCATTTACATAACTTTGCAAATGTTTTGCTCCTTTTCTTGGGTTGCTGTTGGTCAAATTCTTATTTGCTCTTCTCCACAAAAAAAAAAACAAGAGTTAGTATAGACAAGCTTTCTGACTAATGATTAAATACTTTTCGCGTCGACATTTTTTTCTCAACAAAGACAAAGTTCACCACAGCAACTTCAATTCACCAGCGGCCAGAGTTGTCCGGTGTTCATAAATTGTAGCTGCTGCTTTTGCTGCATGCAAGCACAAGAAATCATGAAATATTGCCAAAAGCAATTGACTGATTGTTTTTGCATTAACTGCATTTTGTTTGACAAATGCAACTGAAATTAGCTTGCTTTGCATTTTAGCGAGTGCAACAACCCTGTGTAAGTAGAATCGATTTCCCTGTTAAGAATCGATTAAATCCCATCTCACAACTAGGGGATATGTTATCGAAATACAAAATTTTTTGATAATTTGTATTTTGATTTTAAAATGCATTATTTCAGTAAATATGCCCATATGTGTGTATATATTTACTGTGTATACGAGGAATGGAGTTTCTATAAAAACCGATAATTAATAATATAGAATTATCAGACGCCTGCCTATTTAAAACCGCGTATCTTCGAATGATGCTTTTTACAAATAAAAACCAATGACTGGAATAAAATAAGTTATTATTGTATTGATTTTTTAAATTATATAATTTTAAAAAATAAAATTTATTTCACTTATTTTCTTACAATTTATATACGTTCTTTAAAAATCGTTTTTAGATGATTTTTTAAAATCTTACCAAAATTCGATCTCAAGAAAATCGATTTTTTTCAGCTCTAGAGTAGACCAGACCACCGCCAAAAGAGTTCTCACCACAAACACAACACAAGGCAACTCTGTGTCTGTCGCAATACAATTTTTGTTGTACTTGCAAACACACAAACACGTACACACACACAAGCGCGTCGAACCAGACGCAAACACACAGACAGCAGCGACCCTCCTTGCAATTATATACGGCATATGCAAAAATACAAACACATGTAAACATTTGTCTGAATGCACGCAGACATGCTTACATATGGACAAAGCGCCAATTCTCCGGATCCGGCCTCGGCCCAAATAATTAACAAGGCAACAAACAACAAATACTGCGTACGCGGCCTTAATAATTGTTAACTGTGCCAACAGCAAACAAATAATTTAGTCCACATTTAAATCAAAGTCGTATTAATACTATATGTGACATTAATGAATGGTGAATAAACAATGCAACTTACTTGCATGCGCACTTGTTTGATTTCACGCAAAACGACGATACGTTTGTTTATAAGTTTTTGCACTATCCTTACGCATACGCACATTCACACATACAAAAACTGAAGCAAAACAATTGATAGTAGTGTTTAATTGTAACTATTTTTACCGAACTGATCTGCCGTCTAATTCAAACGCACTGCGAACTAGAGCTGCAAAACTATCGATGGCGCTATCGATATATCAAATATTTTGTTTTGTGCTATGTTTACACCCAGTATTCCATGAATTCTTGAATTTGCAAAATCAAAATTATCCCCTAATTATACAACACGGGACAAAAATTTCCAGGAACTTAATGAAATGAGGCCGATTTCACAGTCAACTTTCGTGTTTAAGTTGAACTGAAAAAATTATGTTTATGCACGCACTTTCGACAGCTTTTCATGAAATAAAGTTGCAAAATATGTTCCGTATAACCGAAGTAAAGTGTATCGATGGCGACTTTCATTAGTGATTTGAAATAATATCGATATATTAAAAATGTCGATATTTAATACCAATAATATTGGGAAGAGCGATACTTTACGGCTTCCAATATAACAATAGGTATCGATATTTGATCGCGATATATAGCAGTTTTTTATATTTTGTTTCGAGTACGCGGCGAATTCATAGTCCTTTATTTACGACTTACATTGCTAATCGATAGTGTCCCGCAATTTTTTGTATCGCATAAACAAAACATAGGTGGATTATTTTTTGCACACAATCAACAGATTGCACACTAAGTGGAGAGGATATTTGTAAAACTTCACAGTACTGAAACGTTTATTTACACTGGTCCAAAAAATATATATTTCGAATTATGACCAGTATTGCCAACTCGACTATCTTTCCGCCAGTTCTGGAACTTAGCGAATGCCAAACACGGCAGTACACGGCGATGCTCAAATTCGCTCATTACAAAATCTCAAGTCTCTAGCTATAAAAGTGCACTTGGTATGCGTTTTTTCAATTTCCGAGCGAAGGGGGCGTGACATCCATAATTTAAGATAAACTTGATCTACCTGCACTAGCTTCAATAATTAATTTCAATAGCATAAACTAAACAATTGTTTTAATTTAATTTAAATTGTTTTGAAAGTTTAGTATTTATTGCTATCGATAACAACTAATGTTTCCGACAAAAGTATCGAAACGCCAATGTCGCTTACTTTAAGTGTAAAATTCGTAAAAATACTAAAACACTAATTTTGCCTGCTTAAAAATGGCAAAATAATACCCACCAAGTCATAACTCATCTGAAATAAAGGGGAATTTCATGTTAAACAAATTCAATTGATTCCTATGTAAATGAATTGCTTATATGTTAGTCCTAGTCTTTAAAACAACTCTATGATAATGTTGATCTGCTACTTAAGCTTTGCAGGAATACTAAATTGAGAGTTTTTAGTAATATCCTAATTTAATAATAACTATATGTTTATTTACACGAAGTAAATATAAATTGATGTAAATAGAATTGATTTGAGCACGCCATGCCGAGGGAGCCCAATGCAATACCCTGTAGAAGAGTACTGACAATAGGCGATATAGTTTTTATGTTGGAAACCACATGATTTCACAGGATTTGTCACAGATTTGTGAAAAATTAAATTAAAAAGAATATCTATATACTATGTACATATGTATAAAAACTAGTCCGAATCGCTGGAGCAATCATTGAACCGGCTGGTCTTCAACGTTAATCGTTTGATGCGATCGTTCAAATACTTAATCTCGTCGCGGTAAAGGGCCTCCTCATAGAGCATGTTCTCGTGCTCTCTCGACTGGATCTGGATTTGGGTTTGACTTTGACATTGGCCTGGTTCCTCAAAGTTCAAGTATAGTGGAATATATTCGCTACTTGTGCTTCGACAAATGGGGCATTGGTCTGAGCTGTACACAGGGTTGACGAATAGATTCATTTGATTTACTTGCTGATCATATGAATCACCACTCACCTCTCCCTCCAGCGTTTCAGACACTTCCAGTGAAACACGTGACCGCAGCTGCCGCCGCAGATGTTATCCACTGCCTTGTAGGACTCCAGGCAGATGATGCAGTGCACTTGACTGGCGCTGCCAGGAACAGGGATTTCCTGGGCACATGCTTCGCTGCTGCTGCTACTTCTTCTACTGCTATTGTTACTGCTCATCGTACTATTCCAGCTGCCACACATTCTAATAATGAGCTTTTGCTGTTTACACACACATCCTAAAGTGCAGTGCTTATCAGCAGCATTCGTCACCCGTTCCGCCTGCAGTCGCCAAATCTTTGTATCAATGTGAACATGTGTGTGTGCGCACATACATATGTACATACACTGATCGTTGGGCGTGTTAATATTGTTTGCCAAATCCCTCTCTCTCTCTCTCTCTCGTTCTCTTTATTATCTATATACATATGTGCATATTGTGACCATAACAAAGTTCTATTTTTAGACCCTGTACTTATCGATAACATAATCTTTCCGATTAATCGCCGATAATCAAATACAGCTCTGATTGCAATTTGAGGGGAAGTTTTAATTTAAATAAATTTCGTACGTATTATCATTATGTAATGAATGCAGATTCATAAATAAATATGTTTACACACTAATCCGAATCGTCGAGAAAGCAAGAAAACTGTTCACACTTCATCTTCAAATACCGTATGCGTGTGTTCAAATATTTAATTTCATTCTGGTAGAGATCTGCCTCGTAGAGCAGATTCTCATATTGACTTGGATCGCCGCTTTGACTTTCACTTCGACTGAGGCTTTGATTCTGATGGTGGCGCGGAGATGTTTCCTCAAAGTCCAAATAGATCTGAAAATAGTCAGCATTTGTACTGCGACAAATGGGACATTTTTTTGACCTGCAAGCAATTTAACTAGTCAATATATATGTACATATGTATGTATTTATAAGCTAAACTTACTCCTCCCACCAGCGCAGCAGGCAAGTCCAATGGAACACGTGCCCGCAGGTTCCAGCATATATATTATCCATAGCCTTATACTGTTCCGAGCAAATGACACAACTCACTTGGCTGCCGAGTCTGTCAGAATTGTTGTGGAATCTACTGCTCCCAGGAGTGCTGTTGCTGCTGTTCCAATTGGCACTCATTGTAGTAATGAACTTCTATTGCAAGCATCGCCGCATCGCTGCTTATGGCTTATCAGCATCAATTGTCACCCGCTGCGCCGCCTTTGTATTCGCCAAATCTCTCAATTAAATTGTACGAAGCGACACGGATAAGCGGATAAAGGGCGAATATTTCACCGAGAACCAGGCCAACTGATATGCTCGTACTTATGCTCGTGCTGATGCTAATGCCGATCGCTGGGCGTGTGCATTACGAGTGAAATGTTCCTCCCTCTCCGCTCACTCAAGATAACCAGGCAAATAAAGCATGCACGCTTATTACATACAGTTCGTCAAGTAATTGTTTTGACAATTGCAGAGGTTATTAAAATTTGTTCCCGAAATATGTAACGCATGAAATTATACGACTTTCCGTCTGTCTGTCTGTTTCTATGCAAACTAGTTATAGAGCTATCTGAATGAAACTTGGTACAGATCAGTCATTTTAATGCAGGTAGTATATATGTCGGGACCGGCCGGATCGGATCCTTATATAGTATAGCCAGCATAGGAACCATCAGTCGAAAATCATGCTTTTGTATGACAAAATTGTTTACTTTTGAACTTTTTTGACGTACTTCAACTAAACTCACAAATTATGCATCTGGTCGCGTCATATACATCCTTACAAAATTTGGTTTAAATCGGTTCACTATATTATATACTATTTGCCATAGGAATAGTTGGTTAAAAAGTGCTTCAGGGTTCTGCAAGGGTATGAAATTTTTGGCGTGCCAAAAATAACAATGAAGATTGGCTCAGGGCCCCCTACTGTCGCTCCCACTTCGACTCTCCGGATTGCTGCTTTTATTTTTGGGACCTTAAAGAAGTACCAAGGCTCAATAAAGTTTGTCGAAAACAAAACGTCTGTCCCTCAGACAGCAACAATTAACAACAATTGCTTACAAATTGAATTAAAAGAGTAATTTAAAAACTAGAGCTTTGCATTTTGGCAGGCGATATATCCTGAAAATTTCATCGCGATCAGATAATCAGATAATAAACTCTAGTTATTTAAGAAACAATTAATTCTAGCACTGACGCTACAATCTGTAAGGCTACAATCTAATCGCGTATAAATGAGTTTTTAAAGAATAAGTAAAGGTATGAATATTTTGATGCATACCTTGCGGTCGATGTTCATCGGCACAAATTTACGTAAGATTTTGATAAATTTGATACATTTCATAAAAATTAAATTATGATTGCAATTATTCATATGGCGAAACCAACTGAAAAAAAGGAAGAAATAGGAGAAAAAGAAAATACCAACGAATGAAGTTCCTGATTGTAGGACATCAGGTTCCTTCGTTTGTTTAAATCACATTATCATTCATTCATTCTATCAAAAATAGAGCGACTCAACTCAAAATATTTATTGATTAGACCGGTATCAGCGAAAACATCGAGGTGTCGCGTTTAAGAATCTATCGCTGCCAGATACATAGATAATTTCCTTAAGTCCCTAACGTGGTCTCACGCAGTCTGGTTCTATCTGCTGTAGTTGACTAGCTAAAAATGGTTAAGCCCAATGGATATCATTGTTTATTTCATTACTAATTCTGAGAACCATAAGCAAGAAAATGTTTTTATGTTTCTTTATTTTCAAAATAAAATATATGAATTTTATATTTTGTCAAAACAATTACATGACTAACTGTATGTTAAGATTGAAAATGTATGTATGTATGTATATATTATTATATATTCGATTACTTTGAGTGCATCTCTTTTTTGCTGTCGTTTTAAAATATATTGCGTACACAAGTAGATTTAAAAATACACACACATTAACATAAATAATATGGAATGCGTTATAAGACATACAACAATTTAGCTATCAATTGCGGTTAAGGTCCAGGACAGGCCCCTGCCACTCAGATTTTACTTAGCGTATGTGATATAATAAACAACTTGTTACAAAAAAAAAACAAAAAAATTGTAATTATAAATGTAAGTAGTATATGTAGGTATAAATATATAAAAGCTATAGTCGAGAGTGGTCGACCATGAGATACCCTGCACCCAATGCTGCAACAGTTAACAACTTACGCTGGATCCCACAACAGTACTGTTAAATACGATCGCAAATTGGGTGCGGTATATGTTTATAATATATGGTTAATACTAGTTGTGATCAACGATAAATATCCATAAGTAGGTATGATTACGATTACGATTACGATTATGATGAATGTAAGCATATATGTAGTATTGATATATACTGGACACGATATTTTGAGTGCACGATAACCATTTACAATATGTGTTATACTTGCATATCGTAAGCAGTGTGTGTGGGAATGTAACAGTTACGATATTTGGAATTAAAGCATTTCGTTAGTCTTTTGGATTTGGAAACTTTGTTGGCACTTTGCTAGCATCGTCCTGGCCTTGGTCCTGGCGCTGCTGCAGTGCATCTTGGTCAGGAATGTTGGCGCTATAAGACTGCATTCTCTTCGGGCTGTTGACGTTCATGTAAATGGGTGATTTCGTTACTTTTGTGCTCGCTGTCGCTGCAGCCGGCAGATGTTGCGGCTGTGGAGGCGGTGGTGGTGGTGGCAACGTCCCCGTCGGACTTGGCGTTGCGGGCAGTTCCTCCTCCTCCAGTATAATGTCGTCCCCCACCATGGTGATGCGACGCATTGGCACTGAGCCGCTGCCCATTGAGCCAGCTCCTGGGCGGTAGATGGCGCTGCTCGGGCTGTTCCCGCTGATGTTGAATCCGTTGTTGATGTAGGAGTGATTGTTCTTCTTGAGCGGCAGACGGCTGTTCGCGCTGTTCCCGCTGGCCCCGCCCCCCATTGTGACCACCGATGTTACCGACGGCGGTGGGGGCGTAACCAATGGCGGTAGATTCGATGTGCTTATCAGATCTGGCTTCCTGGACATTAGCTCCAGCGATTGTGTCGTCTTTGGTGACTTTGGCGATGCTGGCGCTCCCGCTCCCACTAATGCACCTGGCTGGGAGTCTGACTTCGATCCCGCTGCCGCTGTGGCGCCCGCCGACATCTGGGAGACGAGGGTACGGCTGTGGTTGTTGCTCAACCCTGTATCTTTCCATTTCTCTGAAACGATGTGTGACCGTGACTTAGTCGATGGAGTTCGCATGCGGTTTTAACCTTATCAAGCTACATACCTGCCGCACTGCTGGCTCCATTCGTCTTGCCGAAGGGCAGGAGGAGACGCGCCGGCTGACAGAGGACGACCGTCTTGTAGGCCTTGCGGTACTGCTTGTTCATAATGACGTAGATAATCGGGTTGATGCAGGCGGACAAATATAGCATGATGTAGCTGAATATGTGCAAGCTTGGATGCTCCACATCCTTGTCGGCCACCTTGACAATTGTAATCGGCAGATAGCAGATGACAAAAGACAGGAATATGGCCAGGACCATTTTGGTGATGCGCCACTCGTTGCGCTTAGCCCGCACCTCGCGCTGATCCTTGACACGTGTCGGGGGCTGCTTCCCGCCCGCTATGACTGCCTCCGGCACGTCCGTGGAGTAGCTGCTGCTGCTGTCGGAGGACACCCGACTGGGGGGCAGTGCAGCAGCTGATGCTGTCTGTCCATCCGCGCCAGAAGGCAATGATGTGGCAGTGGCAACGGGTCGCAGATTGTTTGGAATGGAATTCTGCTTATTAGCATGACGCTTGAGCCGCTGCTCGGACTTGTGAACCACCCAGAAGATCTTGGCATAGCAGGCAATGATCACCAGGCAAGGTATAACAAAGGCTGTAATAAATAGCGTCGTTTTGCTGCTGTGTCCGTGTTCATCGCTCATTATGGAACACGTCTGCAGACGGGCATCGTAGCCAAAGCGACCCCAGGCTCCCAATAGAGTTGGCAGCTGCATTCCATATGAGACGAGCCAGCAAGCGGCGATCATGATGGCAATCCAGTGTCGCTTGTAGATGCGGGCATAGCATCCGTGGTGGGTGATCATCACGTACCGGTTGATCGTGATCATCGCGATGCACAGCAGCGAGACGCCAATGTTGCCGTACTGGATGAACGGGATCAAGCGGCAGAGTACAGCGCCATGTCGCCAGGTGCCCTGCACAAAGCGCAATCCCTGGAAGGGTAGCACCAGTGCGCAGAACAGCAGATCGGCAATGCATAGGCTTCACATGGAGGAGTGTGTGATTAATGAGAGATCTTACTGATCTGTGACTGATCTTACCTTATTATGAAGGCGGCCGCCACATTACGCACCTTGGGACACTTGAGTAGAGCGACAACGGTTAGAAAATTGCCAAAAATGCCAACGATCATGATCAGAAATGTCACGATCGCCGCAAAGGTCAACAACGACTGGGAGAAACTATAAGAAAGCATAAGTGATAATTTGGTGGGGCCTTAAAGGTCTTCAAACGACCAATCTGTGATCCTTTGAGTGATCGCAACGACCTTTAGCCTGCTGGGTATATCATATCTGGAGTGCTTCCGCTTGCTAAGAATCGCCAGCCATTGTTGGCACAGTCACAGTCCCTCTCGAACACATTCACACCCATACTCGAACTCGTTCATAGAGCGACTCTCTTAGGCGATCAATGTGGTTGATCGCAAGTAGAGAGGCACAATCTGTTCGAAGTGCTGTGAGAGACGCTTGAAATGGTGCGCGTAATATTAACGATCTGTTATCAGACCTTTCACACTGCGCTATAATTACCCAGCAGGCACTGATAGGGTCGAGGGCAAGCAACAACCTACCCGCTTTCGTCCACAGCATCCATACCAATCGTTGGCCCCGGTTGGGGCATGGTCATCATATCATCGCCATAAGCAAGGCCCGGGGTTGTGTCGTCACTCATGCTATAAGAATGGAGCAGAAAGAAAGGACAGACACATGAGTTTTATGATTGAGGCAGGCTTGAGGCACAAACGGGCGATGTGAATATAAGTACTTGATAAGGTCAAAAGCCTCGTGCCTATTATCCGTTAGTTGTCCCTATGTATAGCCTAAATACCGATCGATTGACAACTGAAAAACGAGGAACGACAACCGACCACAGCCAACTGACAACTAAACTTTAATGTTGCCTAGCATGATGATGCTATGTGAAACCCGGGGCGGTACCCGGGTTGCGTCTTGCATGGGGGCTCTTCTCTCGTCTTTTGTTTTGCGCTCACATCGCATTGGCTGTTCCTTTGGACTACAATAAATTAATGTCAATTAAATAATTTAAAGAGGTCACACTCACTCGGCGCACTCAGAACCTACCCATCCACCATCTCCTTAGCTTGGGGTGCAAAGATCAACGCCAAACCTTAATTAATTGAGTGTTTTCGAGTCTGTTCCAATACTCGTATGACACGCTGTCGCAAATGCGTACAGAAATGCCGGAACACTTAAATATTTTTAGACCCTTTACTTTAAAAAAGTAAAAAGGGTCTATTAAGTTTGTCAAAAAAAAAATGTGCGTAACAGGTCGAAGGAAGTCCGGCAGACCCCATAAAGTATATATATTCTTGATCAGCATCACCAGCCGAGTTGATATAGCCATGTCCGTCTGTCCGTCTGTCCGTCTGTCCGTCCGTCCGTCTGTCCGTCTGTCCTGCTGTATGAACACCTAGATCTCAGAGACTATAAGAGCTAGAGTCACCAAATTTGGTGACAATACTCCTGTGACCCCCGAAAAGGTCAAGTTTGTTTTAGAATTTCGCCACGCCTTCTTCCGCCCCCAAAAATCGAATTCAAAATTTTTAAAATCCCATAAAACGAAAAATATTAAAGCTAGAGTCCTGAATTTTGGCACACAGGACGAGTATCAGAGTCTTAACGTATCCTGAAATTTTCATCGCGATCAGATAATAATCTTGGAAGTAATTCAAAAAAAACGTAAAATCCCATATAATGGTCAATTTTAAAACTGGAGCCTTGAATTTTGGCACACAGGATAAACATCGGGGTACTAATGTATCCTGAAAATTTCATCGGGATCGGATGATCAACTCGGAAGTTATTCAAAACTTAATATTACTCAGTGTCGGGCTAAAGGAAGAAGAAGAGCATATTGACGTTACAACGCGCTATGGGGTACTATTAGTGTCACTCCTATTTCCATTTTGAAGAATAAGTAAAGGGTCTCCTACAGTCGAGTTCGACTGTAGCCTTTTCGACTGGTTTATTTATATTTCTGAGAAGTTGACGCCCAGTTCATGATACTTACTATCAAAATTAGACGGATGAAAAATAGCAATTTCTACAGATTGCCTATTATAGTTATTCGCTAAAGTATATTGGTAGATCGATAGTTCACTAAACTAGACGGTTGCTAGTTATATGATTACATCTTTTTAAGTTCCTTCAAAACATTATAAAAATTATTAGGATATTACGATCCAGATTCACTAAGGTATATTGTTATGCGATCATTGATCGTTCGTTGGATCTATAGATTGTTTGTTACGTATACGCGATGTTGAACACCTACCGATCGTTTGGAACTAAGCTGCGCACTCTAGGTAGATTGTTTGTGAACAGTACTTGTGTCGAAAAGTATACACACACATATGTGTGTGTATGTGTGTGTGTGTATTTGTATACCATATCTTATCAGCGCGTAGCACTCACCTGGGTTTATTGGTGTGCGGCACATGCGATTGTTATTAGATGTATTCGATTTCCCACAGCTGTATTGACTTGCACGCTTCGATTGCGATTCACTCTGACCAGCAATCACCAATCACAGATCACGAATCACAGATCACAGATCACTAGCACTCAGTGCCTTTGAGTATTTCTTATCAGTTTGGTCAGAGCACAGTTTTGTTATTAGTTGTTTGTTATTTGCTGAATGTGGTTCACGTTATCCCAACTAAAGTTATTGCCAGGGAGCAGATCCGTTCGAATGTCCGTCAGATCCAAGAGCCAAGTCAGGCCCCAAAACGCGTTCAGATGCTATGAGTAATAACTGAACTCAAACGATCTCAACTGAACTCAACTGAGCAATGTAAACAGTTGTCGTCTGCTCTCTCTTGCCGTTAGTGGTTATTCATGAATGCTCAGCGGCTCTAGCAGTGACTGTGACTGTTGTTGTGACAGCGTCTGTGGCTGGGGATGAGGCTGGGGATAGGGGTCTGTCGGGTGATTCAAATGCCGCACCGACGATCACGATCATGACTAATACACTTGGGATTTCAAGCACTGCAGACTTTCAGTCTTCTTCGGTATTTTGGTATTCTGTGCTCGGGCAGGTAAAAATGTTGCAATAACAATCAGGCATTGCTCACGTTATCAACTGCCGCTTTCAACATCGGACGCGGGACAAAAGCACGATCAAAACAAACGACCAAAACTCAATTAACTATAATGGATATCGGACAATTTGCGTTTGTCGCCTTCGCGCTTGCGTTTGTCTACAACGACTGCACATTATCGAGTGCTCATTTGGTGGGAGCATCACAGTCGCCGTCGCAGTCGCCGTCGCCGTCGCCGTCGCCGTCGCCGTCGACGTCGCAGTTGTGCTGTCAAATGATATTGGTCGTAGAGCTGTTGACAAATTTACTCTCCAAGCACACGACTGATTTAATGCACGCGCGCTCTCTTTCTGCCTCTCTCTGTCTTCGTTTCAATCGCTTTCGCTCTCGTTCTCGGCTCGATCGCTCTTAATTGTTTCTGTTATTGTTATTGTACATATTTGTCAGACAACATGGAATGGGGTGGCGGCGGGGCAGCGATTTGCGATCGCGTTAGGTGCTGTGTGTATTGTGAGTGTCTGCATTATATTTATGTATTGCGTGTGTATTTTATATTTGTCGATAAACGACGACACGCACGACGAGACGCGGCGCACAATGCGCATTCCCATCAGAAAATACGAATGCAACTAGTCTGACCCAGTGAATTACATAGTATTCAATATTACAAAAACGTATACGTACTTATGTATATACATACTTATGTACAACTTTTAGTCAAGTAATGATTAAGACAAAATAAAATATTCACGGATTTGCTTCAAGACTCTGTGGTTAACAGGCAAAAGGAGGCGTAACAGACCCCATCAAGTATATACTACATACATATGTATGTATGTTTTTATTATCATATACAGACGAGTCAATATAGCAATGTTCTACTGTAAAAGCGATATTATCTCAGAGATAGTAAGAGCTAGAAGCAGCAAATTTGGTTTGTGTGCAGGCAGATCAAGTTCATTTAAAAATTACAAAATACAAGACTAATTTTCCAGTTAAGTGACTTGAGATTTGACAAGCAGGATAAGTATTTCGGGGTCGATGTTTTCAGAGAATTTCATCAGGATCCCACGCAACTTTGGCGTCTTTGTTATTTTTGGCACGCCAAAGATTTCATACCCTTGCAGAACCCTGATGCACTTTTCAACCGATCTTTCCTATGGCAGCTATATGATATGGTGATACGATTTATATCAAATTTGGTCAGTCTGTATAAGACATGACCAGTTACACAATCTGTGAGTTTTGTTAAAGTCTGTTGGAAAATAATAAAGTTTACCATACAAAAGAATGATTTTCGACCGATAGTTCCTATGGCAGCTATATGATATAGTGATCCGATTTAAACCAAATTTTGTCAAGATATTTATGACAGGACCAAATGCATAATCTGTGAGTTTGGTTGAAATGTGTTGAACAATAAAAAAGTTTGCATACAAATGTATGATTTTCGACCGATAGTTCCTATGGCAGCTATATGATATAGTGATCTGATCCGGCCGGTTCCGACATATGTACTGCCTGCAGTAAAAAGACTGATCTGTACCAAGTTTCAGCCAGATAGCTATAAAGCTGAGAGACTAGTTTGCATAGAAAAAGACAGACAGACGGACAGACAGACATGGCTATATCGACTCGGCTGTTGATGGTGATCAAGAATATACATATATATATATATTCTAGGGTCGGGCCTGTCTGCATTCATGCGTTATACATATCGGGATAGTTGCTCCTTTGATTCTATGGTATTTTGAAAGTTGTGGTCCTAACAAGAGTATTGATACCAATTTTGTCAGGATCGGACCAAAAACTCTAAAACATATTTTAACTCAAAAAGAGCGGACCAGAAATATGTAGATTTTAGAACTATGGTTTCTTGGTGAAAACATCTTAGAATGGACCTTAGTTTATGAATATAGGGTACCAGTTTTAAATTTTTTTTGGGCCTATACAAATCGATGCACCCTAATGTACACCACTGACTTACATACATTAATGACAAGTCGAGAGTCCGCGACTATGAGATACTCTGAACCCATCGCATCCAAAATTTAACATACACTTAACCTGTGCATTGTTTTAAAGAACCTACATACCAAATTTGAAGTCCCCAGCTCTTTTACTAGTTGCTGAGATCGACGCGTTCAGAAAGAGGGACGAACAGATTTTCGAACAGACTTCAATCGACTCGACTATTGATGCTGATTCAAGACATGTGTATATACTTAATACGGTCGAAGATGACTTCTTATGCGTGTTAGATATTTACCCTTTTACCCTTTTATATCAATTTTTAATGGGCTTGGGGCATACAAAGAATAAACAAGAAAGGCAGGTTATCTATGGCAAGATTTTATATCGTTTGCAGATCCCAGTTTTCAATTTTTGACTGATCGTTTCTATGTCTGATATTTGTGATATACTAGTGAACCGATTTTAAGCTTATTTGGTCGGAATGTCGCCAAGTGTAAGATTGGTTGAGATATCAAAAATAACAATGTTTTTATATTAAACCTTAAATTTTGACCGAACGCTTTATGGCAGCTTTATAATATAGTGATACGATTCGCACTGTAGCAAAAAAAAATACACTTTAAACATTTGGCGATGGTTGATCTTTTTATAAAGTTTAACCTTTTTAATCGTTTTGCATTATTACCATTTAGATTGTTACTCAAGAAAGCCACAACCGATTGGAAAAACCTTTACACCTTACTCCTATGCGTCTTTTAAGAAACCTAATAAATATATCTATAAATCATTCACACACTTTATAAGTTTTGACTATTAGTTTTATAGGTGTATAGTTTTCAATTTGAAAGTCATGCACTTTGCTTTTTTTTCTTATTATTATCAATCAATCAAACAATCAAGAATATCAAGAAGCAATTATACGCAGCTTCGGCCTGAAGAAAGACGAAGCTTGCGGCTTGTTTGTTCGTGTATGTTTGTATATATGTGCCAATACGGGTCTGAACGCAGGGTATGTGCTAGTTGTGTTCTCTCGACTAAAGCGTTCTATCGTGCTTTTATTTCTATGTTTCAAAACAAAGTAGCATTTTGGATAAGTGTCAAAACTATACTTAAATTTTACTAGCGTTTATTTATAGTGTCTGAGAATATTTGTACACGATTTTGATATTTTTTGTTCAAAATGCACTTGTTTTACATTTCCACATTTTTGGTAACGCTTATCACCATGTTTCTTGGTCCGCTTAGACCTTACCTGCCAAGAATTAATGAACCTTCGGAAAGGGATATTAATCTCGAAATATATTACGATGTCCATCTGGAGGATATGAATATATGCGAGAAGAAGGAAATATTGTACAATCTAACAACGGAGAAAAGGTATGGCAGTCTAAGACAGTATCAAGTTAAAAATAAAAAATGGAAAATATTACGTGTAATACCATTGGTAGTGTTAAATCTACTGAAACTATTGAATTGGATAATGGAACACAAGTTATTCCGGGCCCTATGTAAGCTCTTGAATATCATACCTCCCGGGACTATAATGTTTTTAGGACAAATCGCTTTGGCCATTGCTCTGCTGACTTTGTTAAAAACGCTGTATAAGTGCAAAAGTATGTTAAAAAATTGTACAGGCATTCAAAATCCAACAGGCTCAGATGAGATTGCAACTCTTCATGAACCATCCGTAAGTTATCAGGAACTAGTAATACAAAAGCCAGCTCATTCAGAAGATGCTGTCGTGATTGTTACAGTAGAAGATGCAGCACAGAATATAGATAATGCCCGAATAATTGATCAAGCTGAGAAAAAGTTCCCAGCTGGGACCTATATTATTAACACTCAATACTACAAATTTATAATCCCACCAAAAGACGATACTGATTCAGCTTTAGAAAAGATCACGGCTTCTCCAGATTCGTCTGAATACGCACAAGAAACCGGAAAACTACAGAATGGCATAGATGTTACAGATCAAACTGAAATTTCAGATAAGACTACAGCTCGATCTGTACCAACTAGAAACGATCGGGAGATCTATGTACTTCAACGACCGGAATCAGAAGATGGAGACTTGGTAGAGGGAGAGCCGAATATAAGTGACGATTGTGTAGCTCTTTTCGTACCACCTGTGATCAATCAAGAAACAAAAGATTATTTGGAATCTATGTATCCAAGCATGACAGATATTATATATTCATTAGACAAAAAATTCCAAGAATATTTGCAAGCTGAGCAAGAAGATTTCGAAGGTGATGAAGAAACCGGAAAAGAAATGCAAACGAAGCTGAAGGATATACAGATTACAGATCCAAGCACCTCAAATGAGGTTGATAGATCAGAAACTCAATCAGAATCTAAGTCAATCAGCGTTGACCTACAAGTCAACTTGAAAGATCTTAAAGCCCCTCCTAAATCAACTGAGCATGATGAGATTGCATATCTACTTCGATCCATAATTGATCAAGTAATTCGAGAACATCTGAAGGTAAAACTTTAAATTATAAAGCGGGGCTATAATAATCCTAACTGTAGCATACAGATTGCAGATTCAAAAACATCAGAGGCTGCTACTCTTAAAGGATTTCCAATAAAATTTAAAGATATAGTGTCGATCAGTGGAGTCTTTCAAGATGGTAGAGAAATTAAAAGCCAAGTCAACTTGGATGCCCCTCTTAAAGCTGATGAACTTGAACTTGATGATGTTGTATCTCTTCTTATTCAAGCCGTTATTGATCAAGTAATCGGAGAGTATTTACAGGCGAAACTTGAAGATATTCAGCAAGGCATACGGACTGCAAATCCAGAGGTTGCTAAACTTCATGAAAGGCCAGAAACTAAATTAAATGATATTATGTCGTTTCGTAAATATTCGTCAATCTCAAATGATGCAGCTCTTCATCAACAATCCGAAATCGGTGAAGAAGTCGGAAAAGCTGAGTCGATTGATGGAGATGTGACATCTCTGCATAAAGGTAATAAGATCTGTGCACAAGATCAGGAATCATCTTCATTGTATATCAGTCCCAGCCACAACATTCTGTCTAACAAAATAATCCCGGAAACTGTGAACCTTGATGGAACTGTGACACTAATTCTCTATACACCCGATGGTGAGCCTCTCACTTTGGATTGCACAGTGATTTCCGATGATTAAATCGTGTAATAGTTAAATGACAATAAAAGAAAATAATAATAAATACCATTGCTAAGATATATTACATAGCTGGGTTTTACTGTACTCGTAGATTTGATAAATACCCAAGAATTACACGCATTGGTTGAATTGATATTGATAAGGTTAAGACTCGGTTGCGGGCTCGATTTCGGGTTCTTTTATTTTCCCTAAATATTTACTTAAATCGAAAAGTCGATGTTATTGCCCGGTCTGTGTTTGTTTATGGTGCCGAGAACACGATCGTCTTTAGATATCCAGATACATAGAAAATGGTGTGTGTAAATGCCAATGGAAATCGTATATCATATCTTTTGATTTCTAAACAATTCTCCAGTGTTCTGTGTGTTTGCCAAGAAACTGCCCCGTTCCCATTGAAAGTGCATCTGATTAGTGGTCAGTTTGGAATCGATTCCAACCGCAGGCCACAACGATATAAATAATTATATACGAGTATGTTGTACTCGTATTTGTATGCCTGCATGAAAAACAAACATTTCACACTTGGAATGGGCTGGGGAGAGTTGAAGACGACGACGATGCGGTCAATTTTCAATTGTTGCTAAAGAGTTTTTCTTCTGACTCAGTTGTTTTGAGTAGAGCACACACACACACACACACACACAGACACACACACAAACACATACATCTATATATACATAAACTATGACACTCTCACTCTCATTCGCATTCCCATTCCCATTTTCATTTCCCATTCCCATTCTCATTCCCATTATTTGTGCTGTACTCAATGAACCCGGAGACTACTGCCCGGGAGCCCGCACCCATCACTCGATTACTCAGTTGCTGCCACTGTTCAACTGTTGTTTTTGATATGTATATATATACATATATATCTTTTTGTTGTTGCTGCTGTTTGCTTGCTTAATTAATTAAGACTTCCATTTCAATGACGATGATGACGTTGAATACCACGAGACCATCGTAGTCCAACTCAATTGGAACCGATCTATCGGCATTGACGGATCGAGCTATTGCAAGAAAGTACTCCTGATCATTTACTCAACATATCTAGCAAAAGAATTATATTACACCCCACGACCAATCAATGTTACACTTCAGGCTCAATTTGTAGTTATATAATAACTCTCTCACCTAAAAATTCTTCAATAATAATGTACAATATTTTCAAAGCTTTTACTTTCATTATATTGTTCAATATTAAATATCATGGGCGTAGGATAGCATACAAACTATGAAGAAGTGGGTAGACTTTAATATAAAAAAAATATTGGAAAAATTAAATACTAAACTAAGTGATTACAAGTTGATTAACTCGCAGAATGTAGAGTCTGCTGGACTGCAAGACGCTAGTTATAAATACATGTATACAGAGATCACAATTAAATTTTGTAACTCAATTTAATGTATGAACTATTCTGAAGAGAAATTGTTTGGCATTCGGCACTGCGCAAAACGATATTTTTAGGTTTGAAGCCAAACTATTTTTTTGGGCCCTGTACTCTAAAATTGTACCAAGGTAAATAAAGTATCCTTCGACATATTATTTGATATTAGAAATCGTTTGGCTTGAATATGCTTTCGTCACTAGACTTTTACCTCGTGCGGGAATAAATATAGCACTTCCATCCTATTATTTGCTTCTGAGCTTTTGAAGTCTTTCTTTCGCCCCCGTAAATCAAAAAAATATTTTTTTTTTTTTTAAATCCTATAAATCGAGCAATACTAAAGATAGAGTCCTGAATTTTGGTATAAAGGAAGAGCATCAGGATAACCTGAAATTTTCATCGCGGTCGTATAATAAGCTCGGAAGTTATTCAAAACACAGTATTACTCAGTGTCGGGTCAAAGGAAGAAGATGGAAGGAAGGAAGCCGGAAGAAGAACTATAGCTTATTTGCACATTCAAGGGAATTACATACAAGTATCTAAGTTTGTTACTATAATTTCCTTTTTTATAGAATAGGTAAAGGGTCTCTCATAGTCGACATAGTAGACATCTAAAACGCAGGGATTAAATAAAATATCTTTTAAAATTTGCATTAATTTCTATGTATATTAATTGCAGAAATCACTGCAAAAGCAGACTTACGATTAAGTAGCAATAGTTGTTTGTATCTAGCAAACCTTTAAAGTGGGGATATAAGTACGGACATCATTCGTGGAAACGCAATGGTTAACACATTTATGGAAAACATATACTTAACTCTATAGTTATAATAATATAATAACTTAACTCTTGAAGTAGTCAACTTAAACATGTTCTTTAAGTTTCATTTTTGCCTGTCTTTTTGTCATAATACCCATTAATGTATTTTCATCACACCCTTTGCAATAAAGTAAGGTTATTCTCTCGTATTCTCTAGTAGTTATCAGTTCCACAATATATCTGTATTCTATGCTGCTATTTTCCCTAGCCTACTAGGTAAGAACTACTTAGTTTTGTCTACACCATGATGAATACTCCGTTTACTGGCTTTTTGCGAATAATTCCGACAAATGATCTTCGTTTTGTTTTCTGGCCATATCATATGCTTATATTATCGCCAGTCAGGCGGAAGAAACTACTCGTACTACTACTATGTATGCATGATCATTGCTTGAAGTCGAAAGAATTGAAAAATTCGTTTTGGGAATCGTGAGAGAACACACGCCAGGGCAGCGGACGAGCATTTGATGATATTACCAGAGTTGAATTTCTTTTGGATGTCAGGGGAACATTAGCCTGTAGCCCTGGCAGTGTATTGTATTTAAAAATTCCAAAAAAGAAACAATACCAAAAACAACTAGTCGGAAAGGCTACAATCGAAAGAACTCGACTGTGAGAGACCCAGTATTCCCTTTTAATAAAATAAATTCTGAATTTATTATCCGATCAAATTTTTGAGACACATGTTTATCATGTATGCCAAAACTCAACGCTCTAGGTTTAAAATTGCTTGCTTATTTCGAATTCTAAAAAATTGTCTTTCGATTTTCAGAGGCGCGGTTTTGGTTAGGATTGACTACATATCAAGTTTGGTGTCTATAGCTCTTATAGTCTTTGAGATTTGTTACGCACATTCTTTTTTTGTGACAACTCAATAGACCCTTGTTACCTTTTCTAAGGTGCCGGGTCTAAAAACAGCCAATGTATAAGAACAATGTAAACAAAGCGGTCTGCTCATTTCAAATTACCCGATGATGAAGTCAATTGTTGTATACAATAAAAATTGTGTTGTTTTTCTTTTCGAAAGTTTCGTTTCGATTCATTTTCAACACCCTGTAACTGTTGAAATGTCGAAAAGAGAGTATCATACTGAATTGAAGGAAGTTTGATCCATACCAAATAAAAGTTCATAGTCAAAAATAAAATAATAACCCATTGATCTCAAGAACTGTAAAAGCCAGAGTTATGAAATATAAAATGTGAATTTAAATAACATCTATGTTATTTATAAAAATGTTGTAAAGAGAATCCTAAAGTGTTGATAAATAAGTAGTCAATAACCCATTGATCTGAGGAACTACAAATCCTAGAGATATGAAATTTAGTATGTTGATTCATATGTCATGTATCTATTGAAATGTTATAAAGAGAGTCATATGAATCACAGCGTCAAGTAATAAACCTTGGAAACATAACTTCATCATCCACTATCCATCAAACTAGGGAACTATTAAAGCCAGAACTATACGATTCAGAATGTATATTCTCATATCAGAAGCTGCCGTCATATTGAAATTAACACATTGTATTCATATGTATCCGGTATCTGCAAGTCTGGCATTCCCCATTCAAGCACTCTTGATGAGTGTGTTTTTTTTTGTGTTTCTATCTGGATGGTTTGGGCTATTTGGGCTAGTGTGGATGTATAGAATTTAGTTTAGTACAAAATCGGCGCAGGAACGAGCGCGTCATAGTTTCAAACGCCGCATTCCTTAAAAGCACGCCTCACCTCACCACCCACCCCGTCAACGTCCCCCTTAGCGCAGAGAGTAGCCCGCAGCCCACTGGGGTGGAGCATGTTACGCCAGTTGGATAGCCAGGCGCAGGCCCAGATCCAGCTGCTCAGTGTACCAGTGACGCAGCCCCTGGGATTGGTCAGAAAGACTGGCGTTGACAGGAGCAGTGTGGAGCACCTGGGGGAGCAGGAGAACCAGTTGTTCGAGGGATACTCGGATGAACTGCTCACCTTTGCGTGGATTGCCTGCATTGTGTTCATCATTGTCGGTGTGCCCGGCAATTTGCTAACCATTATCGCTCTCTCACGGGGCAAACAGACGCGCAACTCCACCGCCATCTTCATCATAAATCTGTCGTGCTCGGATCTGTTGTTCGGATGCTTCAATCTGCCACTGGCCACGTCCACATTCAAGGAGCGCGCCTGGACGCACAGTGATCTACTCTGTCGTCTCTTTCCCCTGCTCCGATATGGCCTGATGGCAGTCTCCCTGCTCTCTGTCTCGCTAATCACCATCAATCGCTACATCATCATTGCCCATCCGCGCCAGTATCCAAGGTAATTGATTCCCAAATATGCCCAGTGATTTACTCATTGACATTGATCTTCTCCAGAATCTATCAGCGACGCTATCTGGCGCTTATGGTGGCCAGCACTTGGCTGATCACGTTCTCGATCATGATACCCACGTGGCGAGGTATCTGGGGACGCTTCGGCCTGGACACCAGCATTGGCTCCTGCTCCATACTTCACGACAGCAACGATCGCTCGCCCAAGGAGTTCCTCTTCATGACGGCCTTCATGCTGCCCTGCATCTGCATTGTCATCTGCTATGCCCGCATCTTTCTCCTCGTTCGGCAGGCGGCTATTCGGGCGGGAGCAAATGCCGCCAAGAACTCGGAGATTGCCACAACGCCGCCAATCCAGCCGACACCCCAGCTGATAACACTGGCAAAGAAGGTGTCTGACAAGGACAAAAGCAAGGCTAAAGGCAGGGATAAAGATAAGGATAAGGACAAGGATACGGATAAGGCAAAGGATCAGGATCAGGATCAGGATCAGGAGACAGTCCGACCCTTTGTGGTAAACGAAAGCCTCGCCTTTATCGACGACAATGTCTCCTCGGAAAGCTTTCCCATCTCCTACAGCATAAAGAAGGAGTCCCCCATAGATGCAAACGTCGTGCTGCAGGATAAAAGTCTGGGCAACAACAAGGATGCGCGCTCAGGATCGACAGCAGCAACGGTAACAGAGTCCTCCCTAAACGACACTAACATCAACAGATCCCAGACCTTAAACGACCAGAGCAGAAACTCGTAAGTATTCCAAGAAAATAATTCTCAAAGTGGAAAGATCACACTAGTCAACAAAATTGACTTGTTTTTGTATGACAGATACAAAAATCAGTTATTCAGATGCAAATGGGACTTCAGAGGAGAGAAACCCAATTATAAATGTTTCTATGGTAGAAGTTTTTTTTAAATGGCTAATGTTTAGTCTTTTTTAGGTTCTCCTAGACGTGCGTTTACTTTTTTGATCATTACTTCCGAAAGCTAAAACCGAACTACCAAAACTTATTATACTACCGACCAAATCATGTCTTTCTTGAAATTAATATTATTTCGCCGTCTCTCTATAGATTTCACTGATTAATGTCTTAATAGGCGCACAATTAATGTAATTATGACGGGATGTAATAATCCCAGGAGTCACAATTTTTCTTTAATTTTCGTAAAATAATCCAACAAAAATCATGATAAATATATTCATTAGCTCTTGGGAAACGTAAAGTTTTTTAAATCACCTGTGGAATTTTAAGCTCAGCTCTAAAAATAGTTTAGAAAAATTTAGTTTAGAATGAAATACGCGATCAGGATACGTTGGGACCCTGATCTTCGTCCTGAGTGCCAAAATTCAGGACTGCACCTTTAATATTTTTCGTTTTATGGGACTTCAAGAATTTTATTTTCGATTTACGGAGGCGGAAGGGGGCGTGTCAAAATTTTAAGATAAACTTGATCTGCTTATCCCATAGACGAACCACCGTACCAAATTTGGTGACTCTAGCTCTTATAGTCTCTGAGATCTAGGCGCTCATACAGACAGACGGGTATGGCTATATCGACTCGGCTGGTGATGCTGATCAAGAATATATATACTTTATGGGGTCTGCCGGACTTTCTTCGACCTGTTACGCACATTTTTTTTTGACAAACTTAATAGACCCTATTTACTTTTTAAAAATAAAGGGAGTTTCGGAATTGTTAGATTAGTGTTATTAGTCTGTCCATAACTTAGGTGCATTCAGAGGATTTTTCAATTAATAGTTACCCGATGACCAGCTCTATTTACATTCCTTACCAAATCTGGCATACGATCATATCGTTATGACCAAAGCACAGGCACAATCAGATAATACTATTAATACTCCCATCTACAATATGTGCTTCTTCAGATTATGCCAAAACTCGTAAAAAAAGATAGCATAATTTGGAAGATTCTTATAACTATTCTATTAGCATCAATCTTATTGTTGTACATATTTATATATTAAATAGGTAATGTGTGAGAAGCTAGAAACAAGAACCCCTGATCTCAAAGTTTTGGTTCGAGCATCGGTTCAATTAAAAACAAAAAAAATATACTTTCGATAAAATTGATTGATTGTAAATTATGAAATCTATGTACTATGTTATTTATTTATTTTTATTTATTTTAATTTTATTTTCCGAATCAAACCTTTTTTTAAGGAAGGGTTCGGGCTATAGACTTAAATAATTTGGATGGTTCGGTTCATGATCTGGTACCCAAGAAAAATAAACCGAACTGTTTGTGTGAGGTTTGATTCCGAACCGGGATTGCAGTATTGCTCCTATCGCAAGTTAAAACGTATATGTATATGGTTGGGGCTCGTCTTTGTATTCTCTTAATCATAAGTATGAAAGATATTAAAAATATATTATATTATGTCGTTTTACTTTTCAGAAAAAATCCGATTACAACTTCACTGCGCACCTCGTTCACGCGATTTAGTCCCCGTAAATCGCACTATGTTTCAATGGGGAATACGTCGAATGCGTCGTCGATTTATCCGGGACGAATGAGTGTCAAGGATCGTCGATTGCTGAAGATGATACTCGTGATATTTGTGTGGTTTGTGATCTGTTATCTGCCCATAACGGTTGCCAAGATCTGGAAGAGTGCCAACAATGTGCATGTTTTCAACATAATGGGCTATCTGCTGATATATCTAACCACCTGCATCAATCCGTTGATCTATGTACTAATGAGCTCCGAGTATAGACGCGCCTATTGGAATCTTCTGCGGTGCCATCAATCGGAGCAGCAGCAACAACACCAACGGGCCATGAAGAAACATCTTGAGTCGAATCGGGCGGCCAAAACATGATCTGTGTGCGTAGAGACCCCGTTTCTCTCACCGAGTTCCGTCCCCACCACCGACAGCATCCCAACATATAAAATAGAATACTAAATACTATACAATGATCGTATATCAATTCAGCCCAAGTTCCAGCTCCAGCTCCATATCCACATACATATATGTCTTGATTAATATATTTCCGAATCTGCAATTATTGTGAAGTACACAAATAGGGATCGTTTCTTAGTAGTTAAAATCTTTTTGATCATAAAATAATATTTATATTACTGTACTATCGATATTTTACTGAGTGTTCTTAAATTTGAAGGAGTCAAATTTTGAGTTCAAAAATAAAGGGATACTAGTTCAAGGATCCAATCACATTCGAATATAAAGTTTGAAGTCGCCACGTTCGCCGCCCATTCCGCCCTCTTACTCTGCCAAAAGAAGAATCGATAAATCGAAAACGCTGCGTGGGATCGAAAAAAAATGTATTGCATTTTATATACCAAATGACTTTTTAATATCTGGGTTTTACATTTGAATTCCATGTTTAAGAACAATCGATGTTTTGCTGCTTGCCGCTAATTATTGTACCAATACATACATATGTGAATATACATACATACATATTTATAACTGAATTTGAATATGGTATATATATGCACATGGATATATGCACAGATCCTATGCACCTTTAATAAATGCTTCGAATAATTGATATATGTAATGTATGTAGTTTACGTTGTTGTCATCTCGCCAATTTTCTATTGTTTTCGCTATCGTTATCGTCATCGGCATCGGCATCGGCATCGTTATCGTAATCGTTTCTCGTTATCTTACCGGAATTTAGAATATTTTCTAGTACCAGACCAATACAAGTAGAGTTTTCTTCTTAATATAATTATTATCAATATACATATTGTATATGCCAGTGTTAATGCGTACGAAACTTGGACTACTTAAGGCTAGTAACACAACTAAATGATCCAGTATTATTATGGTAATATGTATGCATATCCATATCGATTCCAAATCTATCTCGATATCGTTATCGATATCGACTTTGATTGATCAGATTTGTATTGAACATTCGTTTAGTTCGGATCGCTAACGGTATGTATATGTATGTATATGTAAGCCTATAAATGTGTATGTGTATAATATATATCTATATATATATATATATATATATATATATAGATATATATATTGATATATATAGTATATAGTTTATAGTATATCGTATATTATATATATAGTATTGTATGCATGTATATGGATAAAATTATTTTTAATTTTTAATTTTAATTGCGATTGCGAGCGTAATAAAATGGTTTCTGTCCCACTGTGCTGGCGATGGCTCTCACACCGATTCCAGATGCTCGGAGATCTCTAGAATGGGACTCTCGCTGAGAGGCTTCCCCAGCGTCTGCCAACTGGGCGTGAACAGGCTGAGCACCGGCGTCGTTGTCTGCGATCTCACATGATACTCGGCCTCGCCAAGTCCATGATGGACATGCACATGCCCATGCCCATGCGCATGGGTGTGAACATGCCCGTGTCCGTGCCCGTGCCCGCCATGACTGTTGAGCAGCGCCTGTGGCGGAGTTGCTGGTGGCGTTGCTGGCGTCGTGGACGGCGGTGGCGCTGATGTTGCTCCTGATGCTGCACCCGTTGCTGCCACACTGACGTCCACACCTGGAAGCGATTCACTTGCCGGCTGGCTGATGTAGGATGTCTTCAGGTTCATTTGACTGAATGCATGCGCTCCCGGCATCGTTAGCGAGTGCTGCAGACGCGGTGGTCCACTTCTGGGCCGGTCGAGCATGGCCAGCTCGTAGAGCTCCTCGGCGAGATGCGGCTCGGTTGCTGCTGCCGCCGGGTTGTGATTGTACTGGACGTGTGCATGATGGTGTCGACCGGCCAGCTGGGCCTCCAGAGCGTACTGCTTTTGGAAGAGCTGCCGCTTCTGCTGGAGCAGGCGATGTTGCAGCAGCTGCTGTTGCAGCGGTGGCTTCTGCATCGGTGACATGGCCACGCTGCCGCTGGCGCCCATCAAGTGCTGGTGCGGATGTGGATACACACCAGGCGGCGGCGGCGGTGCAAAGCAGGGGTGTCCATGGCTGGCATAGAGATCGCTGCCAGCATCCAGCAGCAATGATGGCGGCGGTGGCGGCACATAGGACAGTTGCTGGTGAAGCTGCTGCTGTTGGTGGAGCTGCTGCTGGTGGTGAAGTTGCTGCTGCTGCAGATGATGCAGTTGCTGATGCGGCTTCACGGGCATGGCATAGAATTGACCGTGAGCAAATTGACAATTGGCAAGGCTGAGCTCCTCCAGAGCAAGATGACCATGAGCATGACCATGACCATGACCATGAGCGTGCCCATGACCATGACCGTGGCCATGACCGTGACCATGACCATTTCCGGGCGCATAGACAGCTGCCTCCTGCTGCAGCTGCTGGATCTCCAGCCAGCCGTGGCGTTTGGCCTGCTCGTATCGATAGCTGCCATAAACGCGGCTGGCGCCCAGCAGCGAGCTGGAGCTGAGCAATCCCTGGGCCACCAGCCCGTCGCTGGCGCGGCGACCCTCGCGGAAGTGGATGGGCGAACGCTTGTCCACAAAGGGCGGCGGCGGCGGCGCCGGCGACTGGTTGGGTGGCTGTCCCGGTCCCTGTGCTTGGGACTGCGCCTGCGATGGCGGAGGTGTCGCCAGCAAATTGACCGCATTGGGCATGTGAATGCACGAGTTATGACTGCTGTACAAGGAGCGCTCCGACGAGTGCTCGCTGGAGACGGAAACGGAGGCAGCAGCAGCAGCAGCAGCTGCTGCAGCCAGCATCGAGTTGCTCATGCAGGAGGGGAGACTGCCGGCAATATCCGGCACGGAGGGCAGCACAAAGTCCAGGCTCTCGTAGGCGCTGCAGTTGCTCTTGGAGGAGCCGCGACTAAGGTTCTGACTAAGGCTCTTCGAGTAGCTGCCGGCGAGAACGCCGCTGGAGCTGCTGCTGCTAGCATAGGATCGCGTCCGTGTTGCCTGAGCCGAGCTGGTCAAATCCGTAGAAGACTGTGATCCCTCCTTGGCACCCTCGTTGCCCTGATCCGTTTCGCAGCCCTCGTCGGTGCTGGAGCTGCCCTGGGCCAGCACCTTCTTCTCGAAAGTCTTCTTCTCGCGTCTGCAACATCGTATATTACATATTCATAGGAATTTCTGGCCTCCACACGCTCGTCCTCATCTGACTCACCTGTCTCCATTGGCTCTTAACTCCTGTCCACACTCCTCAACTGCTCTGCCCGAGTCGCTGACGATTCCATTGCCATTTCCATTCGTAGTCGCCGCCTTGCGCTTGGGTTTCTGATGTGAATTAAAGTGAAATTGGTAGGTACAGAAAGTGACCATGGATGTTCAGTTTAGTGAAAGTGATAGTGGAGGAAGGGCGTCTAGACGCTGAAGTGAAGAGCGCAAAGTGACACCATAATAGACCATCAAGTGAAGGCGGAGGACTTGGCATCAAGTTGTGCGTGAAGAAAGTAACCAAACAGAACATATTCAGTATCTATAGATGTTAATGCTCTGCCATTTAAGCGACAAGACTGAGCATAGACAACTTAACAAAAATAAATGCCAAAGATCAGAAATAAGCTTGTTTGTAAATGAAGTGACACTGGAGAAGCGTTTTTTGTCAGCGAAAAACCAAGAAAATATGCAAAAAATCCGACAGGAAAATAAGTCAAAGCCAATGCTTGTTAACAGTTAATCAGTAAACAAGCCGGCAGTCGGGAGCCCGACCGTAATATACCCTGAGGGCGTGGCAACGTGATGACATTATTGCCATTACCTACTAATCATGTGCACCAAATCTCAAGTTTTTAGCTTTAAATTCGTCTAGTAATTAATTTTTTTCGATTTGTGGTCGGTTTAAATTAACTTGATCTGCCTGCACATATGAGGAGTCTCCATACCAAATTTGGTTCTTCTAGCTCTTAACATCTCTGAGATCTTTTCGTTCACACGGACACACAGGCAGACAGATAGACAAACATGTCTATATCGATTCGGCTATTGATACTGATCAAGAATGAGAAAACATGCCTAGCATCAGCCGCACGTACCTCAATGGGCAAGGGACTCTCCTGCAGAGTTTGGAACAGTCGATTGGCCTCGGCGGACATCTTGAAGCGAAAGCTTTGATTGAGATTTGTGGTGGAGTCGAAACTGTTGGAGCTGGACATGGGTTTTATTGTCTTGTTGTGGTCGACAGTTGGCGTCGAGGCAGTCACATGATCGGGCATCGCTGGCAGCTGTTCCCCCTCCGGCTCGTGCTCCATATCCTTCTCCTTTTTCGTTTCCTTCTTCGTCTCGACAATGGCAGTGGACTGCAAGGGAGATGAAGATATAGATAACGCAAATAGGTTGGCATTGTGTGATGGACTCACCTGCTGCAACAGCTGGCGACAATCCTCGGTGCTCTGCTTGATGATGTACTCACTGATGGTCTGATGGAGCTGCTTGGGCGCCGGCGAAGGCAGATGTAGATGTCCTCCCTGCTCCAGCTGCTGACTTGCATTGAGCAGCAGCTCCCGGCAGCGCAGGTTGGCCAGTGAGGGCATCTGGCCAGTGCTGGTATTGTCGATGCTCAGCGAGATGCCGACGGGACGTTGGCCGGCGGCAACGCTGCGCGGAGAGCTGAGGCTGTGGTGGCTCACCCGGGATGAGGCAGTGCAGCTGCTGCCCGGCAGTGGGGTGTACCTGGTGGGCAATGCCATGCCCTGGCCGTGGACCTGACCGTGACCATCGTCACCGTTCAGGTAGCGCACGTGGGGATGGCCGTGGGGATGGGCCTGCTGCTTAACCGCATAGTAGGGATCGGCAGTGGAGCGCTCGCTCATCAAAACAGTCTGGTGGCGGCTAAGTCTTTTGTGTATCGGATCCTTGGCCAGGATCGTGGTGGATATTGTCTTTGATTGCTGCTGCAGCTGCTGCTGCTGCTGTTGCTGTGGCTGTTGATGGAGCTGCAAGAGCTGCTGCGTCGGCAGCTGCTCTAGTACCAGGGCCTGTTTGCTGCTCTTGAAAAGCATTCGATTGGAGGACTCGCCGGGCTTTGTGTGCTCCTTCTTGTGCGAGACACGGTCCTGGAGCAGCAGATAGATGGCAGCCACGTGGTCGTATGTATTCTTCTTCAAGCTGGCGCGCGTCTTGTCCGGCCCAATGCCGACGTACTCGGCCATGATGCGGAGTATGTCCTCGCTGGGCTCCAGGACCGCCTGCCGCTCCATACTCATATTATACTTGGCAATCAAGGCGTGCTCCAGCAGCTCCGGGCACATCCAGCGATGACGTTTGATCTGCTCAATGGTGTAGCGACGCGTTGGCTCCAGGACTAGCATGCGACGGATGAGATGCTCGCACTCCGAGCTCATGAAAAACGGAATCCGAAAGCGGCCCGAGAGCACACGATCCCGCAGACTCTGCAGTGTGGAGCCGTCGAAAGGCAGAGCTCCACAGACCAACACATAGAGGACCACGCCCAACGACTGCAAGTGGATGAAGCGTAAGATTAGGAGCGCAGGACTCCCCGGCACAGACCTACCCAGATGTCAATCTCGGGTCCAGTATATTGCTTTCCCTCGAACACCTCTGGGGCAGCATAGGGCGGAGAGCCGCACCATGTGGCCAGCAGCTCGCCGGGCTTAAAGTGATTGGAGAAACCAAAGTCTGCGATCTTGATGTTCATGCTGAAGTCAAGCAGGAGATTCTCCGCCTTGAGATCCCGATGCACAATGCCCTTGTTATGGCAATACTCCACGGCGGAGATGATTTGCCAGAACTTGAATCTGGCCGCCGACTCCGACATGCGTCCGTACTTGGCAATATAATCTGTGGAGGACGAGCGTTAGTTAAGAGTTGACTTCTGGTGTAGAGAAGGTTCAGAGCTCACCAAAAATCTCGCCCTGGCTGGCGTACTCCGAGACAATGTAGATCATGTTCTTGGTTTCCATCACCTGCAGCAGAGCGGGAAATGACAGAATTATTCACTGACTGGGGAGTGAAAGTGGGATTGGAATTGGCACACTCACCTGGTAGAGTTTGATGATGTGGGGATGTTTGAGCTTCTTCATGATCTCCACTTCGCGATAGACTTTCTGCAGGTTCGTGTGATCCAACTGCGACTTGTCAATGATCTTGATGGCCACCTCGTTCTTGGTGATGCGGTGCCTGGCCAGCTTCACCACAGCAAAGTTGCCCTTACCAATGGTGCGTTCGATGTCATAGAAGCCCACACGCATCGGCTCCTTGAGCTTCAACATCTCCTTTGGGCCGGATCCCCCGCTGGCGAAAATCTGCTGTGCCAGAAGTACTTCCTTGCAGCTAACCAGCGCCTCAATAGATGGTGTTGCCACCGCATCGAGAACACTCCGTGTGCTGGCCAGCATCACCTCCGGCTCCGGCCGCGACTCTGGCTTCGCATCCGCTTTCACTTCCACATCACGCGCCACTCGCTCCTCCGCCGGCTGCTCCTTGGGCTTCGTCCTGGACTCCTGCTCATGGCCATTGGCTGTGGTATCGCTGGCAACCGACTCAGTCGGCACCTCAACCTTTTCCGGCTTCCCACCTGGCGACTCGGCAACTGCATCGTCCGCCTCTTCGCACGCGCTCATTTTCCAACTGTCGTCGGCCGTCGGCGGGGATTCAAACGCTGCTCTTGTTGCTGCTGCTGCTCCCGCTGCGGCTCCCGCTGCACATGCTCCCGGCGCATGGGACCGCCTTTACAGACGACGACTAGGTGCGCGCTCCTCCATCGCCCTTTGCAACGAAAACAAGTTCACCAATTTCTATACTCTGATAAGAGATTAGCTCACAAACACAAGCACACACACACACACACACACACATATGTACGTACATGCGCGCACGCAAGCAGGCATTGCGGACAGTTAGTCAAGTAAATGTTTTGTCAAAATACTAAGCTCACATACTTTATTTAGCATAAAAAAAAAACAGTTTTTAAATTTAAAATAGTTGCTTATGATTCTCAGATCAAAATAAACAAAAGAGAAATAAGGAATTCCATGTGTTTTAAATATAAGTAACAACTATAAGTAATAACAAAAGTAAGAGTATTTATAAGAGAATTTTGAATTCATATGATTTGCTTATTAAAATAACAAACAGCTACTATATTAATAAATCAAAACGATATATCGCATTTCTTCTTTGTCAAAACAATTACTTGACTAACTGTCTGTGTGTGCGCATTGAGTGAGCATGTTTGTGTGTGTGCGTGCGCGTATGTGTGCGCGCGTGTGTTTGTGTGTGTACAGCATAGAAAAATCAATAAGCTGCCGACGCGCGGAGCACAAATCTCTCGCCTGGAGACGCCGCCTTCTCACGTGGAGTAATCGCAACTATTCACACACACACATACGCACGCACACACTCACAGTTACGTATGTAATAATTTACCGTTAGTTTCTTAGTTAATTGCAGAATTGTTGGCTTTAAGTCGATTTATTGAACTCCCTTCTTCGATTCGCATGCCCAGCGTCGTGTCGTCGCCGAGAATCGTTTCAATTTTTTCACCCCGGCAAGATACTAAGTCAGCAAGTCACCAAGACAATTCTCCACAACAGACCGATGGACGTGGATGAGCAGCGAGCACTAGTCACGGACGACACGCCGTACAGCGACTCAGGGCAGCGCGTTTCTGTCGTGGATCTGACCCCCAAGAGAGAGAGACAATGCGCGTCGAGGGTTGCCAAACGTATTTCGCACCGCCGCCTGCTGCCATGCCTGGCAACCCAGTGGGGCACCAGGTGATGTGGCAATGCGCGTGCGCCTGATTCCCATTTGACCCCGCCAATCGACTCTTTGGAGGTCGTTCTGTTTTCGAATAACGCGCTATATCGATTAACATTATGCCAGAGACGTCCCAGAATTGGGAATCGATGAATAATCTATTCTAATCTGCCAACTTATCTAGGAGTCCATTGTATTTGAACTTGGAAAGTATTTCAATCTAATTTTCAGATTCTATGCTTTACATATATACCCAATTTGAATATCTCAAGCATTTATTTCAAGACTAACTCAAACAATTCAAAGAGTCGATCGCGCGCGACAGTAGATTACCCTGTACAAGTCTTCATGAACACACATATATGTATGTACGTACTATGTACATATCTAAGCTCCAATAAAGGTTATTTTCTTACCCTTGCCTGTCGCCTGAGTCCTGTATTCAATTTTCGACTGATCGTTCCCTTAACAGCTATATATAGATAATATATTATAGTGTTAGATTTTAGAAAAATTTTGTCAATATTTTATGACATACCAAGCGCATAATCGGTAAGATTAGTTGAGATATGTTTTAAATAAAATAGTTTTTCTTACTAATAACAGTTTCATAATATAGAAAGAAAATTATTTCTTTTGATTCTTACATGACGAGTAGACAAAAAATGAATATGCAATCTTTACACAATATTGAACAGGATATAACGTTTATTTCTGCTTCATTGAGTGAACAATATATAAAATATATATATGTATGTCTGTCGCTTTTTCGAAAACATTTGAGTTTTTTAATCTAGAATGTGGCTTTCTTGTGAAATATGGAATTTTAGCTGATATTAAGCAATATATAAATAAATAGTATGTCATTGTCCAAAAATATTGTAAAGTTTTTGGAGTCTGTACTCATATTCAGAAATGGTTCAGGGAATTAGAATTAGATTGGATGTGAAATATTAGATTTATATAAGCAATTTCATTGGTAATATACAATTTTCATATAAATATTCTGCTGTTATATTTGTTATTTTCCAACAATATTGATAGCAAATTTACAAACCTGAACCGAACCTAAAAGATTTTTGGTTAAAAGAATCGGATCATAAATTAAGCCTTTAAAATAATCTGTCTCTCTAATCCGAACCGAAATAATTTGTTAAAAAAAAGGTTCAATTCGAAATATAAAATTTAGGTAAATTTAATATACTCGTATTCATCTTGATTTTGAAAAGTGAAATATATAATTAAATTATTATTTTAAGTTACAATTTTTGTAAGGCAATCTTTACGTTCAGAATTGCTGAAATTGCTCCCAGAGTTCGATCCAAACCCTTGCGAAACGAAATCTTACTCTTTGGTTCGAACCACCGAAGAGAACCTTTTTCAAAATGTTGGTGGTTTTGGGTCTTAAGGGAAAGTATGTCCCTAAATTGGTCTTGAAAAATGAAATTTCAGCTAATAATATCCAATATATAAATAGATATTTATGAATTTATTTAAAAGTTCTGTGAAATATATCAGATTGGAATGGAACTGTAAGCTTAAAACTTTCAATATCAATTAAAGATATGTTATGAAATAGGTTTATAGACTTCAAAACTGTTTCAATCCGTGTTCATAATCAAGACGCATTAAAAACGTAGTTAACCCTTAAGCTTACGCTTTTTAAAAGCGAGCATCGTATAAAACACAATTATGACCGAGTCCTATACTTAGATAACCAGAATAATATTTGAATATCAATATGGTTTTAAAAGTCAATCAATGACTGATTTGGCATCATATATTATGCGGATTATTACAAGTACTTCACTTTACTTCCGGGAGTATAATTACAATTACACCAATTACAAGTAGTTTTATGTTAGGTTTTTATATAAAACAATTATTATAATTATGTGCACACATTCAATCCAATGAAGCCTTTCCGCCGTTCAGTTATGGAACAAGCTTCATATAATAATAATATTTGTACAGTGGGACAAGAGCATGGCGAGTGGAGAAATCAAATGGACAACAGTTCATTGCACACTCTATCTCTATCTTCCTCCAACTCCTTGTTTCCCTATCTTTCTCTGTCAGGTTCATGTGTCAGAAAGGGAGAGAAAGCGCTGTGTCTGCAGATATTAATATTAATATATCAATGACCCGGCAAGAGGAAAACAATGGATTCCAATGAATGACTCGCATGCGCTCGCTCCTAATCAAGATACAATATAGTAGATACTATATACATAGACCAATGTACATACAAGCTCATGTGGAAAGCGACACTATACAAACGCATTAAAATCAGCTTAATAAATATGTATGTATGCTAAAAGTTGCACAGATTAACCCGATTTGCCCTCAGCAGGGCCGGAAGAAGGCTGGGGAAGCTCCTTGAATTTCCCAGTGACGTTTGCCGCATGTTTGCGCTACTCTCAAAGCTGCACTCCATTGACTTATAATTGCATTAAATTAACTTCATTTCTTGGGCAGCAGCTCGAAGGCAGCGGTGGCGGCAGCGGCAGAAGCAGTTGGTTCAGGAAGAACATCTTCTCCATTGTCTCCGTAGCAGCGCCTCTTGAAATCACTGAAGAGATCCTGACGCTGTTGCAGACTACGCTGTGGATCAACGTGAACTGACTGCGTTGTGTTTCTACCACAAGAGACACAACTTAGTTGAGATCTTTGGAGAAAAGTGGATCAATTAGACTTACCTTGTTTTGGTTAGCACCGTGCAGCCGTGCTCCACGGCCATGTTGAGGGAATAGAGGGTGGACAGATTTAGCAGACTATCGTGCTCGTAGATCTCAATATCCGGCAGCCGGATTTGGGTCTGCCGTGGATCCTGGAGGAATCGCGCCAGGCGCTCGTTAACGCTCAGCTTGATGCTGAATCCTGGACGGTCGCCGTTGATGCGCCGACAGCCGGCGCGTATCTCACGCACCTCCTGCACTTGCATGGGCGGTGACGAGGAGAGGAATGGATTCGACGTCTCGCCGGACATTTCGCTCTCGATCTGCTTAAGGGCCGGCATGCCGTTCGTATTGCCCTCCATGTCCGGACAGATGTTAATGTCAACGAGGCCAACGCTGCGATTGATCCGATTAGCGCCTCCTCCACAGATCTCAATCGGCTCGGAGCAGGCCGTCGGCTGAAACCGTGACAAGTCCTGCAGTGCATCCTGCTGCGTGGGCGACTGTGAGGTGCCTCCGCCGCAACTCTCAATAAATGTGGAAGTGGCTGTTGCTTCGGTGCCGGACATGAGCGTGTCATCCTCCCCAATGGTGTCGTCAGAACGAATCTGTGGCAGCAATGACTTCTTAGTCAGCTTTCGTTTGGGATCGTACTTGCCGCCGGGTCCAAACTCATTACCCGGCCAATCTGTTAGCTCGTCGTCGCCCTCGCGGTCCGTGTCATGCCTTCTATGACCGTCCTCGCTGTCCGATGAAGAGCTCAGCGAGCTCGAACTGAGGAAATCGTATAGCTCGCTGCAGTCCATTGATTGCACCTGCAACGGTTGCGGAGTCTGGAAAAAACGGCGTCTGCGATGCGCCTTCGAGGCGCTGCCGTGGGTGCTGCCATGGTGAGACTTCTTGCGATGGACATGATAATCCGCACCGGCATTTTCCGGCGGCAACTGTTGTGGCGCGTTGTTCGTTGTATTAAGCAGCGACTCAATGTCGCTGACAGGCACAATCGTTTCCATGCTAAAGTCACTTAGCGAAGCAGCTACCGCACACTCATTTAGCTCTTGTAGCAGCTCGTCTGCATCCGAATCGGGCAGCGCTTGGGCTTGTCCCAGGCCCTGCTCCATGTTCGATGTGTTGTCAGTCTTTTGTGGTTGTTGCGTTTGCGCAATGCGATTGATCTTGGACAGCAGTCCCTTGTTGAGCGGCAACAGACGGTCGCTGTGTGGCTTTGATGTGGAGGAGTAGCTGCGTGGACGCATGCGATGATACTCCTCCATGTGCGTATAGCGTGGCATGCTCGAAGAGTGCAGCTTGCTGGAGCCGCTGCATGCACCAGTTCCCAGGCTGCCTCCTCCCTGTTCGTGCTCATTATAGCGGTCGCGGTTGGAACGCTTACGCTTGCCACAGAAAAACAGATTCGAACGATTGCCACTTTCCGTTTTTAGCACACGCTTTCGCACTGTGCCTGTGCCGGAGACACATCCCGTGTTGCCAGTTCCGCTGCCGCCAAGCATGCCCGGATACACTGGCGACTCGATGAAACTCTGAGGTGACACCGCCAAATTAGTGTCTTTGCTGAACTCAAACTCCATGGACATGCGTTTAATCTTTCGTTTCCGACGCGAGTTCGGTTTGTAGAACCTACAAAGTGAACTTCACGTCTGTTTATCGGAGCTTTGGCTAATGGCAGCTTTTACTCACCGAGCAGGACTGAAATTGGTCTCGTTCAATGAGTCCGACTCGAGGGCTCCCATTCCCATGCGAACAGCTGCTGCCGCATTCAGAGTCTTACCAGGCAAGCGGAGGGGCAGCATTGCCTCGGCTTTCTCGTCAGAGTCACTAGCCGGCAGCATCGTGTTGTGTGTGTGCGAGTCCAGTCCATCCAAATTGGCATTTCCACTGTGATGGTGGCCATGCCCGTGTGCATTTAATGTATTTAATGTGTCTGTGGGGCTGCTCGATGAATCTTCCGTAGGTTGTGGCGCACAAGCTGAAAAAGAGGTGATGTTGAGGAGGTTTTGCAGTCAGTTTGCCCAGCCATCAAGTGGTGGGGCGAGTCAAACATACTTTCGTGTCTCGGCTCAAATACTTACGCAAATTACCCGTTGATCGAGTTCTTCGACGCGAGCCCCACCTTCCAACGCCGCACGCCCTGTCCATAAGCGACGTCTCCTCCAGGGCAAGGGTCAAGTCGTGCGAGAACTGATCCATTGCGCCAGCACACCTTGTTCTAATTGCGTTTCATTAAACTATTGCAAATGCATTGGCAAAAATTCAATTAACAAAAAAAAAAAAATAATCCAAATGCAAGCCTCAACAATTGGCAGCAATTGTAAATTCACTCCGATATCAATATCGATTTTCTACTATTAATCGATAGTATTTCATTTTCATTGCTTTCTCTTGCTCAAATTCGGTCACTTTTCTTGTGGAACTTATCGGTGGAGTCACTATACAGAGTTGCTGATTCGCTATAAACTTTGAATGAGATCAACACTTTTGTATCTGTTGTTTTGTTTTCAAACTCGCTTAATAAAATTCTGTCGAACGTGTTTATAATATACTTGTAATTCCCACTTCGACAATAAGTTTGTGACACAAGTCAAAAGCGTTCACATTGCCTTTACATAAATTGTGTCTCAAAACTCTGTGACAAGCCAAATAAATGCCTTTAATATAAATACATTATTTTCTGAACTTGATAATTTTTTATCTATCCAATTCACTTCGCGAGTCCCATTTATTTTATCAGTTCAATAATTTTCACCTATAATCAACTTCAGCATCACTCGGGATTAATTTCCTATATTTTTTTAATTAAATATTGCGCTCTTATTTTTGACTTTCTTCAATTTATCGATAAATCATCAAGCAATTTATGTCATATATACTGAAAGCAAGCAATAGTATTAAGGGTATTCCTGAAACTTATTTAGATTAAATCGTTAAAAGTTCATTCTTTAACACTGAAAATACTTGGGGAAAATTGTTACACATTCACTTCCATACAAACTAATGTGTCATCCCTGATTGGATGGGAGTTATAAATAAATTAGTCTATAAATCAGCCTTAGATCTGATTGTTTTAAGTCTTTTAGTGTGACCAGATTTCCCTTATTTGCTTGGGTAGTTCACACCCTTTTATATAGAGCAGCTGTGAACAGCTGACCGTGAAATCGATATCTAATCTAATATAATTTGAGGAATACACTTAATATCACAAAATATTCATATCGATATATTGATATATATCGACAGCCCTAGCACCGTGAAATGCAGAAGCTCATGTTCGAAAATACTTTTTTTTCGTTATAATTTGCACGTTTACCCTTCAATTTGATTAATTTGACGTAAATTTCGTCGATAATTCAAACTTTACACGCAACAAGTCTCTGTGGCCGCATCAATTTGCATACGCAGCACCCGAAATTGACAGTTTTCGCTGTGCCGGTTTGCTAAAAGAGAAAAACGCCGCTTTTTTACTTGTTACTTGTCTACGTGCGTGCTGTTGATTTGTTTTTTTTTGTAATTGTTGATATTTCTTTCAATATGAGTCGTCGACGCGCTCACGATACGGAGGACGAGGGCTATGGTGAGTGGCACTCTAATTACATATGCATTTTCACGATTATACCAATACGTTTGCAGACCATAGACGCAACAAACGCCGCCGCGTCTCCGAGAACCAGGAGATTGAAGATCGTCTGGAGTCGCTGATATTGCGCGTGGGCGAGCGCAGCACATCATCAGTAGAGTCGAATCTCGAAGGCCTTGTTTCAGTGCTAGAGGCTGATCTAGGCACTTTCCGCTTAAAGATCTTGCGCATTCTCTCCGACTGTGCGGTGCGTATGCCGGAGAAATGCACAGTGTACACGACGTTGGTGGGACTACTTAATGCCAAGAACTACAAGTTTGGCGGTGAGTTCGTCGACCATATGGTTAAAACGTTCAAGGAGTCATTAAAGCTGTGTCGATGGGACGCGGCACGTTACTCGCTGCGCTTCCTGGCCGACCTGGTTAACTGTCACGTCATCTCAGCCACAAGTCTGCTGCAGCTGCTCGACACAATGATTGATGTGTCCAACGAGGATACTGTTCCACAGGTGCGTCGTGATTGGTTTGTGTTTGCCGTGCTTTCCACACTGCCCTGGGTGGGCCGTGATCTGTACGAGAAAAAGGAGTCAGCCTTGGAATCACTGCTGCTGCGCATTGAAGTGTATTTAAACAAGCGTTCCAAGAAGCATCATAATGCACTGCGCGTCTGGTCATCGGACGCACCACATCCACAGGAGGAGTACCTTGACTGTCTTTGGGCACAGATCCGCAAGCTAAGACAGGATAACTGGGCTGAAAAGCATATACCGCGTCCCTACCTTGTCTTTGACTCAATTTTATGTGAGGCACTGCAGCACAATCTGCCGCAAATCACGCCGCCGCCACACCACGATTCATTTGAGTATCCTATGCCTTGGGTGGTGTACCGCATGTTCGACTACACTGACTGCCCGGATGGTCCCAATTTGCCAGGTGCGCATTCAATCGAGCGTTTCTTAATCGAGGAGCATCTGCATCACATAATTGAGACGCATCATCACGAGCGTAAGGATTGCGCCGCACAGCTGCTCAACTTTCCATTCAAGCACAAGATCCCATTGGAATACTGTATCGTGGAGATGATATTTGCGGAGCTCTTTCACATGCCAACACCCCGCTATCTGGACATCTGCTACGGCTCCATCCTGATCGAGCTGTGCAAACTGCAGCCGGGCACACTGCCCCAGGTGCTGGCCCAGGCCACCGAGATTCTTTTCATGCGCATCGACTCTATGAATACCTCATGCTTTGATCGCTTCGTCAACTGGTTCAGCTATCATTTGAGTAACTTCAAGTTCACTTGGTCGTGGGACGAATGGGACAGCTGCCTGCTGCTCGATGCCGAGCATCCCCGTCCCAAGTTCATACAGGAGGTGCTCCAGAAGTGCCTACGGTAATATATAACAGCGGCCAACACCTCATTGCACACTTGTTCATCTCTTGTTAATCCTCTACAGACTGTCGTACCATCAACGCATTACCGAAATGATGCCCACAACATATGCGAAGCTCATTCCGGTGACCCCTGTGCCTAACTACAAGTACTCCAACGAGGAGGCAGGTAAGTCACTCCTCGGAAGAAGGCAATTGTTTGTTTGCATCGAGCTAAAGGTCTACATATACTATTATATATACTATTTGTGAGAGATTCTATACTTTTTCTGTGAATAGTCAGACACTCGCAAACACACAGGCTGTAGCGTCAGTGTTATCTTCTTCCCTAGATCCGACGCTGTGAATAATTGTTCCTTGAATAACTTCCGAATTTATTATTCGATCGTAATGAAATCGAGCCCATTTGTGCCAAATATGAAGACACTAGCTATAAAATTGTTTTAATTTTCGATTTTGTGTAGTGAACGGAAGTGTAGTCAAATTCGAAAAACATTCGGTTTTATTCAATGTTTTAAAACCGTTTATAGTATAATTGAGTCAAGTTAAAATTAAAGTCTTTAAAATTTAATGTAAGCTTCATATAAAAATCGTAAATTTATTAGAATTGATTTGGAATAACCATTTATACGCAATTCTATATAGCTTATGAATATTTTAAAATAAGGGTATGTGGTCCTAAAGAATGAGCTTGAGTCGACTTGGAAAACGAGCTTCGAGAGATTCTTACATCCTTTGCATCGAGGGGGCATCACTTAAGATTAGGATTAGTTGCTGGACTGGCATTTAGCTGCGCTTTACTTCATTCTCGTCGTCGTCCACAATGATGGGTATCTCCTCTCCATTCTCGCCCACCTTAATGCTCACGGATTTGCTCACCGACTTCTGGGTGAGCACCTCGGTTACTTCCCGTCCAGGAACTGGCAACCGCCCCGCCAGCGGCACATCTGACGTGTTGCTGGTTGCTGGCATCTCTGTGGTGCTGGACTGGTTGTTGTTTGAGGCCATTGTTGTCGGTGTTGCCATTGTTGTCGTTGTTGTGCTGGTTGTGCTGACTGTGCTGGTTGTTGGGGTTGACGGCACAAAGGCTATCTTGGACTCGTGTCGATGACTACTCTTCGCCTTGCTGTCCAGGCCAGTGGCATTCTGCCTGCGGCGCTGCTTCCATTTGGAAAACGATGGTGACTCCGTGGATGTCGTTGTGGTTGTCGTCGATCTGCCCGCTGTGATGCGTGGCGTGGTTCGGTAGCGACTCAGGGCACGGAGTGGTGTGATGCTGGTCGAGGTGGACACGAAGCTGGCCTTGCTTGAAGATACTGCTGTGGAATTGGGGGCTGATATTGTGGAGACACTTCTCTCCGTGGTTGTTGTACTGTTTGGTGGCGCTAGTGTGGATGCCAAGCTCGTCTGCTTTTGACTTCCAACGGGTCGCTGCTCTGGCTCTCTCGCGGATTCCCGGTGCTGATTCTCCTGCTCCTCTTCCACCTCTTTCACCTCTTCCACCTGCCCAGTTTCTTCACTTGTTGTCTCGTGAACTTCAATGTGATGTTGATACCGCTGTGGCTCATCAGAATCTTTATTGTCTGGATTCTCTAGATGCAGCACATCCACGGGATTTTGCTGCACATACAACGGATCCGGCTCCGAGTAGCGATAGACAGTTTCTTCCAATGGCTCGCTTTGCACAAACAACTTTTGATCCTCTCCGGATCCGGCACCGCTGCCCGCATAGATAAGAAGTGGCGACAGCTTCGATGTCTGGTACTTAGACGCTTGATTATACACTGACAGATCATGAAGTGAAAGGAAAAAAGAATAGCGGTTTAGTTTCTTTATATGAAGGAAATCCCCGAAACATATGATTCTCTCAGAAACTCGCAGACTAGATAAATGGTTCGAATCATTTGTCATTGAGTGTCACTTTATATGGTTTGACTTTGATAGGCTACACCCGGTCCATTGGTTCATCACTGGCCCAACTTTATTTTACCTTTCGTTATTCGTATGCATCCTCTATAGTCTCATTAATTAATATTTTCTTAGTTTTTCCTTATCCAACTACCTTTTCTGCATTATTTTTTTCTAGTTAACTGGGCTGTACCTGTATTTGAGTTTTCCATGGTTGTACTTATATTTGTACAACCATGGAAAACTCAAATACAGGTACAGCCCAGTTAACTAGAAAAAAATAATGCATGTTTATGTCTATGATATGTTACATCCCCTCCATGGTCTCATTATCATTTCTGTAACTTAATTATATTCCTGCATGGTCAATATGCTTCTTGCATCCTTCATGTTTACATTAATCACACTTCTAATTTTATCCAATTAAACTATACCTCCATGCTCTCATTGACTTGGCTGTACCTTTTATATTCTCGCAGGGTCAGTCATTCAACCTCCATGGTTAGATTAGGTCTCTGATAAGCTACATCCCTACATACATGGTCTCATTAACTTTTCTCTAACTTTACTTGTTGTCTTTTCCCATTTCCTTATTATCTCACTTGACCCCTAAATGGCCACCAAATAGTTACCCACCCGTATAGAGTTGAGGCGAGCGCACAAGTGGATGCTGATCCTGATTGTGATGCAGATCTTCGCCAGTTTCTAAGGACTCAGCTGAACTTGCATGATTCGTAGGGAACTGCACATCTCGATGGTGTTCATTGTTATGTTTATGCTTATATTGATGCTGAAGCTGATGCTGGTGTTGATAGGACGGTGGTGAAGTTGGAGGGGACAGCGTGGTCAACTCTGGGACGTAAGTTGCCGGACGATATCCGTGCTCCGGCTGATTATTGCCCTCGTTAAGGCCACCAGGCGTCATGTAGAAGTGATGGTGAAAGTGATGGGTGACTGGTGTTCCGGCAACGCCACCCGCATCCGCTGAAGTGCCGCCACTGATCTCATTGGGCAGAGGATAACGCTCTAAAGTAGTTGCCAGCTCCGGATGCGGGCCAAATTTAATGGGATAGCTTGGCCGAAACGTCGTGGCCGGGATGTAATTAGGCCGCAATCCCAGATTGTATAGTCCGGGATAAAGTTCGATCTTGGATGATTCCTTGGGTCTCTCCGGTACTCCCTTCAGATACTCACCAATGTTAAGGTTTGGCAGAGGGGGCGGCGGTGGCTGAAAGATGCCGCGGACAAAGGTCGCTTGAGGCTGTCGATCTTGACGACGCTGGGCAAACGTCTGGTCGCGCTTCTCCTCGTAGGCGACACGGCCAAAGCTCTGCGGATAGTCCGACTCCTTCTGGATGAAGCTCTGTGGCGGCCAGCCAATGCTCGGGGTCAAAGGCGAGACGCTGAACTTCATTTCGTAGTGATAGCGATGTGGCAATCTCTGAGCATCGCCATCCCGATGCCGTATGCGCTGCACCCGCCACAAGGCACGCGTCTGTACTCCCTGGTGTCGTTCCTGCTCCTGCTCAGCCTGGTTGGGATGCGGAGCGGCGGTGCCTTCGACAAAGCGATAGCTGCCATTGGCTGACAGCTGCTCCAATCGCCCACTGGCCAAAGTCACAATGTCCCCGAAGCGGGACGACGCCGACTGAGCTTGGCCATCAGCTGGGATATACGGCGTTTGTAGGAAGTCGTGATAGTCGTGCAGCTGGCTACAGCAGATGCTCTTAGTTGGGACAAGGAGCTGAGATCGCCGCGACACCTACCTGAGATTGCCGGAAGCAGCTCCCACAGCAGCGTCCGTGAAAAGCGTCACGTAGGTGACATGCTTCAGCGTGTGCTCCCACGATCTGTCCGCTCCTGCTGCTCCTGCGGGCTGCTCCTCGTAGTAGAGTCGCTTGCCAGATAGCTGCAGTGCTTGTTTGGGCGTCAGCACCAGATCCCTTCCAGCACCAACAATGGCCGTCACCTGATGCAGCTGCAAAGCAGCGACAAACAACAACAACAAATCACACACCGTCAACTGCAACTTCGACTTCCACTTACGACTGCCAACAGAATGCTCAGAAGGCAACAGAATTTCCTCATTTCCGCATTAAAAAAATAAACAAAAGCAACACGCAAAAAAAAAAGATAACAAGAACAAAGGGAGTGGTGAATCTCGAGCAGCTCTTGGCCAAATCTTTGAGACGCACAACGTTTGTGCAGCGCGCGCTTGAACACTCGACTGAAACGCGTCCGCGACGTGCGCAGCGCTAATAATAAACAGACACCCACCAAGCAACCACCCAACCACCAACCGCTGTCAGCTGTTGCTGCCGTTGCGACCGTTTCTGCCTCCTCCTTCTACGCTACGGCCTCTGCTGCTTTCATTGGATCAGCCAAGCGGCGCATCGCCAACGGCGCAGTTTTCGCAATCTTCGCGCGTCAGACGCCAAAATGCACAGTGGAGCTGATGAAGTTTCCAGCGTCAAATCTTCAACTTTTATACAGTGTTGCCAATTCCGCTATTTTCCCGAAAGTTCTGAAGTTTTTCGAATTCGAATTTATTAAAAGAATTATGACCCTAAAGGGAACATATTTTTTCACAATATTAATAAAATTTGAGTGTAGAATGAAAGATTAAAGAGATATTCCGCATGGAAATCCGTTCAGTTAACTCAAACTTATGACAGCCTAATGGTTTTTTTTGTATTGTTACCAAATCAAAAATTGGAAAAAATTCATTATTCCCATTTGCAAAAGTCGCAGGGTACAAAAACAACTCCAATACTACAATAGCTTTTTATCTGGATTTATAGAAATTTGTCTAGCTATTTCTAGTTTTATGTAGGTTTCTTAAGCCCTCAATAAATTGATGCACTGCTTTCAAATTTCGCTGATATTTTTTTGTAACTTACAGTAGATTTGTTAGTCTTTTTGCTTGGTTTTAGCAATAAGTCATGTCGGATATTGCCATTGAAATTAAAGGTAATTTTTTTTGTATACATATATAATAAACTTAGATCTATTGAGTATTAGATCTTAGATCTATTGAGTTTTAGATCGTAGATCTATTGAGTATTAGATCTAAGATCTATTGAGTATTAGATCTAAGATCTATTGAGTATTAAATCTTAGATCTATTGAATATTTTCAACAAAATCGAAAGTCTTAGATGTGTGTGGTAAATTTCTTGAGAAAATCTCGAGCAACTATACCCTAATATTCTTAATTGCTTTTCTGCCACATTAAACTTTACGACAATCGTGTCGAGTTGCATAGGGAAGGTTTTCATCAATCATCGACCAGTTGGTGGTTCGTCTTTAACCTCTATTTTCGGAACAGAATTTTGCAGATCACTGCTAACCTTACGTCAAAAAACAGACACGACTTGTTTACCAGCCGAATATGAATTTGCTAGTGCTGGGTTTGGGACCTGGACTTTCTCAGTAGTTTAAAAATACCCTCTGCAAAATAAAGTTGTTCCTTATGTACCCAAAACTTCAGTGGAGTATATTTGAGCTACTTCATGCTTGAACAGTCTTTACAAAACGATAGATAAACTCGGCAATTTTAATTGATTTATTTATATTTATTTTTCAGTGTAGTATATTTTTAAACCTATACAATAGATTTTAATAACATGAGCCCATTGTTGTTTAATCCGAGTTAAGATCTTCATTTGCACCACTGTGCAACGGCCGCGTGGCAGTTGATGGCGGTTAGCGGTTAGCGGGGACAGCAAGGCGCATTTATGCAATACTTGCGGATGTTTAGACCCCCTTGAAGCCGCCACACACCCTTACCCTACTTAACTAACGACCACGCCCCCTCCCGCTGAGTGCGCTTCCACTGGCGAAACGCTTCACTTTTTTGGCAACGAGCTAGTTTCTTCGGTTGGAAACTTTTGGAGCAGTTCAACTCCACATGAGATTCCCTATGCGAGATATGCTGCTTGCTTCGTTGAAGTTCAATAGTGGAGCTGCCCTTCCCACCCGCCTCCTGCCCACATATATCGTAGTTTCATTCCATCCGATTGTCGTTCTCATTGCAATCGGTTCACCTTGCTCAGATTCGTTTTGGGGGTAAAGATCAGGCAATAGATTAAAGCCCAACTCATGTCATTGAGAGTTTTGTTGGCATGACCTGAAGAAAAGCATTAAAGATGGAATTAAAAGGGAGTTAAACCCACTAAAGATGAGGCACGAATTACCGATGAACCTTTTGTAAAACTAAGTTGTAGATTTGGTTTGCTGCTGTGCTGATTCTTAGAGTTGACGAGCTTGCTAATTGTTCATAAAAACATGGCTAACACCCACATACACATAAATACAGATTATGCTTTATTCTGAATTCGTAAACGTTGAAACTGGTCGAGTCACGCACGCAAATCTAACTGAGACACATATCATTGAGACAGAGAAAGAGAGAGAGAAGTGCTAGATATGGTGTCTATCATGGAGCAGTGCCCTGATATTTAACCTACGTGCCTTAGACACGCTCAATTTGCGCTTGAAATCAAAGATCCGTAAAAAATTTGGCATTAAGCAAAGCAAATGCTAATAAGGCTAATAAGAGGCTTATACCCTGTAATCTTGGGGTCGTCAAAGGGCATTGACCAAAGCCAAAAGTAACTGACTTTAACAACAGCAACAGCTTCATATTACAATTGATTTGTGTGAGACGACAGAGGGCATCTTCTAGTCGAGACTACTAACCTTGTCTTTCTTGTAACTAATTAACTGTCATATTCCCATAGCGTCTCACCGGCTTTTGTGAGAGCTTCACTCGCTGATCTTGACACGCTCCATTGTGGAAAATATGGTCTTTGTTTCTTTGCTGGCCATCACATTAAATTTGGGCGGTATTAACATCGCTGTTACTTGTCACAAGTATTTCAAAGTATTTGTCACTGCAGTGACAAAATATTCAAGGTGACAGTGACATAAATACGGTATGATACTCTGTCACAGATTGATATTCTATTCCTGAACGATATTTTGTCACAGATTGATATTTTTTCACAGATTGACATTTTGTTACTGACTGATCTTTTGTCACTAGTCCTTGTCAATTGTCCCGCTGTATGTTTTGAAATCGTAATTTTAATTTTAAAATGAATAATAGATGCGAAATTCGACCCGTATTCGAGAACTTTGTAAAACGATGTATTTTAAAATCGATATATTCGCACAAATCGATCAATTTCAATATAAGCAAGCATTGCCATTAAAGGTCCAAATTCAAATTGCTCATTTAGTTGAAAACCGACTTAACTTAAACAGAAAACTTGTTTAAAGCTGTAAATTCAATTCCAGTTTGAAGTAAAATGATGAAATGGTTTGACTGAATTTGAATTTTTATTTGTAGTTTTACAGAATATAGAACAACGAATATTTCTGCATCTTTAGCTCAAAAAACAAAGTCTTCAAGTATATAACCAATATGTATATACCATTATTATATCTAACTATATCTAATTTTTTGTGAAAGTTTAAAATAATTTTAAATTAAAGAAAAACACAAATAACACAAAATTTGTTATTTTTTTGGCATCATAAAAGCTTTGACATGTTACTTTGTTTTATTTTGATATTTTATTAAACTATTTTAACCGTCAAATTCTGGCAACACTGTTTATCACCAGAAACCAATACCACCACATCGCTCATCTCTACGTCATAGAGTTAGGAATGTAAATTTGGGTAAAAACTTCGATGTCGATGTTTAAAAAAAATATATATCTTTATAATTATCAAATGACAAAACCTAAAATGGGTTTTAAAGAATTAAAACTGATAATAGAAAAACCAAAAACTGAAATCTACACAATGCAACAACGAACAAGGCACCTCATTAAGGATCACCTGGATCCTCCGTTCGTTTGAGTTTCAATTTCGTTTGATCAAAAATGTATCGACTCAGCTGTAATACGATGACAAATATAATTCTTGAAAACATTTATTGAATTGACTGATGTTTAATCTAAACATCGAGGCATCAATAAAAATCGGGAACAGCGAAAACATCGGGTAAAATCGAGGTATCGCATTTAAAATTGATTATATCCCCATAGAGTTGTGTCTGCTCAGACTGGGAACAAAAGTTGGGACTTTTCGTTAAATTTACTGAACCAGTTAATTCGTTCATATTTGAATCGTGAACTAATTAAATTATTTCGTTCAGTTGTTTGTGTCCGATGAACGACGAACAGGCGATTCTATCGAGCAGTTCAGCTGCTAGTTGTTCATGAACGATGATATGAATCAGTTTCCAATCAGTTATTCTTTCGTTTATTGATGAGACCGTTCAATTTACCTTTCACCTTTTTTTAGGTTTATAATTTTAAATATATGATAAATGCAAATTAATTTTAGTATTTCATTAGAAGCTTTTTTGTTTTTTTTTGGTTTGAGTAAACTTTAAAATTGCACTTTAAAACATACAAGTATGAGAAAACGTTATCTTGGTAATGTATTCATACTAAACAAATTCAATCCTTTTGCGGTACAAATTGTTATGGCGCAAAAAAAATCAAATAATGTCAAAGAAAACTAAATTAAAAATTAGATTTGACCAAATGGGCGCAACTTTAGTTCGGATTGACAACTGGGTCGAATTACAATTCCGCATTCCCTTTGCCAATTGGACCCGACTCTTCTGCTTAACGCGCACTTCATTGACATAATCGACTCAAGTGCCAATAAATTACATGTAATAACTGTAATAGCAGGAGGGGCTGGGGAAGCAAATCATTAGTAACGCACCATGCAGTCAGCAGCTTGCCGTTGCCGCTTGGTTCCACGCGGCGGAGCACAAAACGCAATGCAACTACCGCAAGCGAAAGTGTCAACCAATTGAAGATTCCTCCCCTTATCTTGCCCGCTCAGTCTGTCGTCTAATGAAGATACATTCAACTTGCCACATGTTCACGTTCCGTTTCCCTTCTCTTTTCTCCTTTATTTAGCCAACCTGCCGGGCACCACGGTGGCCCATCAACTGGTGGTGGCTATTCGACAAAAGTGCACACCCGAGGAGGTGGTCAATATACTGAAGGATATACCCAGCAGTGGCTACAGTGGCGAGGAAATGTCCGATGGAAGCTTTAATGCACTCAAGATCGATGTGTTTGTGCAGACGCTGCTTAATCTGGGCTCCAAGTCGTTCTCGCACAGCTTTGCGGCCATCTTCAAGTTCCATGTGGTGTTCCGCGCCTTAGCCGAAACGGAGGAGGCACAAATCTGCATATTGCACAACATCTTCGAGCTGTGGTCATCCCATCAGCAGATGATGGTCGTTCTGATCGATAAGCTGCTCAAGCTTCAAATTGTCGATTGTTCGGCGGTGGCCACGTGGATATTCTCCAAGGAGATGACCGGCGAGTTCACCAAAATGTATCTGTGGGAGATTCTCCATCTGACCATCAAAAAGATGAACAAGCATGTCATCAAGCTGAGTAAGTAGACCAATCCAATTGGCAATCATATTTGTAATCGTGGTTTTCCTTTAGACACCGAGCTGAGCGATGCCAAGGAGAAACTGTCCAAGGCAGACTCCTCCTCCAGCGATACAGATGAGGACACGCCGCACAAGCGCAAAAAGCCCATTACTCACGCGGACAAGCCATCCGAGGAGGCAAGTCAACTATTGCACCATCAATTCCGCCCATTCCAATTCATCGATTTCTTTCTCCTCAGGTGGTGGAGCGCATGGAGGAGAAACTGGAGGCAGCCAATGTGAATCAGAAGCGTCTGTTCCTGATCGTCTTCCAGCGCTTCATAATGATACTTTCCGAGCATCTACTGCGCTCCGACACAGATGGACGCGATCCGGATACGGACTGGTATCGCTGGACAATTGGCCGTCTGCAGCAGGTTTTCCTCATGGTAAACTAGCCTAGTAAACTCACATCTGTTACTTATGCGCTAACACTTCGTCTCACTTCATTGCCAACAGCATCACGAGCAGGTGCAGAAGTACAGTAGCACCCTGGAGACACTGCTCTTCACATCTGACCTGGACACACACATTCTGGAGGTATTCCAACAGTTTGTCGCACTGCGCGCCTGAAACCAATGAAAGGATCACCCCAAAGGAACTCGCTGAGTTTTAGCCCCTGGTGCAGGATGAAGAGGTGTAACAACAACTGTCGACAATAGTCGCCAGACAGCCACTTAGTTAGCCAACAGACATGGCCAAGCTTCACATTAGTCTGCGGTTTAGTTCAGTTTTAAGTTTTAGGTTTCTTAACATGCATACATACTTCAAATATAAATGGGCATATCAAGCAGCCTGTCCAACACATCTACCCAACAAGTCACACAGATACACACACAGACACAAAAACAATTACACACACACACACATGCAGAACAACATGAAATGACAAATTTTGTAATTTGTAACCAAGATAATGCTACAATTAAAGAATGCAAATAATGTCGGAAAGTTTCTTGAAACGGGAAAGAGCTCAAACGTTTGATTTCAACTACCCAACGTGCAAATTTTGTCTAGTTATGTTCTATATATATACTATATGGCATATGTGTACATGCTTCTGATCTGTGTAAAAGTCAATTGAGTTTCGATAAACCGGTATGATTGTTAGCAAAAAAAAAAAACTTTTCTACTATCAATCCTTCATTTACAAATTTTGTTTAGTAATGTTTATTCAGTACAGCAGGGTAGTCTGTTAGACCTGCACTCACGCACACATAGGCAAAATTCATTTTGATGCTAGGTCTCAACTTCATTTAAAGAAGTAAAGATCGCAAATACGTCTTGAGTCTATAAAAATCAAACCTAAAGAAAATGATGCGGATGAATGGAAAATTGTCAGATACATTAAGCATTTTTGGATGGATAAATATTATATAAATACTTATTATTTTTGTTTATTAATAAAATACAAGAATCCCCATAAAACATTCTCGCAAATATGGGTTCGTCCAGTATGAGCGGCGCTTCCTCTTTTTGCAAACTATCTGACACCTATGACATTTCTAATTGCGCCTAGGTATGCTTGGAATGTAAACAAACCACAGCCTCCACAAAAATGTGACCACTCAACCGTTGATTACTTGGTGGTGTTTCATTGGTCACACTGGCTTTTGCTTGCCATAGTCAAAATATTGGACACATTCTGCTAGATGAATGTTCTGCTTATGTAAGTACTGTGGTTTACTTGGTGAACATTTGGAACCAAAGGCGTCGGCAGCTTTTCAGTAAAAGGGGCCCAACACACCATTAAAACCTCCTCTTCTATGTCTGCCTTCCTTTCAAGCACTAGTTGTCTTGTCTAATTTTTTATAGCCTGTGCCCATTAAAAATGGGCAAAAAAGGCTATAATGAATTTGTGTGAATGTATGTAACAGGCAGAAGGAAGCATCTCCGACCCTATAAAGTATATATATTCTTGATCAGTATCAATAGTCGAGTCGATTTACACCTGTCTGTCCGTCCGTCCGTCTGTCCGTCTGTATGAACGCGTGGATCTCAGCAACTATAAGAGCTAGAGACTTCAAATTGAATGAATACCATACGCAGATCAAGTTTATTTTCAATTTTCGATATCGATTCCCGTTGGTTTTAAAATTACAAAAATCACCATAACATAAGCAATGTTAAAGCTAGAGACATGAGATTTGGCACACATGATACAAAGCTTGGGTTTAATGTGTCCTGAAAATTTCATCGCGATGCCCCGCCCCCTTCGCCCACAACTCGGAAAAGCTGGTACGAAGAGCAGTTTTATAGCTAGAGACTTGAGATTTGGCACAGATAATAAGTATCCTACTCTCAATGTGTGCAACAAATTTCAGTACGATCGGATATTGAACTCAGAAGTTATTCAAGAAACAAATTTATGCAGCGTAGCAGATGCGTCGCAGCGCAGTAGCAGCGCAGTAGCTGCGCCGCGCCGACGATATAATGAACGAAAAGACGCGTTTGTTCATGTATGTTTGATATGCCTTTCGTCTGCTGTGGCTCCAAACATAAAGAATCAATAGCCGCAGTCCAATCGCAAGCAAACTACTCTCGATGCAAGCAAAATCGACTTCAAGCGATATATTTAAATCCCATTATAATGAAAGTACTTTTCATTGAAGACCTGCACAGGGTATCCTACTGTCGCGCCCGCTCGACTGATCGGCTTGTTTTTTAATAAATTCAAGTTTTAAAAACAATTAGATGCGAATGATGAAAGCTAAATAATGTAATGTTATAAGTGTTGCAGGGGGAGGCTCTTTTTTTTCCTGTTGGCGCAATGGCATTTTTCCTTTCTCAAATTGGCTCTTTTCATATTTTTTCCTTTGATTCGGTAGACAGTAGCCAGCATTATAATCGATGCAGAAGTGGAAATTTATTTATACATTTTAAAAATTATAAATGATTAAAGCACGCCAACCTTATATTTGGAATCTACCATCAAAGTAATTCTAAATAATTTTGTTGTCCAATCTAACGTAAAGAAATTAAATCTACAAAATTTGAATGTTCACAACTTAAAATCGCATTTATTGCCGAGTGATAACATTTTTATTGGTATTAAAGCCCAATAGTATATTGAAAGCAAGTGCGTAGAAATTTCCACAATTTTAAAAGTTAAAGATAAAGTGCGTAAGTTTCACACCGAGCTGGTTCCACAAATAGTGCAGTGCTTTGACTTTGGTAGAGAGGATATTAATTCACTTATTTTGATAACTCCGACTTAAATCATTTCAAGGAGGAGTCAGAAATAATGCCTCTTATTCAAAATTTTGATTATTTGTGTGACTTAGCAAACTGTGGACAATATTAAAAAAGAAGAGGATATAACCCTATTAATGATGAAGTTCTTAAAGACTTGGTAAGGTTTCCACGAAACATCTTGTTCCTGCCACACAGCTCTGCAACGGCAGACCGTATATTTATTTGATTTTAATTCGTTTTCTAACATATTGTAGAGCTGTACCGAAATAAAAAAATAAAAAAACAACAAGTTTAGGTTTTTTTTTTAGTGAAATTGACCCTTTCTCACTTTTTTGGCTCATTTTGATTTTTTGTTAACGGCAACCGTGATTGTGGCTGACAGTTTAAAATTCGGAGTCCACACGAAATGTGGAACATAAATTGAATGCAGCATACTTTTGGGCTTGACTTGATTTTGAAATAACAATGCATTTATTCGCTCTTTCATCTCGGTAAATATGTATATGTATGTGTGTATATATTTGTTGATTGTATATGAAAATATATTACTATAGTAATGCTAACTGATCTTGTAGATTTGTATCTATTTCCAGGCTGGTCAGGTCAGGTCGTCAACAAGGACATCTAGGACGTGCGCGGTTGGCTGGGCACATACTTCTCCGACGGCTGATATTGCCACTGGGCGCAGATTGCCTCCTGCTCCGTTTCGTTGTAGCCGGCTCTGAGCGAGACAAAGATACCAATAGAGAGAGAGAGAGAGAAAGAGAGGTAAAGGTAGTTAGGCTTGGCGTTGCCCCATCCGCAGACACAGTTGACAATTGACAGGTGACAAATGACTTAATTTATTTGGCAAAACAAAACGAAACTTAACAAGACAAGTTATATTCGGCAGGCCGAAGATTTACTACTCATGCAGAGCCCTGTATTCTGACAATAATAAACAGAATGTATATAGATGTATAAGACAAAATCCTATACACAATCTGAAGAAACAACAAAGGTTGGTTATTGAACGATCGTTCACAGAGTCATACCAAAGCTTGATATTTGACCGATCGTTTCTATGGCAGATTACAACCTGAGTCCATAATGATGTATCAGACATTCTGATACATATATGCACAATCTGTGAGATTGGCTAAGATATCCCAGAAAACAACAATGTTTTTCATACAAAAGGTTTCTTTTCGTCCGATCTTTCATATGTCAGCTATAAGATATAGTGATCCGATCCAGCCGGTTCCGACATATGCACTGCCAGCAGAGAAAAGACGGACCTGTACTCAGTTTCATCAAGATAACTTCATCAGGTTGACGGATACGGCTATGGCTATATTACTGATCAGGTATATACACATATATGGGGGGTCTGGCACACTTAGGCACGTGTCATGCACTCTGCAAGGGTATTTGTCGTGCACATGCTTTGGACGAGATTGCTCAAATTGTGACTAAATATGACAACGATGCGTGATTCTATTCTACAGCTACTAATACTACGCGGGCACAGTCTTCTCGCCTGTCTTCTCATCTCCAGCCGTTGCCATTGCCATTGCCATTGCCGTTGCCGTTGCCATTGCCGTAGCCGTAGCCATAGTCACTGCCGTAGCGGTAGTCACTGCCGTAGCCGTAGCCATGGCGCGGACCTGGACGCTCGTAGTAGTAGCCTTGACCGGGCGGTCGTCCTGGCGGCAGATCGCGGCTGACAGGGGCATTCAGACTGTCCCAGAGCAGACGCGGTCTTTGGACCACCTCGCGCAGAATATTGACGGCCGCCAGGCCGACGCTGGCCAGCTTGACGCCAAAGCGACGGGCATTGTGCTTGAGCGGAGCTACGGGGGCGGGCAGGGCGCGACCTTGGGGATGGGCGAGGATCTTGGCAATGAGATTGTCGGCATGCGGGGGCACATAGAGATCCGCCTGCCGATATTCGGCCGGGCAGTGGTCGCTGAAGTAAAAGTAATCCTCGAACCTCTGGTGCGCTGAGCAAGGACTGCGCTCCTGGAAGCAGGTCACCTGCACCACATTGTAGAAAATGGCGCCCAGCGTGTTGGCCGTCTCCGTGTTGGCCGCCTGCAGGCAGCGCCGGAAGCGCGCATCACAATCGCAGTGGGAGCGGGTGAAGGTGCCTCGGTTGCACAGTCCGCGCCGGCAATCGCCTACGTTGAGCACGTCGGGACACATGTCGTGCTCGCGACAGCACCGATCCTCGCGTACATGGGCTCCCAGGTCGTCGTAGTTGACGGCCGAGGTGCCGGGTCCGCACCACTTGGTGCCCGGATAGATGAAGCCCAGGCCCCCGCGAAACTCGTGGCCGTAGGAGCCTTGGCGCCGACACACCTCCTCCAGCTCCACCACCGACTCCCGCGGCACCTGGCGAATCCGACGCGGATCAGATTGCAGCAGCATTCGCTGGATGTCGCCCCTGCCGAGAGAGTCCACGTCGCGAGACTTAAGGCCAGGCCCAATGGGAAGCGGACGTGCGTCTACTCACCGGTCCGTGTGCATCTTGCAGAAGGGATGTCGAGACGAAAGCTCCACCATCATGGTCATCGTCATGTCCGAGATCAGCACCGCGGAGCCGAAGCTCGGCGGCAGCGCCTGGCTCAGCAGCAGCACCAGCAGCAGCGTCTTCAGCGGCAGCGCCAGCAGCGTCATGGCGGCAGCGAAGAGACCCCTTCTCTGAAAGAGCGAGAGACGGAGATCGGCAGATGAGTGATGAGAGCTGAGAGAAGAACGGCAGCTCGGATTCAGACGCGGCAATTTTGTCATTGCAAATGCTGGAAAGTCTGAGGAAAGACTACAATATAAATTAGTGTGCTCTCTTCCAATGAGACAAATTTTTAAAGGAAATGAACTTAAAGCAACCAATTGGGTTAAAGTCACGTTACAGACTCGAGCAGTAAGCACTATACAAGATAGAAACCCCAAATTTGGTATGTAATTTCCCCTATATCTGAGCAGAATCAGTTTATTCGACCTACACCTACACGACCTATTCCGACCCCAAAAATCGAAAACGACGGCACATTTGGCACATTCGACGCTATTTTTAACATTCGAACCGAATGTTCAGTTTGCCAACATTCAAGCTGAATGTTGACATTCGTTGCCATTCGCCCTGACGAATTTCAGTGCTTTTCTATTGATCACACAATTTTCATCGATATGAACAGCTGATGTGATGCAAATCAAGAAGTGAGCACAAAATTTAAATTTCAAAATGCATCTGAGTTTTTGGAGATATCACGGTAATAAAATACTCCATATTATTGCTACAATATTCAAATTAATTATCGCACGGCTTGCAATTGCAAATTGTAATTCAACTAAAGACTGTAAATGTTGATGCTCGTAGAAAGATCCTATAAATGGATTTTGAATTTGGCACACAATTTGGATAAGCATCGGGGTTTCGATGTGTCTTTGCAAAAACTTAAAACATATGTTAATACAGGACATAATTACGCGTCTGAACAATTGTCGAATGCAAAGGTTGAACGAGTTTTCAGTCAAAAGCAGTTAGTCAATTTAAGACATTTAACGCATTTTAAAACATAACAAAAAGGGTGTTTTTCTCAGAGGTGGGTTTTTCGAGAAGAGATAAAGCTGACATTTTTTGTTAAATCTGGCAACTCAAATGTCAGTTATGTTCAGTTTGGCTTGACATTTGATCGTGAACAGGTTGACAAAAGAACAACGCTGGCAATCGTGGCAATCGTGCGAAAACAATGGTTCAGTTCGCGAAGTTTACCGCAAGCTCCGTCCATTTTATGTTCGACATAATCGTCCATCAGAGCAATTAATTCGGTTAACCATGGATCGTTTTCGCACTACGTTTACTCTATGTGATAATACGCATCCGCAGAGACAATTGCCGCTGTAGAGCAATTACGTTAATTACGTTACTTATATAGAAACACAACTTTTTTAAACAATTCTATATTTCGGATTTTCTGCATGTACAATGTACTTCTAAATGAAGTGGAAACTGTTACTGCAACTCAATCTCTGAACCCAACAAATATGTACATACTATGTACATAGCATTAAGATTCTGTCGATGACATCGTTTGTGTCATTGCTAACCTAATTTTCTTTCCATACCATACATATTATATATTTTGAATATGCAAATTTTATTATATTTTAGCCTAAGCAATTCTGGCAACACTGCTCGGAAGGTGCTCAGGTAAAGCGAATCGCAGAGATTTGAAGGACTGGCAAACTGAATGTGGGCCATCATTAGCACTGCGTCACAGCGGTTAATTAGCGGCCGAATGAAGTCTCTAGCTCACCCGCATCTTTGATTTTAGCATTTCTATGGACCGGCCAGCGCACAGTTGACCTCTGCGACACATGGCACAGTGGAGCACTGGTCGGCGAAAAATGTAATCTGCAGATGGAAGAGCAGCTCGTCGAAGTGTTTCCACTGTAAACGACCGAGGCGGTGAGCGGAGCCAAATGTGGCGATCAAAACAAAGTCAATGAAAGAAATAACAAAGCAATTTGCAAACTAAGAGGCAAAGCCGTTGATGGAAACAACAACAGCAACCAGTCGGAAAGGCTACAGTCGAGTGTGTTCGACCGGTATATTCCCAGTACCCGCATTTTTCAGCCGTTCGATTCAATCACAACAAAACGAAATTAATAAAATAAATAAAATTGTTGTTTAAAAAAAATCCAATTAGATACATTAACTTAGTAGATACAGACACTGTAACTGAATTGTGGCAGACAACTTACTGTAAGCACATTAGGGATGTAAAAAAGTATCGTTATATCGGACATCGATTGATACTTTATGTTTCCCGATGCTTTTGTTGATCCCGATGTTTACCGAAGTCTCGATGTTTAGGTAAAACATCGGTCAAGGTTAAATTCTTTGTTATAGTTCAATTGAATAGATAAATTTTATAACGAGCGATCGAACAATAATGGGATTCAAACAAACGAAGAAACTAGATGATCAACAATTAGGTACTTAGTTCATTATCACACTGTGGAGATGTACATAAATGTTTGCTATTAAAACATAATCGTCTTCCTGTTATTTTAAGTTTTTGATTCTTTAAAAATTCATAATTTTACTGATAAATATTTATTTAAAAGCTGGCGTTAAAATATTTAAGTTTGGCTTATTTTAAATAAAATACAAGAGCTTTGCAAAACATCGAGATATCGAATATATTCCCCTGATACCTCGTCCAACATCGAGGTTGATTTGGAAATCGCCGATGAACATAGTAGAAATCGAGGTTTCCATTCAAATATAAATTCAAATGAAATTCAGTTTTTTATTTAGTTGTATTATTTCATAAATTATGACGTTATATTTTTAGATGTATTGTAATAATTTATCAAAGAAAACAAATAAAATAAAAATGTAGAGGTGCCTACTTCTGATTCTGACTGTTACATACATTGCCACAAACTTATAGGCCTTAGCACACATTGAGTGCCGGGCTTATAACAGCAGCAAAAACAGCAACAACTGTAAAACGGAAACTAATTACGACAACTTTAAGGCGAGCTCTCCGATTAGGCTGAGTGTAGGGGAAGGTAGTCGGGGAAGTCTGGTGGATGAGCAAAAGTGAGGCAAAGTTAAGCATTGGCTTGTTAGCAATTCTTGTTGGCCAATTGGTCGATTGCCAATAGGTGAAGGTCGCGTCACGCCCTGCCCACCGAAGATTATTTAGAATTCAACAAAGTGCAAAGTCGTTGTTGCCTTTATTAATTTCAACCGAAAGTCAACCAGTGTACTTAAAGCTTTAATAGCGCAAGAGAAAGCGAGGCAATCAAGGTGTAACAATATAAGGTTTGCCATACGAACAGAGTCTGTTGTTGCGAATGTTTGATGAAACGAGATGGCACAACTGCTTCGTATGATTCGCAACGCCTGCTTAATTCTGCATATCGTGATGATCCGTTAAGGTCAAGAACGACTATTAATTGCATGACTTGCATATTTCAAATGTTGTAAGAATTGCTGAAGAATCGGGCAAGTTACATAATATTATAATCATTATGATTATAATTGCAATGATCAGAAGATACTGCAGTTAATATGGATTTCTCGATGCCATTCCAAACAGCGTTGCCAGTTAATCGGGACTTATCGATGCCATCCCAAACTCGATTGCTCGGCAGCGTTGCCAGATGGCAAGAGTGCAATTAACTCAGATACATATTTAAATACTATTGTAGTTGGCGGTTAAATGCACTGCCTACTGAATTGAGCTTAATAGGCAGTTTGGCTATCAAGAACATGGCTAACTGACTTCGAGTTTAGCAATAAAACTGTTTGGCCTTGACAGGAAAATAACTGAAATTTAAGTGTTAACCGACAATATTTAGAGTATTTTAGGTGCGGACATGCCTATTATTTTGGAATCCACTTGAAAAGTTTTTTTCAATTCGTATACCCTGTGCTGGTATATCAACTGTGGAGACGTGGCCAACTTCATAAGGTATATACTATACTCTTATACTTGATTAGCAACTCGTAGTCTCGTAGCACTATCTACTAAAGCTTACTTACTTGTTTTTTATATTTTCCTTCTTTACAGAATAAGTACAGAGTCTCTCACAGTCGATTAGCATTTCCTACTAGTTTTTCCTTTCAGAAATGCCACTGAAGTGCAAGTTTTTGGAACCACCTCATAAAAAGTTAAAGCTTACTGTTCTCTTAGTATCAGTTTTTTTTTTTTTAGAGGGACATTGAATTCCAAGGCGTAAACTTGGTACACTTTACGACAAGTCGCAAATGAAAATAAATAATGATGGCATATTGTCAGAGCTGCTTATTATGTATTATAAATATATATTATTTACGAGCATGTTCATGTTGCATTGTTGTACAAGTTGACTTGACATGGACACATGGTACAATCAGCGATCGTTAAACAAGTGTCGCTTGTCAGTCGCTGTAAGATCTGGTGGGCGATCTGATCAATCGAACTGGCTATGGATTGACAGACAGACGAAGCGTCGATCAATCTTAATTCGCAAGTTGTCAGTAGGAATTGGGAATTTGGAATTTGGAACAATAACAAAGCCAAGTGGCGACTGATTAAGATCGCGATCGCAATCAAGATCTTGATCTTTTGCTGTAGCCCAGCGAGTCGCTTGATCTATATATGAGGCGGAACATAGTACACACACATCGTACATATGTATGTATACATACATACATATATTCAATTCTGTTCGATCTGTTCAACTGTCTGTCCAGCCATTCGCCTTGTCTGCGTCGCCGTTGATCATGATCAGCATCTCCATCTCCGTCCGTCTCTGTTCGCATAATTTTCAATGTCAATGCTTTTTAATTTCATGGCATAAATAGGCATCAGGCCGGCCCGGGTCGATCTCTTGGTCTTGGTCTAGCTCAGTGTCTAGCCAAAACACGGCTCTGTTGTCAATTTATTATATTTCATTTTGTCTTGTCTTTGTTTGTCTTTTCGACGTCAACAAAGTGGCGAAAGAAAACGAAAACGAAAACAAAATCGACGTTCGATTTGTATATCGTACGATTGTTGGCTTTGATTTTGATTTTGACTCTGACTCTGACTCTGACTACGTCAAGTACAATGACCGCGGCGGCGCCAAAGTGTCAAGAGATCTACATAATGTACCTCCATCTATAGCATATACCATATGTTATCTGTCTGCTCAGGCTGGCGGGGGAGGGATCAATGGCCAAAGGTCATGCCCCAATCTGTTAAATCAGTGTGCAACTCGGCTTTATGGTCAACAGGCTGTTAGCTACTGTTAGCCCTCAATAAACGTGTTCGGCTTGCAATTAAAATCTCCGAGGGGGGTATTGCAAGGGGGCAAGGGGTCGTTAGAGGTCGTGAGGCGTTGAGGTGGGCGTGTCGTTTGGATCATCAATCAAAGTAAACACAGCTACTGTTGCTCCTTAACCACACTGAACTGAGACTGTGACTTAAAACTTGAAACTGAAGTCAACTTTACCCCCCCCCCCCTCCACTCACCATCCGACCTCTCCCTGCCATACCCTTCACTTGCCTTCGGCTGCATTGTAACTGGTTTTTTATTTATTATTATAATTGTTGTTGTTTTGATACATTGTTATTGCTGCTTCCCTTGCATTTCGAATGTCTGATTCTGAGCCACATCATAAACAAACAAGCAAGAAAACTGGAAAACAACATAAAAATTAAAAAATTAAAAATGCCAGCAACAAGAAGCTACACTAAACTACACTACACTACACTGCACCGCCCGCCCGCCCGCTTGCCAGCCCTACCTACTCCCCCCGCCCTGACAACAATGACAACTTGAAGAGCTGGCCGACATCCAATTTGTAGCCAGTTACCAAGTTGTTACCTTTGGACGTGTAATTGCTCCCTCCATCCGTCTGCTTGTCTTTTGAAATAATCTTAATCGCCTTGCAAAAGGCCACAGAAACTACGTGCCGACTCTTCAAGTCCAAGTTCCCGTCCAGACTCGGCTCCATCTTCGTCTCCGTCTCCAGCTACTCATATCTTCTTGCTAAAATTAAGTTCGAATGACCTCGAATGAAGTATTTGCGATTCTTAAAACTCATACTTAATAAATGAATGAATGAACTACTTAAAATTAGCATACATATTGTTAAAAGCCAAGTGCCAATTATCTTGAGATATAAGAAAAGAATCTTGAATAAGGTAAGACCCTGGATTTACAAGAAATGAGTACGAAAATTCTATATACGATATGATTGCAAACTCTTACAGATCAAGATCTTCAAATCAAGACATTTTAAACTGACTTTTAAGATTCAAAATACTAAATTACTTAGATCTTCAGACTTAAGAAATCGTACTTGAAATAAGATCGAGATCCTTGACTTTAGTAATTTCAAACTTAGTGAGAAATGAAGGACGAAATACGTGATTTGTTTGGACCGAGCCAAGTCAAGTCAAGCTTCAAGCTGGTCCTTGTCCGAAAGCGAAACTAAAAATTGAAGCCTGGAAATGGGGTCAAGATGAAGAGCAGATTGTTGGGAAGACGCGAAGACGCGAAGGGGAGTTCAACTCTCGCATAACAGCTTTGTAACGGCTTTGGACAATGGCAATGACAGTGGCGGTCATTGAACGTGACTCGCTAGACAGGTTAAGGTTAACCCAAACCCTCGCCATAAGACAAAAGCCAAGCACAGTCTGCAATGCCTGTTAATTGGGGGAGTTTGCGGGTTGTTTTCAATTTAGAGTCCGATTGAATTTCGATTTCATTGCTTCGCTAATTGTCTGTGGCATTCGGAAGTACGTATGTCTAAAGTGAGGATACAAAGAGGCTTTAAGTCAACCCGTCAGTCTTAGCCATTGTTAAGACACCGCCATCAGAACTTGCATTGAAGTTGCTAACGGGCGCGGCCTTCTCCACTCCATCTCCGCATCCATCGAACCGAGCTGTGCTAATCACTGTGTAAATTTCACAACTTGTCGAAAAGTCATGCAGATTTACCAAGCGCCAATTCTCAATGTCTCTCTGTGTGTGTGTGTGTGTGTGTGTGTGTGTGTTTGTGACAGGTGTGAAAATATGCGAATTGTGCTTACCAAGACTGAGAATCGGCTGGACGGCGGAGAGACGGGGAGGCACTGGGAAGTCGGGTCATACTCGAGGCTAAGCTTATCGTCTATTCAAATATTTAATATTTGATATTTAATATTTGATTTGTTGTACTCACGTTAGAGATGGCTGTTAGTTGGGTTCTTTTCGTACGAGCCTGACTGTGCGAGACCCTGTACAAACAATCTACATGCCTTATATAAACACTGCAATCGTCAGTGTTCTCCTCAGTTTTCCGAGTTTAATATGTATATCATGTGTACCACACGCTGTTCCTTTAAACTTTCTCTTTTAAAACGACTTCTAAAAATTAGTTGTCGATTCAAGGAAGCGGAAGGGGACGAGGCAAAAATTCGAAAACAAACTGGTTTCTCTGGCTAGCAAGTTTGGTGTCTCTAGCTCTTATACTAGCCCTTATGTACTTCTTTGTTTCTTCTTGCTTCTTTTTAAGGAACAGAGTCTGAAAATGGCTATTCCAAAAAGCACTTTGACAGAATGATTCAAAATATATAAACCAATGCAATAAATAGCACTATTTCGAAAACAATCACACAGAATGCAATGGCGAATTACAAGTTGTTGTGTGTTGCAGAATATGCAAGCAAGTGTATAAATATTTGCCGATGAATGAAGCAGACACACTCAAAACCAATAATAAATAATGTTAACCAACTAAGACTCATTTTCTATGAAAAAAAGGTGCTAAACACTATCAATCTTTTATTTTTGTATATATATACATTTATATGCTTCAGATAACCTGATCCGTTTGCGGGCGTGTCGGGTCGAATAGGTGCCCATCTCTAACTCACGATGTCACGAGTTCTGCCTGTAGATGTATTCACTAGGCCTGGATGAGAGTTAAATTATCTTCTACGCGATTTACTAATTAGTTTCCTTATTTGACGGTGAATTAAGTTTTCCCTATAAATAGCCCATACACCAAATTAAAACATTAAATATCCAACAGTTTCTTGGATCAAAATGGACACTTATTTGAGCCGGTTTATAGACTTAATAAGTTACTTATGACATTACATTTTACAGCTCGACTTTAAAATATGAAAACAACTAAGAGCCAAGGCTACAGTCGAGCGAACCCGACTGTCAAAGACCCTGTACCTAGGAGCGACACTGCTTAAACAATTTTATTTTGATTAACTTGCGAGTTTATTAGCCGATCGTGACGTGATGATCTTTTCAGGAAGGAAGGAGCGTGTCAGATTTTTAAAATAAAACGGCTAAGTCTGTTTTGGATATATGTATGTACCTACATACCAAATTAGTGTCTCTAGCTCTTATATTCACTGTGATCTTGGGGTTCATAGAGACGGCCAGACGGAGGTCGCTATGCCAACTCGATTGTTGATGCTGATCAGTGTTAAATATATTTGAGTAAGATTTTTTAGCTATATTCTATAATTATAACCTAACCAGTTTTTTTTACTTCCAACCGTTTCTTCCTATGGCAGCTATATGATATACAGGGTGGGGCAAAAGTAATCACCCTATTGGAAAACTCTATAACTTTCTTATGGGGTCAAATGTCAATTCGGTTGATTTGCAATTTCTGAAGTAAACAAACGCCAGAATACAAAATCGACAGTTAATGAATCGGGTTACTCCGCAAGAACGTGGAAAAATTCTTTCCATTTGTTTGCACAACATTTGTAAAAGATATAGCGATTTCCAATAGGGTGAATACTTTTGCCCCACCCTGTAGTTGTCCAATTATTCAAAGTTTATCAAGATTGTTAAGACAATACCAAACACAAATCCTGTGTTGAAATATTCCAAAAAATACTAGACAAATTCTTTGTGCTGTGAACTTTGACCCCGAATTTGACAGTTGGAATTTCGCAAAACGCCATATTATTAAACGATTAAATTGCCTCAGCTGTATAGATATACCCCCCTAGATATAACCGTTTGTTCTTCACACTGTTCAGTCAGTCAATCGGTCAAAGGGTAAAGAGATTTATACATTAAACTGAACTTCTTTCGCTCTTCTTGTTCCCTCGTTCCACTCAAAATTAAATTTTAAAAGCGCAACTGTTCACTGAATCATGTTTAATACATATGAAGTTAACTATTTGTTATATTTATGATGAAGTTAAAAATAAAATCATAAATGCTGTTGCTTTTTTTTCAGTTATTAAAATTTGAATAGGATCATATCCTAATTGGCAGTGGAATATTTCTGCGTAATTTGTTCGTTATTCATTTTACACTTTCACTTCTTTCTGAGCGAGGACAAAACATTTTCCACATGCACACACACAGACACACACACACACAGTCACAGTCCCACCCACTCAAGGCTGTCGCCGCCAACACCTCTTGACATTTGGTCGACACCGACTCGTCTCTCTATCTCTCTCTCTCTCTGTCTCTCTATCATTTGCACACACTTTTCATCCCATTCTTTCGCGTTGACTGTTGTGGCCTTCAATCCTCGTGCGTAATGACCTTCAAAAGGCAGTCGAGGCATCAGCAACAACGACAACAACAACAAGAGCAGCAGCAGCGGCAAGGACATTACCGAAACCACGTGCAGGTTCATATAATTACACAGAACCAAAAAAAAATTGAAGAAAATAACGACGAACAATCCTTGAATTTCAGTTACACACACACACACACACATACACATATATATATTTAGATTCCGGCATTAATCGTTGCCCGTTTATCCCGTTAAACCGATTGCCCGGCTCCGTTTACCTGCGAGTATTTAACGGTATCCCCTTGGTATGCTTGATTAGTTGTTGTTATGATTGAGACGTTGAGCAGCGACTGCAACTTCGGGCAGGATATGTTCTCCTGTTGTATGCGTGCGTTTCTCACAACAAAACATTTCCGCAACGCGTTTGCGGCGCGACTGAACTTGATTCTGGCGCGCTAAGCGCTGTTAAACTTGGACTTGGCCAAATTGAAAAGCAACCGTCGATAGCAGCAACAGCAACAACAACAACACACACTCGCACACACACATGTACGCACACATGTGTGTACAACATGCAGAAGCAGACGCGGCTAGAAGCTTGTTGTGTGTGCACGGGGCGCAGGCGGGGGCGTCTGTCTGGATGTATGTGTGTGTGTGTGTGCGTGTACGTCGGGTCCATCGGAAGCTGCAGCATGCCTACGAAGCCGAAAATGGAAGCACTGTTAATTGCATTTACACGGCAAAAAGCTTTAAAAGCTTTTCCAACAAAAGCAGTGTGACAAGTAACGGCTCTCTGACTGCCCACTGCTTAGCAAAGCCAGCAACCTTACTGAACCTGCCTGTGGATGCCAAGTTTGAGCGGTTTGTGTCACCGCTTAAGCTGAATCTGTGTCTCGATAAATCGATACGCAAAAATGCCCAACAACTATCGTTATCGCATGTAAATTTCCCTCACTGTAAATAACAAGAAATTCAAACTGTTTTGAAATTGTATAAATTTATTAAATATACTACATGTGTGTATATATAAAAAAAAAAACAATTATAATTAAAATATATTGCAATTGCAAATAATTAGACCTTATGAGCTAAGCACAAAAAAATAATTGGGTTATTTAGTAGTATACAGAGAGAAAAAATGAAATGAGTTAAGTTCATGGGTGTTTGGTGATAAGCTTAACTTAAACCCTTTTCAGTTCTGGTTCTTGGATTAGAGTTAGAATTATGTATATTTGAATATAATACAGTTAGATCTGCTAAATAATCACTATACATACTTAAACATATACAATTTGGGATATTGCAAAATTGAGTAACTAAGGGAGGGAGGGATGGAAGGTCGACGACGGTGACTAAAGTGCTCACTTTTCACTTTGTATATGAATTAGTGGATTTCGATGTATTTTAAAGTCGAACTACATTGCTTGCTTACCAAATAAGTTGCCCGCCCAAAACTTAGACATAGAAGCAGTAGGTGAACATTTGACAATGTTAACATAAATTTAGTAAATATTGTTAATAATAAACACACATACACAAACAACATATGTGAATGCGTACTTAGCCCCAGTTGATGATTGGTTGATTGGTTTATTGGTTGCTTGCCTTTGGCGCCTCGCTCAGTCAACGCACGCTCCACTTGGGGGACGTGCCATACGGCCATCCGTGGGGATGATGGGCATCTATCTGATGTTGGCAAACAGATTCAGTACAGACTTGTTCTCCTTCTGACTGCGCGCCTTGCTGAACACATTCCAGAAGCGCAACGTTTCATCCCCAGCACCAGTAACAATCGCCTCGCCATCGGGACTGAGCGCCAGATAGAGGACTCGGTATGAGTGGCCGGTTAGCTTGGCCACCTGCGTCAGGGACGGGTACTTCCACACGAGTATTTGGTTCTGCGAGTAGCCGTGTGTGGAGACCAGCTCCGATGAGTGCTTCGACCATGCCAGGTTGCACACCTGCGAGCCCGTGTCCACGCACTGCATGGGCTGGCCCGTCAGCGTGTTCCAGAAGCGTATGCAGCGATCTGCAGTTCCGCCGCCGCTGGCAAGGAGTCCATGGTGATGCGGTGACCAGGCGATCGCCTTCACCGCAGCCATGTGTTCCGTGTACGACTGTACCGGATTTACCGAGTGCTGATTCCACACATACAGACGATTGTCGTTGCCTCCACTGGCCAAATACTGATTGTCCGGCGACCACTTAAGTCCACACACCTCCTGACGATGGCCCGCCAGTCGGCGCTCCGACTGCAGTTGCGGAGTGCGTGTGTCGCGTTGAATGATCCAGCGATCCCTCGATCCGCTGGACAGGATGTCGCTATTCCACGCCAATGCGCCCACACGCGCCGAGTGTCCATTCAGTTTGTTGATCTGCAAGAAGTCACAGTACGAATTAGCCATGTTTCCATCATTTATTTATTTAATATGTATTTCTTCACGAAGTGCGATTTAGCAACTAAAATTCTTATCTTGTTAGGCTAATACGTCTAAGTTACTCATAATTGTCTTAGGGGTTTGTTAATGTGGCCATTTTCCAGATGAGAGTTTCCTTACTGCAACTAAGTGTTTTCTAAGTTAAGGTCATCTAATTTGTTACAAGGTAGTGGCTTTTCATTTACATCTTTAGGGGTTCAAGCCTAGTCAATTTCTCTTACTAACTTCTACCATCTATGCATTCGCCAATCAGTTATTTCTAGTCGCTGTCACTTGCCACTCACCTGCTTATTAGCTGCCACATCCCAGACGGTTACGTAGCCGTGATGTGTGCCCACGGCAACTGTATTTCCTCGCTCGTTCCACGACACGGACGTGACCGTGTTGGAATCTGGACTGAGATCACACAAGCGGGTCACCTGCATCAAAGAGAAAAAGAGTTAGTTGCCAGTTGTAGAGTCAGATTTGTTGATGCCACTTACCTGGCTGGTGCAGGCGCTCCAGAGATAGACACAGCTTCCCAGGCCGACAGCGAGTACGTTCTGGGATGACCAGTCAACCAAATTGAGATAGAAGTCATCCTGCAGCTCCGGCGCGTCGAGCACCTTGAATGGTATTCTCGAAATCTTACGCGTGGCCTTGCGCGGTGATCGCAACAGTTTCTGGCTCTTTGCGCTGACCGGCGACAGCGAGTACGGGCATTCCCCATTGTAGTCCTGCAATAAGAACAATGGTTGATCATTCAATTAGTTTACCAAATGCGACACTTGTTCCAGTTGCAGCTAAACGCCAAATTGCCAAAGCAAATCTTAAGCTCTTGGGACAAGCGGACTCACTTTGTTTGCTCGCCGCGTACTTGACGCGGCAATTAACGCCACGGTGCTAAAAGCAACGACCGCGTCCGCAATCGCGTTCACATTCGCATTGCTCGGCTACCTAATGCCCCCACCAGCACCCGCCTACTCCTCAGCTTCTTCTCGCAATTGGCACGCACTTCTACTCCGAGCGGAGCCAATCCCCCCACCCAAGTTTACCCTCTTCATTTGTTTGCATAGAAAATGCGTGCAGAAGTGTGTTAAACGTATGCGCAGCCCGCCAACTTTTCTGCTGGAGGGGAGGGGAACTGCCTTACGCAATGGGCCATTACAAATGCGTAAGCCAAGACGCGAGCAACAACTGTTCGTGCCCAACTATCCACTGAACCAAAATTCCCATGCAAAATGTGAGACCTAAACTGTGGTCGAAGATGTAAATCGATAGATAAACAGATGGATACATAAAATCTATAGATCTATAGATAAAACCATTGTTGAAGAAAGAGAGTTGCACTTCCTCAGATCTCAAATAAATGTGTTTCATTCATGATCTAAGATTAGTTTAGGTTCAGTTGGAATAAGTAACCCCACTGTTTAATTAATTTTGATGGATAGATAGTGGGACCTATAGATATAGTATACATGCCATAGCGCCAAGAGAATGAAGTTTACGTGTTGCATTACAGTGCATTAAGTGAGGTTAGGTAAGTCAAAATCTATTGAAATATTCAGGCCGAATTTCCTTTTAGTGCGAAAGCTTTCCACATACAAGAGCAGCCCTACTAAATTTCCCATTCACTTTTACGCATACTAAATTAGAAAGTAAAACGAATGATCAAAATTCAAGAACGACTACTAATGAATAACATATATATTTAAAAGATTTAAGGAATTGTAAAGAGTTTTCATTCGGTTGTGGCATTCCCGAGAAATGATCAAAGGTAAGTTCACCTCTGAAAAAAGATTTAATAAAACAAGTTCTACCATAAACAAAATTTTAATGTGTTTTATTTTTTAATCTTTGTCTCCAATGTCTTAGAAACCAGTCGGAAAGGCTACAGTCGAGGTCGACTATGAGAGACCCTTTACTTATTCTTCAAAAAGGAAATAAGAGTAACACTAATAGTACTCCATAGCGCGTTGTAACGTCAATATGCTCTTCTTCCTTTGGCCCGACACTACATATGTAATATTGAGTTTTGAATAACTTCCGAGTTTACAATTAAATTTGTAAAATGCCTTGGGCAAAAACACGTCGCATTCTTCCTTTACTTAATTCCTAAACTATATTTCTATATGCATATGTAATTCAAATCTATATTATGGACTACAACGCAAACAGGCCGAAGAGTCGAGGCGGGAGCGATAGTAGGGAACGATATGCTGCAGTCGAAGCCGACTATGAGACCCTTTACTTATTCTGTAAGACTCTCGACTATTCCTTATTGCATATGATAGTATTAAGAAAGGCCAAACGAAGAAGAATATAACACTGACGATACAACGCACTATAGAGTATTTGCCCATTTTAGGGAACTAATTAACACCTCGAGAACTAAGCAAAATATTTGGATCTAGTTTTTTGTATTGGGCTTATATTATCACTAGAAAATGGTTCTGAATAAAGAAGTTATACTGATTTTCAGCTGCACGCCGAGGTACCTTTTTTCATAGCTTACTGCACTGAAATTCTCAGAAAGGCTGAGAAAATATTTTAAATGTCCTGCACTACACATTAAAATTAAGATCAAATTTGTTAAAACAAGTTTGATGGGTTTAAAGTGTATAGTCAAGTCAATTTTGTTGCTTAGTGTTATAGTTAAGCTGTGCTAAGTTAGGTTAGGGTGAGTTGTGTTGGTTTAAGTATTTAAGATTAAATGAGGTACGCCCTAGAATGTCGATTAATCTGAACGCATTGCAACTGAAGTTTTTGGCTTTATTTAAAGAAATTATTCTGGGTATCAAATCAAAAGTCTAAAGCTCTCACATTGCAAGTAGTTGTGATTTGTCATCAGCTCGTCATTGCTGAGTTACGTGGTCCACACCCCTTTCCCGATTCTGATTCAACAAGCAAACATCCCGACAAACAGAGACAACCCCAAGACAAGCGCAGTTTCTTTTTTTTTTCTTTTGAGTGTTTGTTTGAGATAAGCGATGGTTGGGCTGGCAGGGGGGATACGGGTCAACCCACTTGACGCTTGAGCTTGGTCGTGTGCGCTTTTAATTCAAATCGCAAATTAAAATTTAATTCAATTAACATGCGAGTGGAGGAAGCTAAGAGCTGAAATGGAGAGTACAACAGAGTCGAGAGCACTTGGAACGTTAATAACATTTACCAGCCCAAGCCTCTCAAATTGCCGAGGATTACGTTGATTCCAAACGAAACACTAGGCACAACGTGTGCGTGAATGTGTGCGTTCTTTGCACTTGGCCAGCAATTTAATGGCTCTGTTTGGTCTGTTGCTGTTGGCTCTGTTTCTGCTTTCTGGGAATACCGTCAAATATCAGTTAAATAGCCGACTCAATGTGGTCTCAGGTCTCTGGTGACTCGACTGGTCCGTGGGCCCATAAAGCGTACAAGCAACTGCCATTAAAATTAAATGCTTTTCGATGCCAAGTGCGGACCATGTCGTTCTGTATGTGTGCGTGTGTGTTTGTGCCAGCTATGCCTATTAGAAATTCAATTGTGAAAACGGCGACGGCGTTAGAGACCAGAACAGCTCTTGACAAACGGCAAGTGAGAGAGGAAAACCAAGTCCAAGTCCAAATCCAAATTCTCATCCACATCCAAATCCAAATTCACGTTGTTCGGCGCTTGTTGCGGTTTTTTCGATTAAATCTCTTGGCCTTTGGCTGCTTCTTGTCGTTGTTGTAGTTTGTAGTTGTTGTCATTTGGAATTGTCATCAGTTGTTGTCATTGTTGTTCTTCTTGTCTTTGTCTTTCATTGTACCCTTTGCCCCCCCAAATTTCTTGAAACAGGGGCACAATCAAGTTCTTTGGCATCTACGAAGTTCTCTGAGCTGCAATAATATCGATAGTTTCTACTTACACTTATTGTTAAGTAGATTTGTTCATCGTAATTAAAGAATTTAGTTCAATAGTTGATGAACGAACTAATCTTTCATACAGTAGTCTAGTGCCTAGTTTGCTCAATGAGTCCCATTATAGTTCGTTCAATGACTTGTATCCCTTTATAAATCGTTCAGTTATTCGAGTTCCTTTATAGTTCATTCAATGACTCGAATCCCTTTTAAGTTCGTTCGTTCAATTTAGTGATTAGCTCAATTTATCTAAATCCGAACGATTCGATATAACTCTATTGTTTTCAAAGAAATGATAGCTATTTGATGAGCAATTGCATTTATTGATTTATTTAAGATTAACACTACACTTTCACGATATTTCGATATAAGTACTATCGTTAGCTTCGAAGCTCTAGTATAGGATTATTGCGAAACGAGTAAAGATTGAACAAAGTATATAAAATATATAATATATGGGATTTTTAATTATTTTAGCTCTTAGCACAGGGTATCGACTCGTTGAACACACTCTGCAATTTTTAACGTGCAATTAACAGTGCACTGTTAACTAAAATTTATCAAATGACTGTTGTTTTTGAGGTCTTCGATCTCCAAATAGACAAAATGGCGATTGTGGCCAATGAAGTCAAAATGTTGAATCGAATTCCGAATTGGCAAGAGCAAAATGTGATTCGAAATCCGCCAAATCACATTGGGTATTGCAATTGAATGAAAAGGAATGGAAAAGTCATCGGTAAATTTGCCGGCCGGCAATTGTTTTTGTCACGTATTCCCTTTGTGGCTGTTGTTGTTGTCTTTAAGTGTTCTTTGGGGGCGGCGCTTAAACACAGCTTATAAATTAAATAAACAAACAGCCAACCAGCAGCAGCAGAGAAAAAGAGGGAGGAAGCGGTGGAGCCGGAGGAGGAACAAGCCAAGCTGCCTGCCCCAAAGCGCAATGGAATGGTTTGGAATGAAAGGAGAGGCGAGAATGTTAATGATCATGATAATGGGAAAGCGAATGAGCATGCGAATGGGATATGGATATGGATATGAGTATGAGTATGCGAATGGGTTTAGTATGGGTGTGCGAGTGTGAACCTGTCGCGACGAAGCTCTGCTTAGTTAATCACTGAATCACTAAATTAGTGGCCAACTGGCCAAGTGGGCAAGTGCTTTAATAGTCAAATAGCCAACTGGTCAAGTGGCTTTTGAAGCTGGCAGTAGTCATCGGCTTAGAGTTCAAGTTAATGGTATGCTAATGCAAATGTCTGCTGCATAAATTAATACCAATAGCAATAATAATAAAACAAACAACACAACAAAACAAAACCAAAAACCGAGAGTGAGGGGGTGCAGGAGGAGAGGGAGACCATTGTATTTCTATAATTCTTTAATGGATGTTCGACTGCCCAAGTTGGGCAACCAGCAGGTGCACGATCTAACTATAAAGGGGAAACGTTCAGCGACGGTGTTTTTTTTTGGCCATAATTGAAGATGGCTATCATGATGGATACATCACATAATCAGGCAGAAAGAGAGGAAGATGCGAGACATCTAAGGTAACAAATACAAGCCTAAATATAAAACACAAAGATTACATATTTTAATTAATCTGAAGAATCAGTAAACAATTTAATTACTCAAATGAATCTTCAGTGAAAATTTGGGATTCTTAGGTTTTAAATATCTATGCAAATACCAAGTTGTGGGAAGTTGAATCTAAGTTTCAATCAGATATAATCTATTTAAAAGTGTTGTATTTGGCTAAGCTCAAGCTTCTGGTCAAGAAATAACCAAATTGTATTTAAATTCCACTCGCAAAATGGTTGAAAAGCTTTTGGAAGTAACAATATTGTAACATTAAATATAAAAATATTCAATATTTCTGCATAAAATGTTAATTGATAATTGGTTAATCAATCTATATACATACATATATATCCTTCTTTCTCACAATTAGACTCATCTTGATTCCCACACTAATAATAAGAATATAACTGCCAAAATGTTTATTTACTTAATTTTTTTACCCCTAGAAAAGATCGGCTGAATCTTCGATGAAGTATTTTTATGACAAATAAATAAATAAAAGCTTTCAGACTTTTGGATATCTGATGTTCCCCTCAGCGAAATTAGCGAAATTCAATTCAATACACGAAACAAATTTGTTCCTTACTTTAACATTCTGTCTCTAACTTGGGCTAAATATCTTCAACTAATTGTTCATAGCTGCGAATTAAACAATTACCTCACTTTGGGTAATAGAACCTATATATAATCCGACTGACAGATTGGCAGTTTGGGGCTGAATGGGGACTACTGTATGTTGGGTCGTTGGATGTGCGTACGTGTGGCCCAATGGATGGATTGGCCATTATTTATGGCACAAACATTGGGGCCGCACATAATTGAATTATATTTATTATTTGTTATTTGTTCGTCTTGTTGCTGCTTTGTTGCCTTGTTGCTTTGTTATGACCAGGCCCAAAACTCTCTGACTCAAAATTTTGAGCCGTAGTCTTTGGTCCGTCTGTCTGTTTGTTGGGCGATTGGTTGTGCGGGGTGTGGCCCACAGTTTGGTGTGTTAATTGTGTGGGCGTGATGTAGATGAATGGCCGCTGATTGAGGCGACAATTTCATAGCTCACTCTGTTAGCTACCCCCTGGCAAAGCCTATTGCCCCTTCACCGTTCCCCAACTCCCTCCTCTACCCCTACAGAAATCTGAGCACATTAATCAAAAGCAAAATAGCCAAATGTGAGATTGTGGCCATCAAAAGAATATGGTCAGAATGGCACGTTAATGGAGCGTTTGAGCTTAAGTTGCCCGCGGCCATAAGCAAGTACACATAACCCCCCTGCCCCGCTCCAACTCCTCTCCTCTTTGTATCTGGCATCTGGTTATTCATTGCGTGCGCTTATTGACTCAAGTGTCGTTTTAGACCACTGAAGTAGTTGAACCCAGACAATTTCTCAGTTTCTGGCTCGCTTAGATATGGTCGCGTGTTCAATTACCACACGAACCATAACCTATAAGCACGACACGACACGACAAAAATTAAATAAAAAGCACTTAACGCAACTTTACCAGATGATTGAAATAATTTCGAAGTTGGGTAAATACAAATATTTATCAACTGATTTAGAATAAACTTCATCGCTTATTCGCTCTTCTGGAGTCGTGCCCAGTTGCGATACACTCGTGTCACGAAACGCAACCAACGCTAGACGGATTCGGATTCAGAGTCGTATTCGGATTCAAATTCGAACTAGCGGCTTTTGTTCTTTGCTGCTCACTTGGCACTCAGATTGGAACCGTGTGCCCTTTGTTATTACTATCGTTGTTGTTGTTGTTGTTGTTGTTGTTAACTTGGCGACTGGCAACGTGTCAACTGTCAGAAATTAGTCAAAGCAAAGCGAACAACGACGACAGCGGACGGCGACGAAGGGAATGGCGGAGGAGAAGAGGGATTGTAAGACGTGTCTCTGTCGCCGGAGCAATTGAAGCAACATAAATCTGATAAGCGCGCAAATATGTCAGCTCAAATGATGACGATCGCCATTACAAATACAATTTGGCCCAAAACACTTGCCTCTTCAGCGGCAATTGACAAGTGGCAAGTGGCAACAGTTGAATAGAAAATGGAATAATAGAAAACTAAAAAATGTATAAATGTGAAGGTGCAAACAGACCAAAACACTTGAACAAATCAACTGAGAACCGGCTGTACCAATACTATAACAACAGCAACAACCACATTAATAATAGTTAAAACAACATCAAAAGCAGACAAATCAAAGTGTGTTAACCCCAAATCGACCGATCCGGTCTATGGGCATCAGAGGAGGACAAAAGACAGCAAAAGATAGACAGAGACAGCGATAGAGAGAGGCTACTTTTCATCCCCTCCCATGGTTACAGTTTTCTTAAACCGGTTGCGACAGATTAATGGACAGACAAAGAGTTAGATATATTGAGCTAAAAGATACATTTACTCTTGTAGATAGATTTGTTTGGATGGTAAGATATCACAATAAGTAGACAGTTAATAAGAATGATATTTAAAATAAAAGAATATATACATACGATAATATTTAGATGGAAGATACGGTGATAGGTTGTGGAATAGAAGCTAATAGGCATGTAGATACACTCTAATCAACATAACGATATACTACTAGTATCTAAAATTGTTATGTTTAGTGAAGAATAGATGTCAGATAGTTGACTGTATCGGATGATCGATGGATAAAGAGTTGTCTAACTGTCCGAATAATTATTCAGAGAAAAACAGAGATAAAAAACACAGAAACACAGATTAGATCTACAAATCTTTAGAGATAATGATGACAATTGCTTTTAAAAACAACCAAACAATTGCGATTTTATTTTTATGATATATTTACGGAGTCGCAAAAATAAATAATAAATAAAAATTATTATACAATAAATAAATTCACATCGATTGCAATTTGTGATTTGATGAAAGTGTTAAATTGATAGATAGAACGTTAGAGAAAAGGTTATCCAGGTATTTGGCTAGTTCAAAGATCGATGGCTTAACTTATTTGGCTTTATGGATACAAAATTGACTGATAGATAAATGAATAGAGAGACCGTAAGCGCGTTAATTGATTGGGCCTGCTCATAGTTTTCCCAGGGTCTGGAACCGAGTCCATGACCTCTTGCCTCTTGCCCAATGGTGCATTCAACTCTAGCGCTATTTCAGACGCATTTGCCATTTCTCTCAGCTGCCGTTTTACAAAAGGAGCTGTTGGCTCAATTAGTTCACACATTGATCGCTCCGACTGCAAATTCAATTAGTGCAACAAAAAAGAAATATCTCTCAATTGCCTACACTTGGTAGGGGCAGGAGGGACAGGACGGGGGCTGAGGGTTGTTGGTGGGAATTTGGAATGTTGCATGAACGTATGAAATAAAAAACTGACCTGCTTGGTGGGTGATTGATATTTGAAGAGACTGCGCTTGGCCGCCGGCGTATATGAGTTCTCATTGCGCTCCTCCCCCGCCGTCTTTACATCATCAATGGCCGATCCAAGGAGCTCGTTCTTCAAAAGGCACGAATAGGCCAAACTATCGCGTGCCGTTTCGCCGCAATCCCTTTGCTTTTTGCTCGTCTGTGGCGAGTTATCATTGGACTTGTTAATAGAGGCGAAGCTCGTCTGCCAATTGTTGTGGGCCCTGTGGGGAGTGTAGCAAAGAGTGGGAGACGAGATTAAATAAATATGTTAATAATTGCAATTAATGTAAATCAAAACGGAAGACTGTGATTCTGCTTCTATCTATCTCTCTCTCTCTCTCTGTATCTCTTTCGGGTTTTTTTTTGCAAACCAGGCACAAAGCATAGCAAAAAAGTTTTGCCAAATATAAATTATTTATACAATCAACAACAACAATGGGAACAACAATAGCAATCGCAGCAGCTAAACAACTGCAAAATAAATTTATGCAAACGCGTTCAAATTCAATTGTGCGATGTGTCTGGCGCAAGGGGACCCCAATGACTCTTAACACCCTTCGTGTATGCTTACAGTCCAGCCCCCTCTCCCCAACTCCCCTACTCTTCCCCCCCGCTCTCCCACATACCCCGTCGTCCCAGTCATCATCGATACCTTGGTAGCCCGCCACGTAATGCAAACATTAAGACGGCCAATTGTTATTATTTTTGCTCATAAAACATAAAAAACGTGTGCAACGTGCAAAAAAATATTGAATGTCAAATTCGCAAAATTTGCAAAATTCACAAATATTTGCTAACTTGGCAAATTCGCATTGAAATTTGGCCAAGTGTGAGAGAATTTTAACCACCCCCGCCACCTCTTCATCAACATGAAAAACAAGCAAATAAAAATCGTGATTATTGAGGGGAAGGTGAAGAAGTTAGTAGATTGCATTGCGCACACTCACACAAACACATATTTATAAACTGTTTATGCATGCAACATGAGTCGTCCCTTGCATCCCCGCCCACCACGCACTTCCCGTGCACACTTGTCTCTGCCTGACCCATTCAATTTGGCGTTTATCTGACAAACGCATTTGAAGCACTTACTTCCACCTACCATAAATCAATTCCAAAACGGACATGGTAAGCAGCAGCTTGGCCAAAAGGGAGGGCAACGACAATTCAATCAAAGGCAGCAGGTGACACGGACAAAATGCCACAAGGCGATGAACTAAAGGGGAAAGCGAGCTGATAACAGCAAAAGATATAAACTTAGCAGCTGTTACGCGTTAACAGAACGTTACCAGCAACTTTAATAGTTCACAGAACACTAACAGCTTTGCTAAAAACTAAACTAAAGAATTTAACCGAATTGATCTTGAGAAAAACTAAAAACGAACAAAATTATAATACCCTCTGCAAAGGTATAAAAAAAAACTCACATATATTTGAATCCATAGTTTCTGCAACTGTTTCCAGTTTCACCTGATGTCACCTTTTTTTGCGACTTTATATTAAATTATATTTAAATTGAATAAAAAGGCATCAAGTGTATTTCCAACTAATTTCCGTATTGTATTGTATAATATGGAAATTTAAAACAAATTAATAGAGCTGATTGACAATTGACTGTCAGACTGTTGTAATTCCGAACTTAAGACTTTGATTTTCGTCAAATAAATACTAAGTAGATCTATCTAAGCTATCTAAGATATCCCAATCAATATTTCTAGCGTTGTATTGTCGTTTTCAACCAAAGGTTATGCATAAACTGTCCTGTATATTAATTTTAAAGACTGAAGCTTGACGCGATCAGTTTCCACCCAGGGGGTGAGTTTTCCGAAATCAATTAAACATGTGTTGAATTATTTTTAGCATAGATGGTGAAGCAATTGAATGCTGATCGAGTGGAAATCAAAGCATTGCATAAAACAGATTTCTATCTATTTTCTTCCCTGGGAGTGAGTAGACAATTAAGCAGAAATAGAGTTACTTGAGGAAACACTAATAAATCAACCTTTTTAGGCGTACACATTTACAGGTGAGACTCAAAACAAGTTGCAAAAGTTAAGTAAAAGGTGCGCAAATGTTTTAGCTGGAGGTGTAATTAGAGAGATACAAGATACATGTTGATATGGGAGATACTTCCAAGCACCGGAAAACAGCCTAGGCAACTGGTTTCCTCTGAATCTCATTAGCGGACGCTGTGGGGTCAAGGGGAGGAGGAAAGATGTCTGTGTTGTTTGTTGACTCTGGGGTTCCGTTAGTTCAACGAGGCGCAACCGGGCGGCAAATGTTGTAGGAAAAAGAACTGTTTGTTGTTATTATTGTTGTTCTTGCTGTTGTTGCTGTTGTGTTATTGCTGCACACGCTCGAAAGCGGAAAAGATGACGTAGCAGTAATAACGGCTTGAGGCGGACACAGAGTTTTTGCTGGCGGTGGGGCAACATTGGACTGTGTCGGGTTCAATGTGCCGCAGTAGCCGGTAGCAGTTGTGGACTCACCTGCAAGGTATGAAGCGATCCAACGATGTTGGCGTCGTCGATGATTCAATATTGTCAAATAGATTTCTTGCAACTGGACTACAGTGCTTCAAAATGCGCTTCTCGTACTCCGGACTGAACATCTTGACTGCTGATGACTGCGATGTGTATTATTGGAACTTGACTCTTAACCCACGTCCAGTGGATTATGGGTGTAGGAACAGAAAGTGGTGAACAACGTTCCAACTGTTAATCAACACTGTTTGGATGGCAACAAAGACGATGATGATCCAAGAACAATAACAAATTGCTTAACGTAAATCCAAAGATACCAAATTTGGTTATGAACGTAGATCAAAATATATGAGTGCACTTGTTGGTTTTGTAGATAATTTGGCTGCCGTGTTTTTTTTTTTGTTTGTTGTTTGCTGTACAAAATATATATGCTTTGTCTCTCTCTCTCTCTCTTTCACTCTCACAATATATATCTATATATATATATTTATGGGATATATATTTGTATATATATATATATATATATATATATATATATATACGGGCGGTAAACGTGTGCTGTAAAGATAAGAGGAAGAGAGAATGGGAATGAGTTAATTTGAATCGATTTAAATGTTTTTCGCTTGTTCTTCTCTTGTTTTCTAGTTTGTATGTTTGCATACCCTGTAATCCCTCGAGCGCTACACATAGGGTATATACATACAAACACGCAAGCGATATCTTAGAGATGATACCATTTAGTTTATTTGCCATTAATCACAAATAAATCTTAAGCATCAAACCGAATTTAAGCCTGAATTCAGCTCACGCTTAGCGAGTGTCTTCTCTCAATTAATGCTGATTATGGGGTATCTAACAGTTGCCAAACACTGGTTGTGAATCGCTGTGACTGTACGAATTTGAATAAAATTGTAATTCATTTTTGTCGACAGCTGGCAAGCCAGCTCATTAATCAACGTCTTCTAGGCTCAGAAGATATGGCCAAAAAGAGTAGGAGAGAGTGTGAATAAAGAAGAGGGCGACTCTTTTTGGCGCTTACATGCTGGCTGCATGGCTAATCAGTTGGGCAATAGGCTGGCTGGTGGGCGTATCAATCACACACACACACTCGCACACACACGCTTTGAGTGTGTACTATTGTCTGTCTGTCCATTTGTATCGCCTGTCATGTTGTTCGAATGTTATTCGCCTGGGATGCGACGCGCATACTGAGAATACGTCCAGATCTTGGCCTGCCTGTTAGCAATGCTGGCTAATGAATGAGCCAGGGCTGTGAGCCAAGTCTAGGCCCTTGGCACGCGGCACTCGGACACAGACTTGCCGTGATTTGTGGTAATTAGTTAATGGGCGTTAACTGTTGCTTGTTGGCTATAAAAAAATAAGGAAGAGAATTGCAACGACACTGGTAAGGGGGGAAATGTGGAAAGGGGGAGCAGCAGTAGTTCGTGTCCAGAGCAGCGTGAAATGCACTCAACTCGAAACGAAACACTTCCGCGTTGGCCAAACCATAGCAGCTTTCACATAGTAGATACACACATACACACACACACACACACACACACACACACACACACACACACACACACACACACACACGCACACACACATACACAAACACACACACATACTAACCTGGCGCACACTTGGCAAGAGACCCTCAACTTCTGGTCAAACAAATATTATTAGAATAGAATAGAAAATATATATATTAAAAAAAATGAAAATGACAAACGTAGACAAATATCAACTGACTCGACCGATTGACTCGACTGACTGACTCCGAGAATTCAATTGACTTTTTTTAGGGCTGACATTACAATTACGCACAGGTAGAATCAGTCAGTCAGTCAGATAGTCAGTCAGTCCGTCAAATGCAATCGTTCGTTTGTCCCGAGACATCAGGTAATTTTCGGGGAAGCGCAGGGAGATCGCAAAGGGCTTTTTAGTTACAAACAGCCAGGCCAAGTGTTGATAAGCCGACGTTATCGCTTAGTATATAGCAAACAATCATAAGCGTAAGTAATGCGGGCAAAATGAGTCAATCCTCAATGGCATGTTTGAACATGTCGCGCCCAGGCTCTAAACTCGATAAGCAACAAGTGTGTGTTTTTCTGTGTGCGTGTGTGTTCAAAGGGGGAACTGGCACTGGGTGGACTGAGAAGTGGGGTCAGACACCAACACTTGCGATCCGCTTCGCTGGAAGCACAAGTTACATCACCAAAAATTCGGGTGAGGAGAAGGAAGGCAATAGAAGCCATGGGAATTTTACGAATTATTTGATCACTTCTAAAAGTTTTTAATTATACTCAAAAGTGTTGAAGCCATGACGACATTTCTTCTAGTACTGACCAACGTCACATCGGCCAACCCGCATAGTTTGCACGTTCTGCGTTTTTAATGGGCAAATCGGTAGAAACTACTATAACATTTGGATAAATTTGGCATTTTCTTAAAGTTACCAATTTGTACAGTAAACATTTGCTAATAGTTTATACATGCGTATATATTTGTATATTATAATTTTTATAGCCTGTGCCCATTAAAAATGGGCAAAAAAGGCTATAATGAATTTGTGTGAATGTATGTAACAGGCAGAAGGAAGCATCTCTGACCATATAAAGTATATATATTCTTAATCAGTATCAATAGACGAGTCGATTGACACCTGTCCGTCTGTCTGTCCGTCCGTCCGTCTGTATGAACGCGTGGATCTCAGCAACTATAAGAGCTAGAGACTTCAAATTTGGAATGTAGGTTCCTCAATACCATACGCAGATCAAGTTTATTTTTAATTTTCGATATCAAGTCCCGTTGGTCTTAAAATTAGAAAAATCACCATAACATAAGCAATGTTAAAGCTAGAGACTTGATATTTGGCACATATGATAAAAAGCTTGGGATTAATGAGTCCTGAAAATTTCATCGCGATGCCACGCCCCCTTCGCCCATAACTCGATAATGCTGTAACAAGAGCAGTTTTATAGATAGAGGCTTGAGATTTGGCACACATGGTAAGTATCCTACTCTCAATGTGTGCTACAAATTTCAGTACGATCGGATATTGAACTCAGAAGTTATCAAAGAAACAAATTTATGCAGCGCAGCAGATGCGTCGCAGCGCAGTCGCTGCGACGATATAACGAACTAAACATAAACAATCCACAGCCGCAGACCAGTGTTGCCAGACTATCGCAAGCTACCTACTCTCGATGCAAGCAAAATCGACTTCAAGCGATATATTTAAATCCCATTATAATAAAAATACTTTTCTTTGAAGACCTGCACAGGGTATCCTACTGTCGCGCCCGCTCGACTGATCGGCTTGTTTGGACATAGTATTGTGGAATCACAAAAATCAACAAAATTATCAATTACTGGTATATTTTATACACTAAATAAATGCATTTAAAATGTATGTTATATATTTCAATTCAAATAATTATATATTTTAAAATGATTTTAATTGAATTCAATAAATTTCAAATTTTATCAAATATCTCCACAAATATTAAATGCAACCTAATTTAGCTTCAGGAATACCGACAATATTTGTTTATGAGTTCCCTTTTGCTTTTCTACTTTTGGGGATGATCTACCATAGCGTAAGATCAGTGTATTTGTGGTGGGTTCTTTGAACTGGTTCAACAATGTGATGTGATCTGAAGTTCACTGCTTGTTTGCTCCCCTCTGTTTACTGCTTCATCTGAACCGAAGGTCAAGAAAAGTCGTCAGCAGCCGTCAGCAGGCAGCCGCTGCTCGACATTTATAGACACTGAGATAATGATTCCAAGTGAAGCTAAGTAAGGCACAGAGGCGGATACTCCGACTGGCGGGGCTCCCACAGCGATAGACGTTGCACTTGAACTTTGGCGGCTATAAATACATATATATCTACATATGTACATATGTATGTAGACGTATATGCACAACATACACATGAACAGATATCGGGAGGCGGTAACCGCACACCTCATTCAACGCCAACCGGGACTCTGATTCTCTGTTCTGGTTGCGGTTGCGGTTAACTTTTGCCGTTTTGTTTGTTGCCTTATCAGCAGCAGCTAGGAATGTTTCCATGTGTGGGAATATGATAAGACACGCACTGACGCCAACAACGACAACACAATTCACATGTGCGATGTCAACAGAAAAAAAAAAAAGAGGAAAAAACCCTTTTTCACAAATAAAGAGCACTTTGAGCATAGAGAGCGCAAAAGAGAGGCTAACAACAGGAGCGTCGAACAGGCAGAAATCGATAGACACATGCGTCCCCTCCTTCCAAGTACAAAAATATATCTGAAATCGTAATCATGTCAAGGACATTTGCGACTCCCAATGGCCAAGAGAGCCAGCAATAGAAATAGCTACTGCTGCTGCCGCTGTCATTGCTTTTTCTGTTTGTGTCTATGACTAAATATTTAATTTAGCAATTTGCAGTAATTGTGTTTTGTTGTTGTTTTTCTTATTGTGCACTGACACACACACACTAGAAACGCACGCACTGCTAGAGGGAGAGACACGAGAGCGAAAGACGAGCTGCATACAAACAAATAAGACGCACACACACACACACACACATGCAAGCATGCATGCATGCAGCAGAGATAAACGCACGCTCTCTCGCATACAAATGTACAGCTAGTAGAAAATAGAGGAACGCGTATTTAAATGTACTTCAACCGTTTAACTATTGTTCTACAATTGCACAATACATGAGATCAGTGAACGTGTAGCGTACATTACACACTTACTTGCCGCTATTTTCTGTTGCAGACTTTTATAATTTCCAAACGTTTTTTACGCGCAAAACACTATGAAAACGGTTAATTTTGATTTCATAGCAGCTGAATTACTGAGGCCACCACCACCGCTGAGAACACAAACAACTGTTTCAGGCAACGCGACGCGAGGGTTGATTGTTCTTCTAGTTGCAACTACGTTAACAATGCGATATTCGTTAACAATGCACTCTACGTATTAGACAAACATTTGCGTTAATTATTTTTTTTGTTGTAGGTGTCTCTGCTGCGTTGCGGTCCGCGCTTGTACACCGCCGTTTGATTTGTCTCCCGAATTCAGAGTAATTTTGTTGGTCTGGAGAAGCATTAGTTAGGGATGTTCATATCTCATCGGTATATCGATAACTTCAATGCAGCACTAATATGTAGATGGTGTGACCATGTAGCGAATAATAATTTTTACGATAGTAAATTAATCGATTGCACTGAATGAATACCAAAATTTTCGTTATTTTCAAAATTTACGCAATAATCACTTTTTCCTTTATTGTAATTTGCACTCATTTACCTTTATATTCGATTTTAATGACTACCTATGAAGGGTATGGTAATTATGTCTCACTATTTTCATTATAATTCTTGAGTGAGTTCGAAATCTCGTTATCATATAACCTTAGCAGTTTCCAAATCCCTCCCGTTGTCTATTGATAATATTAGCACACCATATTGAACTTGACATATCCGTCATAAAGCTCTCTATATATATGTTAAATGTAATCCATTTACATTTCAGTCTTATTTCCGCTTCAAAAGAATTATAATGCCAATAATTGCCATTTAGAAGGACGTCCAAATCAATTGAAGAAAACCATCAAAATATATGTAATTTAGCAGATCTATTGCCAGAGGACACGCCCACTGTTTGAAAGATCACATTAGAAGGAATTTAGGAATGCAAGAATAAGAAATAACCAGTAACTAATCTAAAGTCGAGTTACTGACTATAAGAAACCCGTTGCTCAGTTTAGATGTTTAATAAATTTACCTATAAAATCAAACGGTATACAAATTACTGCATGCTTTTAGGCGCTTTTATATATCGGATATTGGAAATTGAAAACAAACTTGATCTGCGTGAGGTTCATAAAAGTCGGTGTGCCAAATTTTGTTCCCCTAGCTCTTATAATCACTGAGATCTGTTAGTTCATTTAGACGGACGAACGGACAGACAGACGAACGGACCGATAGACACGACAGTCATTGATGCTGAGCAAGAATATATATACTTTATGCTGTCGGAAATGCTTCCTTCTCGCTCTTACACATATTGCAACAAGTAAATAAGGAAATTCGCGCTATCTTTAATAAATAAATTACGACATCGGATCTTGCAAATTTTCCTATTATTAATATTTTACTTTAATTTCTAGACATTTTCTTAAAACAGAAAACCTGAGATTTGGCACACATAATGATTATTTTGTGGTCGATGTTTCCAGAAAGTTTGATCACGATGCCACGCCCCCTTTTCCCACAAATCGAAAAACCTCATGAAAAGAGCAATTTTATAGCTAGACTCGATGTCGATGTGTCCATGATGTTGTAAATTGAAAATAAAAAACAATTACAATAGAATTACATCGGAAATGAATTTGAGTGGGGACCTGTACTGCCACAGGGTATATTACGGTCGATGTTCCGACTGTTCGGCTTGTTTATTACTTACTTAAATGTCTCAAATGTATGAAAAATAAATTAATGATACCATTACTATTGAAAGGCTTCGCACAATAAAATAATCTGATAAATCAAAGTCAATTGTCTTTTAATAAATTCAAGTATGAATAAATATTCAGATCTTGTTAAGAGCTTCGAATGTAGAAAAAACACCATATTCAAATGATTTCGTTCTAAAAGTATGTTTAATGTTTTCCGTTGAACGTACAGTTATCAAGTCTCCAGATTCTCGTTCAGCTGTCTTATTTTCCTTTTCTAATGTAGCCACTGATGCCACCTCCCAATCAATTTCCTTCTCTAGGCAATCCATCCGTTTCGTGTCTGCATCTCCCACAACACCCTACACAATTCCCGCCCTCAATTGTTGAATTGTTGTATTTTCATCAATTGGCACACCATAATCTTTTGATACCTGCAACAGCTCGACCTTTGACATTCTTAGCACCTCAGACTACTGCATCTCTCTAAAATCTCGTCCTCTACTTGCGGCAATATCCTTGGTTTTATATACTTGTCCGAATTTCCTTGCTTCGCAATCCATTACTCGATAACTTTAGCCTGATATCCTCCATAAGATATCCTCATCACGATATTTCCACCGCAACGTCCTAAATACGCTATGTTCCTTTTAATAATGAGAAAACGTTTCCAGTTAAATATGCACAAACAAATTAAGAAAAGATAGACTGAAGATGAGAACATCTTCTGGCCTAAAGATTCAAGGTTATTTGTACTGCAAGTTCAAAGTATTCTGCGTCTAGTGTCGTGTGATTAGAAATGTAAACTGTTAGAGCTACAAATATTGATTATATTGTATCCTATGTCCAAGTATAGTTACAACTACAACTGACGTCGCAATAGTTTTCTATTGACTTTGTGGCCAATTACTGTACATAATGACTAGTGTCTAATGAGAACTAATGAGAAATTTTCATTATATGTCGATATAAGGTTAGATGGGATGGATGTGGGTACTCCTCTCCAGCGCTGTTCCAGTGAAAGCCCTGGCAAAGTCAAAAGCTAAATGGCTTCGACAGCATTTGATTGGCAGTCCAGATAACGAGTTGACCAGTTGACCAGCATTATCAGAATGAACATAAGCAGCCTGCTGCAGTTTGAGTCGATGCATTATCAGGGAGCACAGACGCAGTCGATGATCATAAATCGGCTTGTGGCCAACTCGCTGCGAGTGTTCATTGAGGATTTTTACCAGAGCATTGCGCCATCGTTCATGTTGATCATCTCGTGTCGTCGTCCCAGTCCCTTGAACTTCTACCGCAACATCATGCAGCTGCTGTACGAGAGCGTGGACTCAATGATTCTACAGCTGATCCATCACAATCACAGCCAACCGCAACGCGTAGCGGGGCCACGTCTGCACAATCTCCTCCTGGTGGACTCGCTGCAGGCATTGCTGTAAGTGGGCCAAACTATTTGTGGTACTCCTTTTGATTGGACAGGGATATTGCAGGGATATTGAGATTCACACGTACCCGGCAGGGCATGATGCCAGCAAATATTACTTCATCTTCCTGCAGCAGAGGGATGCCCTCATTCCGAGTGATATGCAGGGTGTGTTCGAGTATTGCTGGCAGCATCAGCTCATCAATTGCAATGTGATGACCCAGAGTTCCCGCGGGGATATCATCATGCACACCTATTTCCCATATGAGGAGTCCCATTGCGGCGCAGTTGTTTTCAAGCCGATCAATCGGTTTCTGGGCGAGGCCTGGCAACATCCCAATTACTTTCCCGCCAAGCTCCACAACCTGCATCAGTGTCCACTCCACGTGCTGCTGCGACCCGTGACGCCTTTTCTGAGTCTGTCTGATAGTGTGCCAGGCCTGGAGGATCGTTTACTGCGGGAGCTGGCCAGGCGCATGAATTTCATGATTCGGCTTGTGGAGCAGCACAACCAGAGTGTCCTCTGGACAGAGCAGCAGGTGCTGCAGCTGGTAAGTTAGAAAACGATTGACAATCAGTTTTGAAATTCAAATGCATTCCCGATTCTGCAGCTGCACCAGCAAAGGGCTCACCTGGCCATTGGCTACATGCGCAAGCGTGTCGAGCACACCACAAATCTGACCGCTGTCTTTCCACATTACTCCAGCCGACTGGTCAGCTGCATGCTCCTCAGCTCCTACAACTTGACCAGCTTCGATATACTACGTTTCCCATTCCAGAGGATCACCTGGCTGTGGGTGATCTGCAGTTTTGTAGGCGTCTCCTGGGTCATGCTGTATAGTCGGCAGCGGACGGACAGAGCTACTGTGCTCCTCTCCATCCTGGCGGTTGCCTGTGGCCAGCCGATTGGTGCGTCAACCACGCGTCCATCCCAGCAGCTAATTTACGTAAACTGGCTTTGTTACACGCTCTTTATTCGATCCATGTACTCGGCCTTGTTTTATCACATGTTGCGCCAGCAAGTTCATCAGAGATTGCCGCGCACTCTGGAGGAACTGGTGCAGGACAGCTATACGGCGGTGATGAATCGCATAACTGCCCAGGATGTGCGTGAGGTGAGCAGTCTGCAGACGCTGCTCACCAACCTACGCAGCATTATCATCAGCACGGAACTGGAACGCGATGTATTGGACGACATGGAAATGCGGGCTCATCAAGATCAGCATCAGCGCGTGTTTGGCGTCCTCTCGCATCAGACGCTGCTGCACGTGGCAGAGAAGGCCCATAAGCCGGGCGCCTTCTACGTGTTACCCCAGCACGTCCTGGACCAGCAGCTCGCCATCTACCTGCAGAAGGACTCGCATCTGCTGCAGCAATTCGATGAATTGATCATGTCCATACAGGCCGTGGGCCTCATCAACTACTGGGCGGGGCAGCTGGGCAGCGAGCGGTATTTCAGCAGCACGTTCATGTACGGAGACCGGAGACTGCGTCAGCCCGATCTTTGGGCCATATATGCCATTGCCGGCGTCCTCTATGCACTCGCCACCCTCGTGTTTCTCTGGGAGCTGTTCTCGGCGCGTTGGCGTCGTTCCAATTAATTGCAACAAGTCGTTTTGAATGCTTCATTAATTTTATTATGCGAATCACAAAATATTAAATGCTATACAAATTAAACATGATAGAGATGGCAAAATAGTTTTGAATTTTTGACATCGATAGCCCTTTTGTTATCGATTGTAATTTCATTTGCTTGTTACTTAAATGCACTTCTGGTTAAAAGTTTGCTGATACTGCAGTTGCTAGAGCTGGAGAAACATCGATGCTTTTGATTATTTGCAAATAAACACATTTATAAGAAACACAGTTTTTCTTGTAAATCGCTTCAACTTACATGTTGTCTCTTCGATCGATAATTTGATTGTCAAAAAGTAAAATTATCGATCGATTATGCATTGATGTTTCTCCAGCTCTAGCACAAGGTGAATTTGCTATAAGATGACGTATTCACCACCACACAAGCAAACGTTATTGTTGCACACGAATGGTGAATGGTAAGGGATTTAAATAAATCAGAATACGTCACCTTATTGCAAATTCACCTTGCTCTAACAGCTGCTCCTCTCCTTCTCTTACAGCTGAGCTTACAGCTTCTGCAGCAGAATGGATGAGGCGCCGCCGCCGCCATTGCAAATGGAGGCACATCCCAACTCGCCGGATTTGAGGGCGTGGCTCAAGTGCGTGATCAGACGGGCACCCGACATACCAATGGGATGGCCCAGAGAGACGGCGCCGCCGTGCACATTCACCTTAGCGGGATCAACGTCCATTTTGCGTATGTTGGCCAGCACTACCAGGGAGAAGGCTTCGTTGATTTCCCACATGGCGACATCCTCTTTGCGCACGCCAGCGCGCTCCAGCAGCTTGGGCACTGCGAACGCGGGGGCGATGGGAAAATCAATGGGATCCGTTTCGGCGTCTTGATAGGAGACAATGCGTGCCAGAGGCTTGACGCCAGCACGCTTGGCTGCCTCGGCGGTCATCAGGACCACGGCGGCGCCACCGTCGTTCAGTGTGGAGGCATTGCCGGCCGTGACGGTTCCATTCTCGCGCTGGAACACCGTTGCCAGCTGGCCGAATTTGTCAAAGTTCACACGGGTGAACTCCTCGTCGACGCTGATGATCTGCTCGGGCTTGCGCTTCAGCTGGATCTTGACGGGGGCGATCTCGTCGTCGAAGACCTTGTCGCTCCAGGCCTTGGCCGAGCGCTTGTAAGACTCAATGGCAAAGGCATCCTGATCCTTGCGCGAGATCTGCATCTTCTTGGCAGTGTTCTCTGCGCAGTTTCCCATGTGGAATTTGTTATACACATCCCACAGACCGTCCCAGACAATGCCGTCGGTGAGGTTCACTCCGCCGTAAGGCGTGGCGCCCCGCTTCAAGTAGAAGGGCACATTCGACATGGACTCCATGCCGCCGGCGACCACCACGTCGGCCTGGCCGAGCATCAGCGACTGGGCGCCCAGCATGACTGCCTTCATGCCCGAGGAGCACACCTTGTTGACGGTGGTGCAGCACACGTTCGTGGGCAATCCCGCAAAGATCGCAGCTTGGCGGGCGGGCGCTTGTCCTAGACCGGCAGATACCACGTTGCCCATGATCACCTCATTGACGTCGCCCTTGCCGATGCCGGCGCGCTCTATCGCCGCCTCGATGGCCGTAGCGCCCAATTGCGTGGCCGACAAGGGGGCCAACTGGCTCTGGAAGCTTCCGATGGGAGTGCGAGCGGCAGACACAACAACAACGTCATTGATCTTTGAACTGTAGCGACGCGCCTGAGCGCAGAGCTGGCGTCTGGTGGCTTGCAGCAGGTTTGCGGACATGATGGCGGATTTGATAGAATGCACGATCACTCAACGTGTTAATTAAATATTAACTGAGTCTGAATCGGAATCCGAATCTAATTAATGTTCTGATAAAACCTGTTGCGCCACTTGCGTAACGAGCCAATGTAGAGATCAGCTGCTCCCAACAGTGTTGGGCAACGCCACAAGTCGCTACGGTGTGTTTACGAGTACTTTAAAATTTGGTATTTTGCACAACAATGCGACATTTTTTTGGTGATTAAGCTGGGTTCACATTGCGTCGCAGTGTGTAAACAGAAACGAATACTTTGCAATGGGAATAGAGTATCGGATTCGCAGTGTCAGAAGCTGTTGCATTAAATAGAATCTTTTTCCTGTAGCAAGCATGTTACATAATTTGACATTTTGTTTTTAACCGTTTTACCCATTAAGGAATACATTTTATTGTTTCAATTTTAAAATAACTTTTATGGAAGAAATGAAATCCCAAGTGGTGTCAAAGTTTATATTGGATGGAAGTTATAGTGGAGGGACAAAATAAAATTGACTGGCAAGAAAGGGTTAAGATCTAATTATAATTAACATTGTTTGCTGAGTGATCAAGCACGTAAATTCTTCGTTTTAAATCTATGTATGGCACAATGACAGGAAGCGTTCATATCACAGTGTGACGCAGTTGAGCCCGGCATGAAAACGGCAAATTCAGTTGCAATCAAATATTTACAGTATTTTTTATAGTATCCAAATAATCCATCATTTTTTGAAAACGGTCACACAATTCTTGTAACTGCAAAACAATAACAAAAGACGACAACACACAAACATCGTACCGCCCGCCCGCCCGCGCAAACCCTTAAGCGTTCACATTGATTTATTCTTGTTCTTGTTCTGCTTCTGGTCTGCTCTGTTGCCAATCTTTGTTGCATCCAGCCGTTGCGTCGTCTTGGCCTTGTGTTCAAATAGTGTGTGTTTAAAGAACGACGTTAATTCATTTGCTTCTTTCGTTGCGCGCATGTGAATCCATACATACATATACTTTTTTTTGTTATACTTCACAAACAACAAGACGGACGGACGCAGACAAACCATGTGTATACCGTAGGTATTATTTATAATAATATCAACAACAAGAAGAAGCACTAAACATAAAAGCAACTGAAGCGCGACAGAAACGGCAGGAGAGTTGGACAGTGGGACAGGCAAACAGACGGACGGACGCACAGACTGAAAGACGAATAGACGAGAAAACTGAGGCAGCGTGAAAGAAGAGAGATAGCAAATAAAATATAATTAATGCAAGACAACTCTACGTATATATGTATTAAATAAGAGTTATAGTTAATATTCAAATCGATACGCTGTGAAAATACGTATGTAAGAGCTTATCACGCAACAGTAGCAACAACTACAACAATCAGCCAAAAAAGTATTAAATACCATTGCAAGCACACACATACACTCACACTCAAAGTCTTAAGCACGCACGCACGCACGAACGCATTGTTGCGCCCACCACAAACAAGAGCAACAAGACAACAACAAGAAAAGAGATAGAAGGCAGCAAGCAAACAAACAAGAACGCCGACTGCATTGTAAGAGACGCCCACAAATAGACCAGCGTCAACTTTAAGCTTCAAGTTAAGCTTGCATAGCATCAACACAATAATGGTAAGTCCAGAGCTGACGTCGTTGTCGTCGCGCGCTTTTTTGGAGTCACACCAAAAGTGGCAATAGCAACGACCACAACAACAACTCCCACACACAGTTGCCGCTGTACAATCATGGCCGCATTTAACGTCGCGACGCTGCTTGCCGAGTTGCCAAGCGCATTCAAAATCGCAAATCAGTTCAGTTAACGCGCTGATTTTGTGCCTAACGAAACAGTATTCGACGCCATTTTGCGGCCGCCAATTGCATTGTGTATGTGGTGTAGTTAATTGCAGCCGCTGTTGCTCTTAGTGTTTAAGCACATATGTATGTACATACAAACATACTTACAAACATAAAAGTTTTCCTGTTTGTTAATTACTGGCCACAGCAGCTCAACTTATTCCCCCATTCTGCGCCCATTGCTGTGTTATCTATCACAGCGTTAGGTGCATTAATACAATCAGTCCACAATCGAAATTACAGTATATACAGTCATACACAAGAGTATTGGCAATTGTACTTTTGCCGTATAGAAAATTAAAAAATTAAGGTAACAAACTAAAAGTGTTAAGTAATTCTTATTTTTTATGTAGTATATATTTATATTTTTATATACAGTTATTCAAGTAATTGGTTTGACAAAAAATTAGAGTACCCGGTCCTCAATTTATAGATAGTATACTATACATATATAAAATGTTATCTATGAATTTGAAATTCCAACTTTTGCGTTGCTTTAAAACTAAAACTAAAGTAATGACTATCTGATATTAATGTGATTAAGTAGGATAATTGATAATAATTAAAGTGAACGAACACTACCAAAAAAAGAGTTCTATCTTAAAAACTGTGGGTGTTTCTTGCGTTTTGCGGTGGCGGAAAGGGAGGTGGCAACTTTTTGAAAACACTGTAACGTCATTGGGAATATTACATGTCTGTCCACTAAATTTAAAATTTTAGTCGATTATTAAAAAAACACTTTAAAGTTCATTTTTAAAAATTTAGTAGAGACAAAGTGAAAAAACAACAAATCAAATGAGTTGGTTTAAAACAGTTTGTTGAGCGATTTAACATTGAACGCACCAATCTTCCAGAGCGATCAGAAAAAAATAAACATATATTATTATATGCTATAATAAATAAATCCAGATGTCCGTTACCAATACTTTTGTCCCCCTAAAATTGCAACTATTTGTAATTAAAAAACAATAATGTGCAAATATCTATCGATTAGACAGGAAAAAACTTCATACAACAACGGTAATAAACAATAATTGATTGCGTATTTGACTAAATCCAGAAAACATGAAATTGCCAATACTTTCCTTCATGACTGTGTCTCGTAAACGGTGAATTAGCGACCCACTTTGATTACAAGAACATTTATACCTACAATTGTAGCGGTATATTGTCGTCATGTATTCAAAAACAATGTTAGATAAGAAAGAAGAATTTCGTAAAATGATACATAGTATGTATGTACACTAGTGGGCACAATTATTTTGACAAAACTTAATGGGTCGACCTCAAAAAAATTTTGTATAAAAAGGAGAAAAAAGAGTCAAAGACAGTCATTTTTAGCAATTTTCAAGAAATAAAAAAAAAATATAAGCAAAGAGATTATTGAAAACAAACTTTTTGCAGTCACTATTAGTTTTATTTGGAGACACTTTTTGCATTAAAACATTTTTAAAAATTTAAAATTTAATACCCGATGACAAAAATTCTACAAGTAGACTTTCACAAAAATTCTATAATTTCAATGGGTACTCAATGGGTTAAGGAAAGTTATGTATCATTCAAACGGAATTTAAACAACCTTTCCATAGATGCCAAAATTTACATGAAGTAGTTCAAATTATGAGTAGATTTAACTGTAAGTTTTGTCAAAATAATTGTACCCACTAGTGTACATATGTATATCAGTGATGATACAGGGGTCTATCGCAATAACTACCCAATGGCGCAGGTCGTTTTACACAGTGATTCTATGTAACGGATTACTCTTGCTGAATTTGCTTGTGTAGTAGTGAAGTATCGTTCGTGTTATCTTTCCCTTTACGTCGTTTTGATCTTTCTACATATATTCTATATTGCTTGTTCATTTTTAGTGAGACTGCCTGGCTATGCTTAAAGCTCTCTTTTACTATAAGTCAAGGGCGTCGGCAGGAGGGGCTGGAAGCCATTGCACCCCCTTACACTTATAACATTTGATTATTTAGCTTCCAAAATCCGCATAGAACTCTTTTTAAAACTAGAATCTATTTTAAAAAAAAAATAGAACAATTAATAGTAGTATTAATTTTTTTTAAATGACTGAATGGAATGCAGAAATAGAAATGGAAGTTTTAAACCTGTGTTGGCCCCGACCCCCTTACTGAAGATCTGCCGACGCCCTTGCCAGAAGTCTTTGTTCGCCTGGTAGCCTGCTGCATAAAATACCCTAATCTGGCGCTAGTTGTCTTGTAATCGATTTCATCAGTGGTTTTCGAAGTTTGCTCGAGTCTGTACTATCAATTTTCGTCACTGAGTGTTTGAAATAATTGTCAATGTAATAAATAATTGGAAATATATTTAAATAAATCTTAACACTTCAACTGAGTGTCTTAAGTTTGAGTGTGCGAGGACCTCATTGTCAGCGCCGAAAACTCCTTGAAACATACATATACAGCCTGTAGATCACGCGAAATACGTTGAAAATCGTTTTATTATCATTTTGTTGATATTAATTGACCGCTAAAACGATGAGGAATAAAATTTGTGTAAGTTTATCCAGAACAAGTAAGAACGCTCTTGCTCTAAGGTCAAGGTTTCGTATACGCGTATTCGCATACATACATACATGTAAATTCACATACATACATACATACAACAATGTTAGATAAGAAAGAAGAACTTCGTAAAATGATACATAGTATGTATGTACATATGTATATCAGTGATGATACAGGGATCTATGGAAATAACTACCCAATGGCGCAGGTCGTTTTACACAGTGATTCTATGTAACGGATTACTCTTGCTGAATTTGCTTGTGTAGTAGTGAAGTATCGTTCGTGTTATCTTTCCTTTTACGTCGTTTTGATCTTTCTACATATATTCTATATTGCTTGTTCATATTTAGTGAGACTGCCTGGCTATGCTTAAAGCTCTCTTTTACTATAAGTCAAGGGCGTCGGCAGGAGGGGCTGGAAGCCATTGCACCCCCTTACACTTATAACATTTGATTATTTAGCTTCCAAAATCCGCATAGAACTCTTTTTAAAACTAGAATCTATTTTAAAAAAAAAATAGAACAATTAATAGTAGTATTAATTTTTTTTAAATGACTGAATGGAATGCAGAAATAGAAATGGAAGTTTTAAACCTGTGTTGGCCCCGACCCCCTTACTGAAGATCTGCCGACGCCCTTGCCAGAAGTCATTGTTCGCCTGGTAGCCTGCTGCATAAAATACCCTAATCTGGCGCTAGTTGTCTTGTAATCGATTTCATCAGTGGTTTTCGAAGTTTGCTCGAGTCTGTACTATCAATTTTCGTCACTGAGTGTTTGAAATAATTGTTAATGTAATAAATAATTGGAAATATATTTAAATAAATCTTAACACTTCAACTGAGTGTCTTAAGTTTGAGTGTGCGAGGACCTCATTGTCAGCGCCGAAAACTCCTTGAAACATACATATACAGCCTGTAGATCACGCGAAATACGTTGAAAATCGTTTTATTATCATTTTGTTGATATTAATTGACCGCTAAAACGATGAGGAATAAAATTTGTGTAAGTTTATCCAGAACAAGTAAGAACGCTCTTGCTCTAAGGTCAAGGTTTCGTATACGCGTATTCGCATACATACATACATGTAAATTCACATACATACATACATACAACAATGTTAGATAAGAAAGAAGAACTTCGTAAAATGATACATAGTATGTATGTACATATGTATATCAGTGATGATACAGGGATCTATGGAAATAACTACCCAATGGCGCAGGTCGTTTTACACAGTGATTCTATGTAACGGATTACTCTTGCTGAATTTGCTTGTGTAGTAGTGAAGTATCGTTCGTGTTATCTTTCCCTTTACGTCGTTTTGATCTTTCTACATATATTCTATATTGCTTGTTCATATTTAGTGAGACTGCCTGGCTATGCTTAAAGCTCTCTTTTACTATAAGTCAAGGGCGTCGGCAGGAGGGGCTGGAAGCCATTGCACCCCCTTACACTTATAACATTTGATTATTTAGCTTCCAAAATCCGCATAGAACTCTTTTTAAAACTAGAATCTATTTTAAAAAAAAAATAGAACAATTAATAGTAGTATTAATTTTTTTTAAATGACTGAATGGAATGCAGAAATAGAAATGGAAGTTTTAAACCTGTGTTGGCCCCGACCCCCTTACTGAAGATCTGCCGACGCCCTTGCCAGAAGTCTTTGTTCGCCTGGTAGCCTGCTGCATAAAATACCCTAATCTGGCGCTAGTTGTCTTGTAATCGATTTCATCAGTGGTTTTCGAAGTTTGCTCGAGTCTGTACTATCAATTTTCGTCACTGAGTGTTTGAAATAATTGTCAATGTAATAAATAATTGGAAATATATTTAAATAAATCTTAACACTTCAACTGAGTGTCTTAAGTTTGAGTGTGCGAGGACCTCATTGTCAGCGCCGAAAACTCCTTGAAACATACATATACAGCCTGTAGATCACGCGAAATACGTTGAAAATCGTTTTATTATCATTTTGTTGATATTAATTGACCGCTAAAACGATGAGGAATAAAATTTGTGTAAGTTTATCCAGAACAAGTAAGAACGCTCTTGCTCTAAGGTCAAGGTTTCGTATACGCGTATTCGCATACATACATACATGTAAATTCACATACATACATACATACAACAATGTTAGATAAGAAAGAAGAACTTCGTAAAATGATACATAGTATGTATGTACATATGTATATCAGTGATGATACAGGGATCTATGGAAATAACTACCCAATGGCGCAGGTCGTTTTACACAGTGATTCTATGTAACGGATTACTCTTGCTGAATTTGCTTGTGTAGTAGTGAAGTATCGTTCGTGTTATCTTTCCTTTTACGTCGTTTTGATCTTTCTACATATATTCTATATTGCTTGTTCATATTTAGTGAGACTGCCTGGCTATGCTTAAAGCTCTCTTTTACTATAAGTCAAGGGCGTCGGCAGGAGGGGCTGGAAGCCATTGCACCCCCTTACACTTATAACATTTGATTATTTAGCTTCCAAAATCCGCATAGAACTCTTTTTAAAACTAGAATCTATTTAAAAAAAAAAATAGAACAATTAATAGTAGTATTAATTTTTTTTAAATGACTGAATGGAATGCAGAAATAGAAATGGAAGTTTTAAACCTGTGTTGGCCCCGACCCCCTTACTGAAGATCTGCCGACGCCCTTGCCAGAAGTCATTGTTCGCCTGGTAGCCTGCTGCATAAAATACCCTAATCTGGCGCTAGTTGTCTTGTAATCGATTTCATCAGTGGTTTTCGAAGTTTGCTCGAGTCTGTACTATCAATTTTCGTCACTGAGTGTTTGAAATAATTGTCAATGTAATAAATAATTGGAAATATATTTAAATAAATCTTAGCACTTCAACTGAGTGTCTTAAGTTTGAGTGTGCGAGGACCTCATTGCCAGCGCCGAAAACTCCTTGAAACATATACAGCGTACACTTAGTATTACTTAAAAAACAAGCATCCAAAGCTTGTAGATCACGCAAAATACGTTGAAAATCGTTTTATTATCATTTTGTTGATATTAATTGACCGCTAAAACGATGAGGAATAAAATTTGTGTAAGTTTATCCAGAACAAGTAAGAAAGCTCTAGTCCAAAGGTCAAGGCGACGTATATGTACATGTACTCGCACACAAATACATACATGTAAAATCACATACATACATACGTATGTATGCTACAAGTTACACATGCATGCAAAAGTAACAGTAATATGCATAAGCATGCAAGAACATACACGTCGCGAGCTTCGTAAGTGTTGTCTTCTTCGTTTGTCCGACACATCGGACGCGTATAGCTTTGAACGTATAATTCGGATGCTTGCGTTTTGTTATTGTGGAATCTTAACGCCAAATTAGCTTTTATACTTACTGATATCGACGCGTTTATAGAGACAGAACGACAGACAGACGGACGCGGCTAAATCGATCAATAATATAAACTTTATGGGGTCGGAGATGAGTCCTTATGTCTATTACATTTCTACTGCTTAGGGTATACAAATTTAACTATTAAATTTAATATATATATTTATATTTAGTGTGTAAAATAATTATGTCGTGGAATCAATTAAATTTTGTCATTTAGAACTGTACCCAAAAAGTTTGGAAACAAAATTTTAGTTATTCTTTTGGAACTTGACTTATTGACAATCCAAAAAGTGAAACGAATTGGCTTTAAGAGATTTCAATTGCTGGAATAGCCCGTGCGATGACTTTATCTTTGCTTAGCTGCGAATTCATCTCTGTTGTGTTCTCGCTCTGTCTCACATCGGTCTCACCCTCTCTCTCTTTCTGTCTATCTCTCTCAGAGCTCACCGATCGTAACGAGGCGCGGCGCACAACAGGCTAAAATACAAACTCGCGCCATGGTCAAGTCCATGTTGCCGACAATGGTGTTGTCGACGTCGACGTCGACGTCAGCGTCAACGGCTGCAACGGCAGCGAGCGGCAATGTGGGCAGCGGAATCCGCAAACCGAATCCAGCGCTGTTGGAGGCAAAACGTCGCGCTCGCAATATGCTCAAATCACAAGCCAGCGGAACAGCTGCAGTGCAGGAGATTGTAACCGATATCTTTCAGAATGTGAGTAATTAAATACATACATATACATATATACCATAAGCACACACTCACCTTTAACCCCGTTCCGATTGCAGGCCGTCAATGCGAAGAGTATGCAACGCGGTCCCACAGCGCTTATCTACGATGAGTCCATGAGCCAACACTGCTGCCTGTGGGATAATCAGCATCAAGAGCGTCCCGAACGATTTACACGCACCTTGGAACGGTAAGTGAGGGGCATAAAGCTCCACTTGGCACTTAGCACCACATGATGTTATTAAATTGTGATGCACAGGTGCAAGGAACTGAAGCTGATTGAACGTTGCCTGCCGCTGCAATCGCGTCTAGCAACAAAGGATGAAATCTTAAAGCTCCATTCGGCGGTGCATTACGAGCGTCTCGAGCAAACGTCGGGCGTGCAGGACGAGGAGGCTATGGAAGATCTGAGCTCCCACTATGACGCCATCTATATACATCCGGTAAGTAATGCTTTCCGTGAATATTGCGACGAAACCTTGATAAAAATCTAATTTCCATTGCTCTATTGCTTTATTATTTATAAGAGAACGACTTGTTTACTGGGTCTATTTGAGATAAGAACCGGTTATCATGCAATCCCAATCAGTTGCTAAGTTGTACACTGGCACCGAGAGTTCAACCAAGTGTGTCTAGAATGCAGCAATAGAGATCTTTCAATAAGGGGATTGTATTAAAAACCGCATACTGAATACTGGGTTACATGCCTTCCGCTGCCACTCGGGCAATCAATCAATTCGCTGTTAAAAATGATTATTATTTATTTAGTTTATAATTATTAGATCAGCAACGAAGGCTTTTGTTAATGCCCACAACACGAACCCTGTATGCAATTTTTTACTGGTTGTTCCTTAGTCATCAATATGACCGACTTAATCCCCAAATAGACTAAACCTATTTATACCCTGTGTCCATCAAAAATGGGCAAAAAGGGTATAACGAATTTGTGTGAATGTATGTAACAGGCAAAAGGACGCATCTACGACCCTATAAAGTAAATATATTCTTGACCAGCATCAATAGCCGAGTCGATTGACACCTGTCCGTCTGTCTGTTTGTCCGTCCGTCCGGCTATATGAACTCATGGATCTCAGGAACTATAAGGGCTAGAGACTTCAAATTTGGAATGTAGGTTCCTAAATACCATACGTAGATCAAGTTTATTTTCAATTTTCGATATCAAGCCCCGTTTGTTTTAAAATTAGAAAAATCACCATAGCATAAGCAATGTTAAAGCTAGAGACTTGAGATTTGGCACACATGATAAGAAACATGGGCTTAATATGCCCAGAATTTCATCGCGATACCACGCCCCCTACGCCCACAAATGGAAAAAGCTGATAACAAGAGCAGTTTTTTAGCTAGTTTTCTCAAAATACATTTGTTTTAAGACCTGCACAGAGTATCCTACTGTCGCTCCCAATCGACTTATTGGCTTGATTTATTATTTAAACTTGGATTTTTCTCTTTTATGCAGTAAGATATCGCGAGAAGAGTTGGCAGCAGAATATTCACAGCTATTATATATTTACAGTTATATATATTATATATCTATATAATATTTATTTAAGCAATCATCCGAATAGACTCTGTGGCTTTAATTTTAGTTTCGGATTAGCTGAACATATTATTTTATCTAGCAATTCTTAATTAATTAATTACAAAATCAGTCACGAGCTATACATCTCGAGGCAGATAGCTTGAAAAAACTCTTTAAATATAAGAATTTATTGAATAAGATGTTAAGATCGGAAAATTCTCCGAGAAGTATCCAACTCAATATGTTCTGCTGTTTAAATTTTATTAACTCTTTGAATAAATGAGAGTTTCAACATCGCACGGTGAAAGATCCGTAAAGTAATCATCTGTGAAGATAGAAAATAAAAAAAACAAACCACTGCTTATCGATCTTTGTAAGCATTCTCACTAGGAAGTATCATGCAATCACTTCTCTGATAGAACACTCGTAAGTTTGAATGGGCCACATGGTTTTAACTACAAATATTATGACATAAGAAAGGAAAAACACTATTTAACATTATAACAACAGAATATCAACAAACACCAAGTGTGGCTGAGTAAATTTCTTCGAATAGAACGTACACATCAGAAATTAAATCTCCATCAAGTGAAAATCTGCCTTAGAACTGATTATTTTAAATCTTTTAGTTGGACCAGATGTATAAAGCAGCTGTGCTCCTTTTCTAATCTAAATCAGTTTTAGGAAGACTAACAAAATATATTGTTCGAAATATTGTTGCTATTTTATTTAAGAAAACTCCCAATTCTAAAAAGAAACGTTGAGTCTATTTAATTGATCGGAAGGCTACTAAAAGGTGATACGATCCGGTGGGTTCTGAAATATGCAATGCCTGTATAAAGTTTGTTAAGATAGCATCAAGACTGACGCACAGACCAATTATAGCATTAACACTTTGACTCACTACTCAACTCTTTCACAGTCCACATTCAAGCTATCACTATTGGCGAGTGGCTCGACCATCGAGCTGGTGGATCAGCTACTGACGGGCAAGGCACAGAATGGAATGGCTATAATTCGACCCCCGGGTCATCATGCGATGAAGGCTGAATTCAATGGATATTGTTATTTTAATAATGTGGCGTTGGCAGCACAGCACGCTCTGGATGCACATAATCTGCAGCGCATCCTGATCATTGACTACGATGTGCACCATGGCCAGGGCACGCAGCGTTTCTTCTACAACGATGCCAGGTGAGTTGAAGTCGATGATAATACTCCAACTATTTGTAAATCGATCTTACTTTCGCAGAGTCTTGTATTTCTCGATACATCGCTACGAGCATGGCAGCTTCTGGCCGAATCTACCGGAGTCGGATTACCATGCCATCGGCGCTGGCTCTGGAACTGGCTACAACTTCAATGTGCCCCTGAATGCCAAGGGAATGGGCAATGGCGACTACTTGGCAATATTCCAGCAGCTGTTGCTGCCAGTGGCTTTGGAGTATCAGCCGGAGCTGATTATTGTCTCAGCCGGCTACGACGCAGCACTCGGCTGCCCCGAGGGTGAGATGGAGGTGACACCCGCCTGCTATCCGCATTTGCTCAATCCTCTGCTACGTCTCGCCAACAGTCGTGTGGCTGTGGTGCTCGAAGGCGGCTATTGCGTAGAATCCCTGTCCGAGGGTGCCGCCCTGACGCTGCGCGCCCTGCTCGGAGATCCCTGCCCACCGCTGGTAGAGCCTCTGCAGCTGCCCAGCGCCGAGCTGCGCGACGCCGTGCTCAATTGCATCTTCGTGCATCGTCCCTACTGGCGCTGCCTGCAACTGCAGCAGACGTACGGAACCAGCGAGCTGCTGCAGTCGACGGACGCGACGCAGCTGCATCGCGTGAAACGCGTCTGGCTGGGCGGACCGCTGCCAGAAGGACCGCAGCGTTATCCCACCCGTGGCACCTCGGTGCAGCTCAGCCCGACAGTTGTGGCAAACAATTCGGCACGTCTGCAAATGCTGCGCGCTGAGACGCAGCTATCGGTGCCGGCGGTACGCGTTTGTTACGCATATGATGTCCAGATGCTGCAGCACTTCAATCTGCACGACACCTCACATCCGGAGCAGCCCATGCGCATTCGTCAGATCCATCAAATGCACCAGGACTACCAGCTGCTCGGACGCATGCATCCGCTGACTGCGCGTGCCGCCACCACGGACGAGGTGTGCCTCGCTCATACGCGCGCCCACGTCAATTCCGTGCGCCGAATGCAGGGACGCAGCGAGGAGGAGCTGCAGCAGCTGGGAGCTGGCTACAATTCTGTGTACCTGCATCCGCGCACCTTCGAGTGCGCCTTACTTGCTTCAGGCGCCGTCCTCCAGGCAGTCGACAGCATCCTGCGTGGCGAGTCGCGAAGCGGCGTTTGCAATGTGCGACCGCCGGGTCATCATGCCGAGGCGGATCAACCCCATGGCTTCTGCATATTCAACAACGTGGCCATTGCGGCTCAGTATGCGATACGCGAATATGGCCTCGATCGCGTCCTAATCGTCGACTGGGATGTGCACCATGGCAATGGCACTCAGCACATCTTCGAGTCTAATCCCAAAGTCCTCTACATTAGTGTGCATCGCTACGAGCACGGCGCCTTCTTCCCCAAAGGCCCCGACGGGAACTACGATGTCGTGGGCAAGAACGCCGGACGCGGCTTCAATGTCAACATACCCTGGAACAAGGTAATCTTCCACTGTCATTTCTGTTGGGTTGGCTCGACAGTCACGAAAGAGCTTTTCTAAAAATATTAAGTGGGTGACTTGAACATTTAGGTATCGTTTGAAAGTTTGAGGTCCAAGCGACAATCCTTAAAAAGTTGATTGAAAAAGTGCGCATTTTCCCCGTATTTTGCAATTTTACTTGCAAAAAGTTATTTGACTTTTACGGGAACAACTCAGTAAGTGAATTACAGGGTCAGCAATAATTGATATAATTCGATCACCAGATTATCACATGTGTCGTTGTTTTTAAAATTTCTTAAATCGCAAGACATTTGGCTGTCAAAACCATTTGATCCAATTTGATTTGTCGATGGTGAAGAGAAGTACAAAGGCCGCGGAATAATGCGACTTTCCAAACGATGAGAAAGTGGTCTACTTTAGTTGATCAAAGTGTAATCTATATACAAAGAAAATCACCATAAAATTGAATGTAATAGTCCGACTCACTTTCTTGCCAACCCAATGCCATTTTATACCTAAACTAAATACTTCTCCCGTTTTGCAGAAGGGCATGGGCGATCTGGAGTATGCACTGGCCTTCCAGCAGCTCATCATGCCGATAGCATACGAGTATAATCCACAATTGGTCCTGGTGTCGGCGGGATTCGATGCGGCAATCGGGGATCCTTTGGGGGGTTGTAAGGTGACGCCGGAGGGTTACGGTCTCTTCACGCACTGGCTGTCGGCACTGGCCGGTGGCCGAGTCCTGGTGTGCCTAGAGGGAGGCTACAATGTCAACTCCATCTCGTATGCGATGACTATGTGTACCAAGGCGCTGCTTGGAGATCCGATGCCAACTCTGCAGATTGGCATATCGCCGCAGCGTCCGCCCACGGTGGCCTTCCAGAGCTGCATGGAGACACTGCAGCAGTGCCTGGAGGTGCAGCGTCAGCACTGGAAATCGTTGGTATTCGGCTGCAAGCTGCCGCAGTCTGCGCTGGGCGTGAACAACAACGAGGATTTTCTTGCTGCTACCTTGCAGCAGTTGAACATCTCAATTGACGACGCTCAAGGCGCCGCTGGCGGAAACGTCACCAATCAGCCCGACTATGGCCAGGAGCGGCCCAGCGGCAGCAAGCCCAAAGTCAAGGTAAAAACGCTCACCGAGTTTATGGCCGAGCATAAGGAGGTACGAGTAACTGAGCACCAGCTCCAGCCGCTACCCAGAATCTAGAATCGAAACACTAATTTCATGCTCTCCCCCTCTTTCTCCCACACACACCCGTGCTCCTCTCTCTCTCTCTCTCTTTCCCTTACTCACTCCTTCCGTACTGCTCGACATACTGCGACTGTTTGGCAGGCACTCGAGCAGCAGGAAATGTTTGCCATCTATCCGCTCAAAAGCTGCCCACACTTGAGTCAATTGCGCCCGGAGGAGGCGCCACAATGTAAGCTAAAATCCCGACAACTACAAAAATGATCTTTCTATTCCTGTTTATCAAATCTACCGGTCTCTTTCGCTCCTCTCTTTTGGCTGTGCTTGTGTTACTGTTGTTATTAGTATTATTATTAAATGGTTTTACTCTATACTTGTACATATACATATATTTATGCAGAAGAGTGTATATAATTTGTTATAAGTTGTGCATGAGCTGTTTATGAATGTCTTTTCTCTTTGTCTCTATGAATGCATCTCTCGCTCTCTATCAGTCTCTCTCTACTCGTGTATAATGTTTGTTTGTAATATGCCATTCAACCAATTTCTTTATAATTTTCCCATTGTGAATTGACAGTATTTATACCGTGCGCTCAATGAAGTATATATATTTTTGATCAGCATCAACCTTCGAGTCGTCCGCTCGTTACAGAGATTATTGAAGCTATAAGATCAAAATTTGACACGCTGATCACGTTTACTTTAAATTTTGAATGACTTTGTCTAGGCCATTATTAAAGATATATAAACTCGTATATACGTATATATATATATATATATATAAGATTAGATATTTATTTGTTTTATTTATGACTTTGCTTGATATTTATTTTGTGTAAACCGCAATGAGTATAGTTAGGGTTTAAAAATTCTTCAATCAACAATTTTCAAACCTAAAGAAAACCTATCAATCTGTCTTTCTCTCGCTCTCTCTCTTTCCATGTTATTTTCTCTTATGAACTTAATGGGTTTTTGATTATTTATTATGTAACGTGAGTTTCTGATAGCTGAAACTATTAACTATTAGTTGGGTATATTTGATGGTATCGGCTGGATCTTTATCTTTCCGAAATGGCAATTAATGTGGCTTTTTGTATTATATGGCGCTTTGATTTCGTTTTAAATAATTTAATCATTCAATACTAATTCAATTTCGTTCTCATCCGACTTCATTTACCGCAACCCGCAGCAATAAAGACGAGCAGCGAATGCGACGTGTGCGCCTCGACGGTGGAAAATTGGTTGTGTCTGAGCTGTGAGACCATAGGATGTGGCCGGTATATAAATGCGCATATGGAGGAGCATTGTCGCCAGGAGAAGCATCCGCTGGTGTTGAGTTTTAGCGATTTGTCCGTGTGGTGTTACGAGTGTAGCGCCTATATTGATCATCCCCTGCTCTATGCCTACCAGAATCTGGCGCATTTGGATAAATTCCATATGCCGATGGCCTGGACACACAGCTGCACGCAGCGGACAGATGGCTGTTATTCCACGGATGTGGAGCCTCAGGATAAGGACAGTGATGACTCCAATGGCAATGGCTTCTTTATCCAATTGGAACGCAATAACTGACCTTTGATGTTGCGTGTGCTGGACGCCCTAACGGATTACATGTGCACGCTGTGCCCCCCTCTCCGACACGTATTGCAGTTCCTCGTGGAGTACATGTGGCCGCTGTTGGAACGCATTTATCTTAAGTTGCTCCACTATTTTCTGGCCAACTGAGGTCATTGACGCCGCACTTCGTGTACTCCCAAAACCAAAATACACACCGCTGAAGCGCCATCGCGCGTTTACATTAAAATTATTGTTGACTAGGGTGCAATCGGGAGCAGACTTGTAGATCTGGCAATGGCAACGGCCAAGGCCACATCGACATTTATATCCGTCTTTGCCCCTTCTAAGTTTATAAATATAAGAATTGTTAAAACACAAAATGTTATTAATATCATAAATTGACTATATTTAATGTAATAAACATCCGAAAACGATGAAAACAATTCGTAGGCCTGAACACTACGATTCTTTAGATTTCAGTTTAAAACAATTCAATTTAAAATTTCAGTTTAAAAACAATTAAATTTAAAATTTTACTTTAAAACAATTCAATTTAAAATTTCAACTTAAAACAATTAAATTTAAAATTTTATTTTAAAACAATTAAATTTAAAATTTCAATTTAAAACAATTCAATTGAAAATTTCAGTTTATAACAATTCAATTTAAAATAATGTACAAAGAATGTGTAATCTGTCTAGTTACAAAAGCCTTTTTAGAGTTGAATCGGTTTACTCTTATCTATTGAGATGTATTATATATACTATATGAGTTTAATAGTAATTAACATAACCTTATCACAAGTTTATGAAAGAGGGAACAGCTTTACAATGTTTGTAGATAGAGTAGAAAATCTGAATATACACATACTTATATTTATAAAGATTTATGAAATGTGTTGAATCTGTATCTGTATCAAGTATATACTTTCAGAGAGTTGTTCCGAACATTTATACGGAGAATTATAAATTAAAAATATTCAGACATGTTCTACAAATCTTCAACAATCCCAAAACAATGCAAAAAAAAATTGTCGGTGCTCCCGAAACCAAGCAACCAATGCTTTAAGATGTAAACATATTTTTGTTAAAATTAATTGGATTCAAATTAATTCATTTTTGAACTGAATAAACATTTTTTTGTTAGCTACGTAATCTTATTTTCTAATTTAATTTTAAATTTCAAGTAATTTTTTTTTATTGACTTCTTTAAGTAGACGTCAAATAAATCAATAAGTAAAGACAAGCCGGTCGGTCGGGCGCGTGCGACAGTAGAGTACCCTGTGTCAGCCTTTATGGTAAATTTTGGCACGCCTAAGAGGTCATACCCTTTGCTGAGTCCTGTATTCTAATTTTAACCAATCTTTCGTATTGCAACTATATGATATAGTGGTCCGATTCGATCCAAATATTGTTCGATTTTAAAAGACAATTCTAAACACGAAATTATTCAGTTTAGTTGAGAAATCTTGAGAAACAAGAAAGATTTTCATACTAAAAAACAAGCCGAACAGTCGGGACCCCGACCGTAATATACCCTGTGGGTTTACAGGAACCCGCTCAAATTCACTCCAGATGAAATTCTCTAGTAATTCGTTTTTTATTTTTGTGGGCGAAGGGGGCGTGGCATCGTGATACATTTTTCTGGACACATCAACCACAAAATATTCATCATGTGTGCCAAATCTCAAGTCTCCAGCTACAAAACTGCTTTTGTTATGAGGTTTTTGAGTGACAAAACTGCTTGCTTTATGAGGTTTTACTTAATTTGTGGGTGAAGGGGGAGTGGCATCGTGTGTTCCAAGTCTGAAGTCTCTAACTGTAATATTGCTCTTGTTATAAGCTTTTCCGAATTGTAGGCGAGGGGGGTGTGGCATCGTGATAATATTTTCTGGACACATTGAACACAAAATATTTATCATGTGTGCTAAATGTGAAGTCTTTAGCTGTTATATTGCTCTTGTTATGATGTTTTTGAGCTACAAAACTGCTTGTTTTATGCTTTTACTTTTTCTTAATTTGTGGGCAAAGTGGGCGTGGCATCCAAAAAAAAGATAAACTTGATCTGCCTGCAAAAATTACCAGTGCTGGGACACCAAGTTCAAGCTTCTAGCTCTTACCATCTCTGAGATCCTTTCGTTCATACGGACGGACCGACAGACCGACGGACAGACGGACATGGCTATATCGACTCGGCTATTGATGCTGATCAAGAATATATATACTTTATGGGGTCGGCCATGCTTCCTTCTGCCCGTTACATATTTTTAACAAACTTAATATACCCCCACAGGGTATAATAATTTTGAGCCGATCTTAAGTATAACAGCTATATGATATACATAGAAGTCCGATTGTATCTAAACTTGATCAGTAAGTAAAAGACAATGTCTAACACAATATGTTTGTTTTGTTGAGATATCTCACTGAACCACAACGATTTTCATACAAAACCTTAATATTAACTTATATCATTCATATGGCAGACATGGGCGTTGCCTGGTATGGGCATTTTAGTAAAAATGTTGAATAGATACAATAAATCGTAGTAGTAAAAATATATCAAATATAAAATTCCCAAACCCATTGGATTATTGTTCGGTCCGAAGCGTCATTCAAGCCATTTTAATGAGAAAATATTCTAACACATAATATTTCTAGCCACAAGCTAAATTTTGCTACCAATCACGGGTTCCGGAAATAAGTACTTACCATGTGTGCCAAATCTCAAGTCTCTAGCTATGAAACTGCTTATGTTATGGTGATTTTTCTAATTTTAAAACAAACGGGGCATGATATCGTAAATTGAAAATAAACTTGATCTGCGTATGGTATTTAGGACCCTACATTCCAAATTTGAAGTCTCTAGCTCTTATAGTTGCTGAGATCCATGCGATCATACAGACGGACGGACAGACAGACGGACAGGTGTCAATATATATACTTTATATGGTCGGAGATGCCTCCTTCTGCCTGTTACGTACATTCACACAAAAATTCAATGGTATAAAAATGATTGTGTATTGTGATTGTGTTATCTTACATATCCTGATGAAATTTCGCTAAGATGGAACTACTACTATATCATTTAGTGTATCAGTTTTCAAACGAAATGATAGTCAAAATCTATAAAAATTTGTGAAACACACCTGCAGCAGGTATTCTGAGGAGCGTTGTCGATGTGGTTATGTTGTTATCCACGATCTCAACAACATTAACTGGAAACATACACTTGAAAATGAGCTTACGGAAAATCAGACACAGAATACCTAAAAATGTTAAAAAGTATGACCTGGAAAAAGTATTAATGGATAACTTTAGAGTGCGTCTAAGGGTGTCATGAGATTTATCTGAGATTCGTGTGTAAGCTACATGACCACAGAAAAACGACACAAATTACAATAAATTCATAAAGGAAAATTTATATAAAAATATCAAATAGAAGAAAAATAATTCTATACTAACAAGTGTGTATAACTTGATAAGATTTTGGACAAACAACTCTCTTTTACAAGATGGCTTACAAATTGCTGGCAGCAGATGCTGTTGATGATCAAATTCTGGAATTGGATGCGGACAAGGTATGTCTGGTGACGGACACATTCAGCAAGGCGGACATGTATCTGGAGTCCGATACCAAGCAGGGATACATCCAGCTTAACGCCCCCGGACTCTACAAGTTTCAATTGCCGGAACACGGATGTGTGCACGATGGCATCACCCATAATGAGGACGATTTTAGGTTAACAAACGACTGGACAAAGCAGGCAGTAGATGAGATTGACTTGATAACAGCTCAAGATGAGGAGCAGCTCGGCCTGCTGCAAAGAGATATCACCACAGGTGAGCTGTTCATGCTTTTGCCACTTGAGGTTGATGTGCTCCTGAAGCCCGATCCCATTCAGAATATAGAACAGTCCGAAGACAGTCAGTCAAATCTCGCTGGTGTTGACTCGTCAATGACACTTGGCCAAATTGATGATGGAGAAGACGCTTCGCAGACGACGCTGACAGACACACCCAAACTAAATGAAAATCATTTCGAAGAGGAGCGCGAAGTGTGCCATTTTGTGGTACCAAAGATGAGTCTTAACTTTAGACTTACGCTCAAAATTGGAGATCTCCACAACAATCAGGAGGAACCGAATGAAGACTTGGATCTGGCGGACGATTAACTCTAACCACTTATGATCTTCTCCCATGGCCACAAATCAGACCAAATTAGCAGCACTACCTTCTCTATCGGTCTATTGAACCCACATTCCGACACCATTGTGCTTATTAAAGTTAATAAATTTCATGTTCAAATCAGATCTGGCTGATTCGCACTGCGTGTTCTACATTTACTACAAGTGAATACGAACATTCTATGAATAAGTTCAGAGCTCGGGATCGAAACGGGCTTTCACAGCGAATGCTCAGAAGCTCGTTTGCGTTCGCTTGCTTGGAATTCCCAAATGGTTTTTGCCTGTCTGCTATTAGGAACCGTTTGATGGACACCGAGAAGTGAAGACTATATTTAAGAGATACTTTCTGATATTATTTTCGATGTTATTTTATAGGCAGGTCTTGCTTAATGTTCATAATGCTTATTTCAAGAACATTTTATACATACAATTTAAGTTTACACGCATTTCATTGAAGTCATGTTATTATCTAAACATGTTGAGCACAGTACGCAGAGGGTACTACGGCTAATAAGTAAGGGCTTATAACTTTTGATCAGTTGAGTCGATATAGCCATGTCTATCTGTCTGGCCGTATGCACAAGCTGGACTGTAGTCTGGGGGCCGGAGTCTACTCGTCTTGTTAGTGGATAAGTCGTTCCACCTACCAGGCAGAGATTTTTTCAATAATGGAAGTAGCCAAACTTCTATTTTCCGACAGTCAAGCGGCCATTAAGAGGCCATCATCTTAGTTGGGCAAAATTCACAGCTTACTATTAACTGTAAGCTTATGCTAAATGCAATAGGACTACACAACACAGTCACCCTCGAATGGATCCAAGGACACAGGGATTTCAAGGGTAACGAAAAAGCGGACGAACTAGCTAGCAAGGGATCCGAGCCTACTTTCACACCTCAGGATGTAACACCACCCTTCAACACCATCAAGAACGATATACACAGGTAATTTTGCGGCTCAAGCAAATGAGGGATGAAAATCACTCGTGAGCTGCAAAAGAGCCAGACAAATGTGGCCAGCTTACAACAAGAAACGCACGGAGGAGCTACTCTGTAACTCTAGAAAGAACATTACGTTACGGGTCAGCGGCATATCGGTAAACATGCCATGAGTATAGGTATGCCTCACAACCCGTTCGCAGAAGGCAGAACAACGGAACGGAACATCCGCTTTGTCACTGCCCTGCACTAAGTAGAGCCTGGCTCGGGAAACACTTCCCTAACTGACGTTGTGCCACATGGAATATTTTAGGGTCCATGTGTTCAGAAAATGGCATCACCATGCCACGTCCCCTTCGCCCACAAATTGAAAAAAAAGACGAATCACAGTATAATTACATCGGGAGTGAATTTGAGCCTGCAGAGCCACAGGATATACTACGGTCGGGGTCAAGACTATTCGGCTTGTTCAGCCAGATTATATAAATTATAGTATATTCATCATCCCATCACGGGGAGGGCCTCCTGTATCGTATTGATGTCATGAACCTTGACGTATTAAAAACAAGCGGAACAGTCGGGACCCCGACCGTAATATACCCTGTGGGTCTACAGGAACCCGCTCAAATTCACTCCACATGAAATTCTCTAGTAATTTTTTATTTTTTAATTTGTGGGCGAAGGGGGCGTGGCATCGTGATAAAAATTTCTGGACAAATCGAGCTCAAGATACTCATCATGTGAGCTAAATCTCAAGTCTCTAGCTACAAAACTGCTTTTGTTATGAGGTTTTTGAGCTACAAAACTGCTTGCTTTATGAGCTTTTACTTAATTTGAGGGCGAAGGGGGCGTGGCATCGCGATTAAATTTTCTGGACACATTGACCCTAAGATTCTTATCATATGTGCAAAATCTCAAGTCTCTTACTGTAATATTGCTCTTGTTATAAGCCTTTCCGTTTTGTTGGAAAGGGGGGCGTGGCATCGTGATAAAATTTTCTCGACACATTGATCACAAAATATTTATCATATGTGCAAAATCTCAAGTCTCTAGCTACAAAACTGCCCTTGGTATGAGGTTTTTGAGCTACAAAACTGCTTGCTTTATAAGCTTTTACTTAAATTGTGGGCAAAGAGGGCGTGGCATTAAAAAAAAAAGATAAACTTGATCTGCCTGCAAAAATTTCCAGTGCTCGGATACCAAGTTCAAGCTTCTAGCTCTTACCATCTCTGAGATCCTTTCGTTCATACGGACGGACCGACGGACCGACAGACCGACGGACAGACGGACATGGCTATATCGACTCGGCTATTGATGCTGATCAAGAATATATATACTTTATTGGGTCGGCCATGCTTCCTTCTGCCCGTTACATATTTTTAACAAACTTAATATACCCCCACAGGGTATAACCAGAGCAGGGGACGATCGTGTTTCGCTTTGTTAACTTTCCGTTACCCGGATTTCAGTTTATGTTCATCAGTAAAAGATTATATATAGGAAAGGAACTTACGAGAAGTTCTTTGGTTGGTTGGCTTGTTGCTTTGTTATGGTGACTTCTGATGACGCTTTCCTAAAATGCTAGCTATATTTAAAGAAATGATTAACTGACTGCACAGTGGTCTTCCAGAGGCACGCCAGAGCCCTGTATTCAATTTTCAACTGACAGAAAGACAATCTATAAGATTGGTTGAGATATCGACCTATCTTTCCCATGGCAGCTTTATCATATAATTATCCAATTCGACAAAAAAAGGACCGATCTGCACCAATTTAAATGCAGATAGCTTCTAAACTAAGAGATAAATTTGCATAGAAACAGACGGACATGGCTATATCGACTCAACTGAACAAAAATGTATATACTTTGTGGGGTCTGCCATGCCGCCTTTAATGCGTTATACATTTCGGGACTTCAATATAATTCCGTACGGTAAAATACATTTGTTGAGCAGAACATTTATTCACAGGATATTAAATGTAATTCAATAGTAATGCAATTGACGATATTTGTGTTCACTTCTTCTTTGTATGCTTTGCGCCCAGTTTGTGGTTTATGTTCGCCTTGCGTTTGTTGGGCGTCTTTCTGGCTCTGGGACGTCGTTCGTCATCGCTACTGCTGCCGAAGTCAGTGCTGTCACTGTCGCTGTCGCTGTCGGTCTCACTATCGCTTTCCTTGTGACTTTTGGAAAGCTCGTCCTGTTTGCTAGTCTTGACTTTGGGATTTAGCTTTGCTTTCGTTTGCTTTTTTCCTCCTTTTTTTTTCGTTTTTATATTCTCATTTCCGTCGCTGTCATTGCTGCTGTCGGATGCATTGTTGTCTTCATTGTTTTTGGTGTCTTTTTGATTCTGCTTGCCCTTCTTTTCAGCATTGGCATCTTGCTCATATTCAATGGACACAAAGCTGCGAGGTTTCACCAAATCAATTTCGTCGCTATCATCATCCTGCTCTTCGTCTTCCTGGTCTCTGGCTTCTAGTTGTTGCTGCTTAGCAGGCTCAACACTACGATGTTCTAGCGACTCTTTTTCAAACTGATTTAGGTCTAATAAAGCCAGGCAGGTGGGACGACAATCAATGTTAGCATTAGCAATCTCGTTCAGCCCTTTTTCTTCGATATCGGGACTCCAAATCTTGATTTCGCCAGCACTGTTAATAAATTAAATGTTAACTTTTGAATACTACGTCGAACAGGTTGACACTCACCTGGAGATGGTCACTAGAGTGTCGTTCAGATAGGACATGGCCTTGACTCGCGTCTCATGCGCCGATATAAGAGTGGGCTGTGCGAAAAACAAATAAAGTTATTAACAACTAATCGACATAATTAACAGATTGTATTTACAGTTTCGTCACCGTCGGGTTCCAGTGAGATCCATGCAATGCTGCCATCCTCTAAGCCCACACAGCAGTTAAGTTCATTTAACCAGACCACGCATATTGGCTTGGATGGAGTTTTGGTGCTACGCACCACACTGGCTGACTGGATGCTCCAAATCTCTAGAACAAGCGGACCACTTAGCGTAAAGTGACTGCCGTCTGTGGACCAGGACAAACAGTCTGGTGAGCTTCCCAACGTCCGCTTGCTTTTTAGATTGGTTCTATACGCGACACGCCCCTTTATTAAGTTCCAAGTGTTCAGAATTTGATCCCCGCCAAGTGACAGTGCCAAACGACTGCTAGGATGGCAGGCAATGTGTGTAACCGGACGACCAGCATGTGCCTTACGCCAGTCTCCCGCCGTTGTCCAGCTACCCACGCGAGTGGCCATCAAGTGACCATCAGCGCTGGCCGAGAGCAGATGTGTCAAGTCCGGCGAGAATTCCACAGCATTTATGGTACCAGCGTGTGAAAGCAGAATGTTTGACTGCTTTCGCGTATGCATATTATATATAAAAACACGATCATCGCTTCCACCACTAGCTACCCATGGTCCCTGGGCGGCCACACACTTCAGCGAGCCGGCATGTGATTTGTCCGCAAACGTCGGCTTCAGCTGTATTTTGTTTTCTCCATTCACCTTCTTTTGGACGAGTTGGTAGCCGAGCAGGAAGTCAGTGTACGTACCCACAATAATTTCAATTTTAGGTAACATATTCTCAACAAAGATCCCTCTAAAAGTTACTCGGCGTTTGTTTTATTTAAATTTCAAATTGTTTATCCCTAACACGTGCGTAGGGTTGTTGATATTATATCAAAATATCGAAATATCGATAAATATTTTTTCGTGATGATATATTTTTGCATGATATTTTTTTTTTGATATATCGTCAATATCGATATTTTTGGACGATATTTGTGCGATATTATTTACCAACAATTGACCGGAAAACAGACCCAATTTCTTATTGGCAAGGTCTATCAGATACGATGCCAAATCTTTCTAAGTTGGCACTATCATATTTGATTGCTCCCGGTAGCTCTGTGTCATCCGAGCGTGTGGCCTCAGCTATAAAAGTTGTGGTATGTGACTCAAGGAGCAGAATGACTGACGATCACATAAAAGAGCGCGTTTTTTTGAAGTCCTTAAAAACTGAGCTATGGGATATAAATCCCTAGTGCGTTTATTCGCTTGTAATGGAAAGTACCATTTATATTTTGTTTTAATTTTACTGTACTGAATTCTGATGTAAAACTTTAAAAAGGTTTTGTTGGTTTTAATCAAAGCTTATGCTTTTTGGTCGCAAAGAAAATAACTTACGCAACAAACCTCAATTGAGTTTGCACTCAGATATTTTTAATATCGATAATATCGATATTTTTTGGCAATAATATCAATACTAAAATGATATTTTTTTCATATCGAAATATCATCGATATAGATATTTTTAAAAATATCAACATCCCTACACGTGCGTCAAATATCAAAACAGCTGAGAATAGATAGATTTGTTGATATTTGTTTAAGTTATCGTCAATAGAACAATAGTGTATCGTTCAGAATTAGTTCATCTGAACTACTACCAAAGTGAACGATCGAACTAATATGGTGATTCTACACATGAATGCGTTGACTCAATTGAGAAATGAGTAGCGATGTTGATATTTTTAAAAATATCTGTATCGACGATAATTCGTTATGAAAAAAATATCATTTTAGTATTGATATTATCACCGAAAAAATATCGATATTATCGATATTAATAATATCTGGGTGCAAATCCAAATAAGGCTCGTAACGTAAGTTAACTTTTCGATACAAACGAATAAACGCCCTAAGTCTTTATATCCCATAGCTCAGTTTTCAATGATTTTAGAAAAACCCGCTCTTTTATATGATCGTCAATCATTCTGCTCCTTGAGTGACATACTACAACTTTTATAGCTGAGGCCACACGTTTGGATGACACACAGCTACCGGGCGCAATCAAATATGAGAGTGCCAACTTCGCAAGGCTCCGTATTTCACCAAATAAAAGTCGCGGCAACGGTAAAAACAACGGTTAGAAATATCGGAAAATAATATCGTTTAATTATATCGATATTGATATTATCGTCAGAAAAAAATATTGTCCAACAATATATCATCGCAAAAAATATCTATCGATATATCGATGATATTTCAACAATCCTAGAAATGGGATAACGCAAGACATTTCCCATACCAAGTCCCCCAGTCAGCTTCGAGGGCATGAATTACAGAATTCTATGCAGATCCTGTACAGAAAAGACAATTTTAGAAATTGGAATTTTTGCTCCAACAGCCACAGCGTTTGTAAATTATAATAATAATAATTAAGGCATACAAATTCACTTAATTTCATAATATTGATAAAGATTTGCCAAACTGAATTTGAATATCTAAAATTGCAAATATTTCAATGGTAATATACCTGTCTTAAAGTATATCACTGTTGGATCTATACATATAGTGGATAACTTAATACGTAAATATTTAAAATATTTAAAATACCAAATTTGATATTCTATTATACTTATTTTAATCAATTGGATGGTGGCTTAAAAAACAATGTAAAATGACAATTAATAAAATAAAAATAAGATACTAATGCACAAGGGCGTAGGCAGGGGGGCAGAGGGGGGCCATTGCCTCCCCCCCCTACACATGTGACATTTCATTATTTAGCTTCCAAAATCTGCATAAAATGGTTGAATTTATTAAAAGAAACAATTAATAAGAGTATTACATATTTGTAATGACTCTATGTTGAATGCCTGTTGCTTAAGAGGAAGGTAAAGAGAGAAGATGAGGTTGTAAACCTGTGTTGGCCCCCCCCTTACTGAAAAGCTGCCGACGCCCTTGCTAATGCAATACATTTAAGTTTCTCCTTTTTTCAGGGTTAATATATTGATTAACAAAATGTAAACTAGGATTTTTAAAATAATTTTGATTTAAGTGACCTTCAGAAAATATTTTTTAAAACAATATATAAAATATATTGAATTAGCTTTTAAAATCGTTTATTGTGCGGATCCCGCTAATTAAACAATGCGGCTCAAGCGATATGTTCCGGAGCACAAGAAATTTTCTAAACAGAATCTGCGGAGTTTTGCAGGCATGACCTCAAAACCAACGGGATACACACTCGTTTACGCGCTCTTCACGAAATATCGATCAACTTTTGGCATTTATCGAATAATTGACATGGCCATTTGATAAATTTTTTAATGTATTTATGAACATATTTTTGTTTCTTACTTACTTTAATGCTCTAAAGATATACAAATATACTTGGCTATCAGCTAACAATGGATGCGTCCTACAATGGAAACACTTTTTATTTAATTTCTGCTTCAAGCATGTGACCGATTCGTTTCTTCATAAAAAATTCAAAGAGTGAACAACTAATAGAAAATGTTAATATCTTAAACTAAACCATGATCCAATAAAGAGCATATACGTCATTTTTTTTAATTTAATATTTTATTATTCTGTTAACTTCACAAGTGCTAGAAACAAATTCTGATGATCTGGCAACGTTGCAGGTTCCATTTTGACACTTTTGCCGCCCTTAAACATTTTGTGTAGCCCTGTTGGGCAAACTATTGCAATTTGCCGTATTTAATGCAAGGTTTTAATGAAAATACAAGGTTGCCGCCAATACTCGTAGGAAAAGCTGCTATCAAAAGGTGTTGATTCTGCTGCACTTATCAAAAAACTTACTAAGGTTTATTTGTGGTGTATAATTTAAATTACAAAGGCCGCCGGCGTTTTGCGGGCTGCTACAGCAGCTAGTTTGATCTTCGTTGGCCATGTCCAAGAGCTCTGGGTAAGTGTTGAAATTGCTATTTAATATGGTATTCATTTGCACTAACTGAAAAATCTAACAGACGTGACCGGGAGCGAGAGCGGGAGCGCGATAGGGATAGAGATAGGGAACGAGAACGTGACAAGCATTATGAGAGTCGTGGCGCACGCGGGAACTACGACAATGGCAAATCGTCCCGCAATGGCGCCAGTTTGAGCGGAAGTTCCCGAGTTGGGCGAGATGAGCGTAAACGCGCCAAGGAACCATCTAAGGACAATGACAGGGGATTGGGTTCCCGTCGAGATGAGAAGCGTCGCAAACGTTCCAGATCAAAGGACTACGATAAAGACAAGTAAGCGAATCGATTTGATTATCCAGATAACTATGTAATAACTAACGGCTTCCATTTGCAGGCGTCAAATGGACCGAGAACGGGATAAGGACAAGGACCGGGATCGGGAGCGTGAAAGGGAGCGAGAACGAGAAAGGGACAGAGAACGTGACCGTCAGCGGGACCGTGATAAGGAACGTGAACGGGAGCGAGAACGTGAGCGGGATAAGGAACGGGAGCGGGAGCAACGAGAGCGTCAGCGAGAATTGGAATCGCGTCGGCAGCTTCCTGCTGCCCCGCTGGTAATACCCGTTGGCTCCTCCAGTAGCTCATCTGACGAGGAGGAGGAGATCGACAAGGAAGAGCAACAGCGTCGCCTCGAGCAGGAGATGATTAAGCGCCGCGAGCGTATCGAGCGTTGGCGTGCCGAGCGCAAACAACGCGAGCAAGAGGCTGGAAAAAGAGACGCCAAGGCAGCCTCAGCGCCGACGGTGACCAAATCGGCCAAGAAGTGGAGCCTGGAGGATGAGTCCGAGGAGGACGATAGCAATCCCGCGCCAATCATAGATTTCGAAACCGGCAAAAAAGAGCCCGATTCACCACCATCCAAATTTCATAGCATACGCAAACGTTTTGATGACGATGTTGTTGAATCCAAGTTTCCTCCCCTGAAGCGTCCTACCTTTAGCAAGGTATTGGGCCTTGTTTTGGGAACACCCGCTGCAGCTGCAGCTGCAACAACAAACACAACCACAACTACAGTAACAGCTCTGAAGTCTGTGCAGCCAACTACGCAGCCGAAAGTGCAGATGGTCGAGGATAAAAAGACGGAACAGGCACAGGGAACTGAGACAACTGCTGTTCCGGATGTGGCCGATCCAGTGTATGAAAAGCCGGAGACAGCGATGGAGACCGAGGAGGCAGCAGAAGCGGAGCCTGAGGATGATGTTGACCCCCTGGACGCGTATATGCAGGAGGTGAACAAGGAGATGCGTCGCGTCAATCACTTTGTTAGTCCAGCTAAAGCACAGGGCGTGGTCATACTAACGGGCGTGGCCAAGAAGAAGACGACAACCGTGAAGAAGGGCGAGCTGATTGAACAGAATATGGATAGCCTGGAGTACTCCAGCGAGGATGAGCTAGAGGATATACGTGACACGGCCGTCAATCTAGCTATGAAACATCGGAAAGAGCTGGCAAAAATCGATCATTCCTCCGTGCTGTATGCCCCATTCCGTAAGAATTTCTATGTGGAAGTTCCCGAATTGGCGCGCATGACAAATTCCGACGTGGACAAGTATCGCACCGAGTTAGAGGGAGTGCAGGTGAAGGGCAAGGGTTGTCCCAAGCCCATTAAGGTAAGTTATGGATTCAGATTGATCAGCATAAGATTGATTGTGAAAGCTTTACTTAAATGTATATTGAAGAATTTTAATAATTTACTTCTGAAACGACCTAAACTGTATAATGTCTCTTTTGAGGTTATTTTGCGCTAGCAATATATATATTTAACTTGACACAGACTCTAATGTCTATAATGTCGTATTTGCCTAGCCTTAAAGCCTTTAAGAATCAGGAATGCTACAATATGCAAGACTTTTAAATGAATAGCATGCCAACGAAAGTTATTCATTTTATACCCTGTGCGGGTATATTAAGTTTGTTAAAAGTATGTAACAGGCAGATGGAAGCGTGGCCGACCCCATAAAGTAAATATATTCTTCATCAGCATCAATAAACAAGTCGTTATAGCCATGTCTGTCGTTCTGTCGGTCCGTCCGTATGAACAAAAGGATCTAAGAGATGGTACGAGCTAGAAGCTTGAACTTGGCCTCTCAGCACTAGTAATTTTTACAACTAGATCAAGTTTATCTTTTTATTTTTGGATGCCACGGCCCCTTCGCCCACAAATCAAGAAAAGGCTAATAACAAAAGCAGTTTTGTAGCTAGAGGCGTGAAATTTGGCACACATGAGGAATATTTTTGGGTCGATGTGTCCAGATAATTTGTCCAGATCGGGGTCCCGACTGTTCGGCTTGTTTGTTTCCTGAATAGTTTCAGATTTGAAATAGCATTAATGTCCTTTACAAGCTCCAAGCGTGATTAAGTGAAAACATTTTGATCTATTTCCGAAAGATTATCGGACATTATCAGACATTATTAATATAAAACCTTCTGTATTTTTGGTTTATTGTAACACACTAATATACTGTCGTAGAAATGCGTCGATACACTATTCTTGAGCATCGACTATAAATTTTTACCAGTACTTCCATGTGCTGTCAAAAAAGAGCGATTTACAATAGCATGGCGAATCGAGTTGTCTTATTCCAATTTAAAGCTAGAGATATATATTATTTCTGGTTACTTATTTTTTAAGTTATGAGATATCAACAATGTGATTTCCAAGCTAGAAGCGTGATTAAGTAAAAACAGCGTCAGCTATAAATCAATTTTTGGTTACTTGTTTGAGTAGCATAAATGTGCTTTCCAAGTGCAAAGATACAATGTTGCTTAAGCCCTACCAGGATTAAGCGAGTGGTCTTATTGCAATTCGAAACTAATACTATTTTTATAAATCGTTGCAGACGTGGGCACAGTGCGGCGTCAGCAAAAAGGAGATGGACGTGCTACGCAAACTGGGCTTCGAGAAGCCGACGCCCATACAGTGTCAGGCCATACCGGCGATAATGTCTGGGCGTGATCTGATAGGTATTGCTAAAACTGGCAGTGGCAAGACGTTGGCATTTATTTTACCAATGTTTAGGCACATTCTGGACCAACCGACGCTCGAGGATGGCGATGGCGCCATTGCGATTATAATGGCGCCCACGCGCGAGCTCTGCATGCAAATTGGCAAGGATATACGGAGGTTCAGTCGCTCCCTGGGACTGCGGCCGGTGTGCGTCTACGGCGGCACCGGCATCTCCGAACAGATTGCCGAACTGAAGCGGGGCGCCGAGATAATTGTGTGTACTCCCGGACGCATGATCGATATGCTGGCTGCGAACTCCGGACGTGTTACCAATTTGCGGCGCGTCACATACGTTGTGCTGGACGAGGCCGATCGAATGTTCGACATGGGCTTTGAACCGCAGGTCATGCGCATCATTGACAACGTCCGTCCCGACAGACAGACAGTCATGTTTAGTGCTACGTTTCCCAGGCAAATGGAGGCGCTGGCACGACGCATTTTGAAGAAGCCCGTCGAGGTTATCGTTGGCGGCCGTTCGGTGGTGTGCAAGGATGTGGAACAGAATGTGGTTATACTCAACGATGAGGCCAAGTTCTTTAAGCTGTTGGAGCTGCTGGGCATCTACCAGGAGACAGGCAGCATTATTGTGTTCGTGGACAAGCAGGAAAATGCAGACATATTGTTACGTGACCTAATGAAGGCTTCATATCCTTGCATGAGTCTGCACGGCGGTATCGATCAGTTCGATCGTGATTCCACCATCATTGACTTCAAGTCTGGCAAGGTGCGTTTGCTGATAGCCACTTCAGTGGCGGCGCGTGGTCTGGACGTCAAGGATCTCATCCTGGTGGTCAACTATGATGTGCCCAATCATTACGAGGACTATGTGCATAGGTAAGCATAATCCCTTGGCTCCGAAACATCACCAAATATTCATTTATTCAATTATCGTGCAGATGCGGACGCACAGGACGTGCTGGGAATAAGGGTAGTGCCTTTACCTTCCTCACACCAGAGCAGTCGCGTTATGCCGGCGATGTGATACGAGCGCTGGACTTGTCTGGCACGCCAGTGCCGCCAGAGCTGCAAACATTGTGGACAGATTATAAGACGGCCCAGGAGGCGGAGGGCAAAACGGTTCACACCGGTGGCGGTTTCAGCGGCAAAGGATTTAAGTTTGATGAGCAGGAGTTCAATGCGGTCAAGGAGAGCAAAAAGCTGCAGAAGGCAGCGCTTGGATTGGCCGATTCTGATGATGAGGAGGACATCGAGCAGGACATTGATCAGCAGATCGAGCAAATATTTGCCGCCAAGCGAACCGTCAAGGATACCTCGGTGGCCAGTACAACCTTGGCGTCAGCTAATGCCGCTGGTAATGCCATCAGTACATCTGCCCCAACGCCATTGGCGCTAGCACAGCAACAGCAGCAGCAGCAGCAACAGCAGCAGCTGCAACAGCAACAGCAACAACAACATCAGGTGGTAGCAGCCGCTGGCATTGGCTCTGATAAACTGGAGCTGGCCAAGCGATTGGCATCGAAGATCAGCAGTAGCCGGAACCTGGACACAAAGGCCACCCAGGCAGCCGCCGAGTCAATTATGAAGGGTCAGACCGGTGCGGCGCCAGCACAACCAATGCTAACGGCGCGCACAGTGGTCGAACAGCTGGCGGCGAAGCTGAACAACAAGCTCAACTATCAGCCCAAGGAGGATGAGGAAAGTATGGCTGCGCTCATGGGCACCAACAGTAATTCGTTTACGAAATACGAGGAAGAGCTGGAGATTAACGACTTTCCGCAACAAGCACGCTGGAAGGTTACCTCAAAGGAGGCGCTCGCCCAAATCTCCGAATATTCGGAGGCTGGCCTAACAGTGCGCGGTACCTACGTTCCGCAGGGCAAGAATCCCCCCGAGGGCGAGCGCAAACTCTATTTGGCCATCGAGAGCTGCAGTGAATTGGCAGTACAGAAGGCCAAGCGGGAAATAACGCGACTCATCAAGGAGGAGCTACTCAAACTCAGCTCTGCCCATCACGTATTTAACAAGGGTCGCTACAAGGTGGTCTAGAACTAAAGAGACGAAAATGCAGCAAGCAATAAACCGATTCACCTATAATACTACGAGTATAATTATCTCCGTATGCATGCAAATGATGGATGCGTATGTGCCAAGATCATGTAGTACAGTTGGTCTATCATCTTGACTTAAACTCCATAAGAAATGCTGTAGTAAAGCTTAAGTTATCACTAACGATCGTGTTTATCGTTGTCCTTTCTTGCGTACAGATTGGTCCTCGCAAAAAACCAAACTGTAACCGATATTTCAATAAATATTTTAGATGATTAACTTAATGAAAGAAATGTTTGAAATGTTCCCTCTATTTTCGATACCAAAAGTTTCATTCTAATCGAAGAAAACATATTTTGCAGTCTAAGAACTCTCTTCATCTTGATCGGTTCCCTCTTAAGCAAATGTCGAATTGACGCTATGTGAGAGGACAAGTGCCGATCACGTGATTTGTAAGATTTACGCATAGCGTATGTGTCGACTGTGACGTGAGCAACGCCACGCATGGTAGGGAAATTGTTTATTGCAAACTATTGCTCGAAATATTTGTAGTCAACTCCCACAACTTTCTAAGCAATACTTAACTTAGGTTCACATACTATAATATATGTATATAATTAACTAACATTTTGTTTTCCCATTTTTTTTTGAAATAAAATAAAAACTCTTCTTTGAAAACAATAACAGTTTTTAAGTATGCCAGAAGACTTGGAGGAATAATTGTCAAATAATCATTTTCGAATCACTAGATGACAGCCTATTTTATAATAGTTTCTATTATATTATGAATCCCACAAAAACCTCTAAATGAGCTGAAAGTCTAGTGACAAAAGTATATTCAAGTCAGAAATTTTTAGAATTCCATATGCTTTTCACAGTGATACTTTGTGGTGTTCAGTATTAAAGATCACTTGTCATTTGATCTGTGGACCATTAAGACTCAGTGTCCCGCTACGATATAAAGTTTTATTGACATGTTTAATCGAAGGATTATTCAAATGTTGTATTGTTGCCATACTTTAGAATTCATAGCAAAAAAGTTTGTATGTCACTTTTGCCGTTTACTTAAGCAAATAAAGAATGAGTTTAAACAAGCCCCCGACCCCCGAATATACCCTGTGGCAGACGCTGAGCAATTTGCTGCAAGTTTCCACAAATAAAGAAGATATTAATGAATTGGTTTTAAAACCATTATTTCATAATTGTTGGCCAGAGCGAGAGAGCATATGAAAATACCGTTCGCGCAAACGAGAGCGCATATGATAATCTGATTTGCGCTGTCGGCCGCAGTGACGCTATACATTGTGCTGCAAAAAAGCTGAAGGTTACACTGAAAGCTATACATTGTGTGAAAAGCTGAATGGTAGTGGCTAACGTAAAATTAATATTAGCGATTGCTTACACACATGTTTGTTAAGATAACACAGCTTAACTTAACTGTGTTACAAATATAACAATTTGCTGCAAGTATCATAACAATTGCCCATGAATGAAGCGTGGCATCGTGATTAACTTCTCTGGACACACTGACCCCAAGATAAACTTGATCTACCTGCAATTATAAGCAAGGATGGGGGACAAAGTTCAAGCTTCTAGTTCTTATCATCTCTAATATCCTTTCGGCCATATATGGCTGTATCGACTCGGCTATTGATGCTGACCAAGAATATCTGTTGGCCACGCTTCTTCTTTGGCTTGTTAATTACTTTTAATTAAGTTAATATGCCCCACAGTCTATAAAAATCGGCAAATTCAACTACTTGCTTTAAGGACATACATACATATTATAAATTTGTGGTGGTCTTTCTAAAATGAAATGAAATCAGTTTGTTTAGTTGTTTGTATCAAAACGTTGAGAAAGCTTTCTGAAATTTATTATAAAATTTAGCTATGAATTTTAAGCTTCAACTGTATAAAAATTACTGCACACTTTTAGGCGGTTGCGTTGGTTAACATATTAAGCCAGTAATAAATACTATTATATTTATCAGATGTTTATGCGATTTAGTTGAATAATTGTTCACCAACAACAAAAGGTTATATCTCAAAAACTGCGATTTGTATGCGGAAGGAGGCGTAGCTAGTTTTGAAAACACTAATGAGTATATTGAGGTCGATGTGACCAGAATATTATATCATGATGCCACGCCCCCATCGAATTACAAGAGAACTAGATCATGTGCGAATTTGAGCGGCGCTCTGTACTGCCACAGGATATATTTACTATGTATAACGGTCGGGTCAATTTCAGAATCGGAAACTACGACGAATTCTAAGAATATATCACCCAGAAACTATGCGTCCTAAACGAATTTCTAGCCCTCGCTGAGAAGCACTTCTATTTCAGTATGAGATATATTAATAATCTGCATTGTTTTTATTAAGAAATGTGAAAAATACCACATTCTCTAATGATATTTGGATTTATTCTGGTTTATCTGCTTTAAAAATAAATTAAATTAACCAAACTTTTTATTTAATTCGATAAAATGAGCCGAACAAGCCATTTTCATTTGTCTGACTGACACGAGTGCCGAGATCTCCGAGACTATAAGAGCTAGAGCTTTTATATTCGACAAGTAGACTACTCTAGTAGCGCGATTGAACAAGTTTACCTTTGTGCCAAGCCCTCGACCGCCCCCATAATCTAAAATGGTGCATAACCCCCAAATAGTATTCAAGATACGCTTTAAAAACAATAATATTTCAGTACATCCCGGTAAGTTTGACCCCGATGTTTGTCCCCTTGGCCAAAATTCAGGACTTATTGTACATTAACATTGTTTACCAAAAAGCCCTCAAATTTACAACAATTCTTCAAAATATACCACCATGTCACTTAATTCAATTGAGTGATACTGTTAATAAATAATGCAAATAAACCCAAAGTAAACCGAGGTATATTAAGTTTGATTATAATATTTTACCCATAAAGTACATAGTTCATAAATTCTTGATCAGCATCAACAGTCCATATAGCGATATCAAAATGGTAAGATCTAGAAACACCAGATCAAATTGATCTAAAATTATGGATGTCAGGCTCTCTTCGCTCTTAATAAGAAAGTTCTGGATCAATTTCAATGCTATGTAAATACTTCAACGGCTATCCGAAATGTTCCCATCCCTCGTATGTATGCGTCTATGTATGTGAGTGCAAATACGGGCTAGGAACTGAATCAGGGTATTTCCTAGTCGAGTACACGCGACTAAACATACGTGTTTCTGGTCCTCTTATGTAATCGATTCACTTGCTGATAGACTAATCTGTAATTCTTTCGGTAATTTATTCTCTAGAAAATAGATATTACGATGATGTTGTACCTGACACAACGGTGTGACCCAGTATCAATAAGGACAATATTGGAAAATATAAGAAATATATCCAGGATCAGGTCGTAATACAAAAACTTATTGAAGTGTCTGTCAAATGGAACTACAGCTGAAGCTAAAGGCGCATAGTCGCATCGATAACTCTAATCGATAATTGTGATGTTAGCTTCCTTAAATCGATTGTTGTAAAATCCTGAGCTGGCATTGAAATGTATTCACTTTATTTCTCAAAGATATTTCACGTATGCTGTAAAAAATTAAAATAATTGTTTTTCTGTTAAATTTTTAGTTTTTGTATATTTGAGTTTTAGCTTATTTAGCTGCATTTTATTTACTTATCGCCCGTTGCGCTTATCAATTGATTTTCATGCTACAATATTTTGTGTCTAGAAACTACTAAAATTAAATATAAATGTAGTTATGAGCTTGTTTATCTTTTTATCATTTATTGTTTGTTTTTGTTTTTTTTTTTGTTTTTGTTTTTCGTTTTTTTTTTGTCATTTATTATTAAATTTATTATTATTATGCGCTTGAAAAAAATTGTCTGGTTTGTTTATGCACTAATTTGTCGGCAATCTTTTTGTTTTTAATTTTTGATACAAAACTAGTTGTTATTTTAAAATTATTATTGAATTTTGCGCATGTTTTCGATTCTTTTTGGCTGCCACACAATCAAAATCATTCGCACGCATCTATAGATATAATTGATACATACATGTGTATATACATATACATATATACATATGTATGTGTATATATATGTGTATATATATATATATATATATATATATATATAGATCATGTATATATATCTTAATCATTTTGTTTATGTACAAGTCTAGTTAGAACTATAAAATGTGCTAAATTAAAAAAAAAAACAAAAAAAAATATGTATATATAATATATTTATTAAAATTTTATTATATATATATATATATATATATATATATATATATATATATATATGTAATATTATAGTTAGTTTTAGTTATAAATCAATGGTTTTCTTTTTCTTGTTTTGTTTTGTTTTATGTTTTTCTCGTCGTTTTCGTTAGTTTAGTTTGGCAACAGTTTAAATTCGTTGCAATTTCCTCAGTTGCTGCTAACATTTCTCGCATTAGTTTACTTATAATTAGAAAAAAAATTATGTGCTTTAGCTTGTTGATGTCGTTTTTCCTGCTGTGTATGCATGTGTGTCTGTGTGTGTGTGTGTGTGTGAGTGTGCTAAGGTTAAATACGTCGCTACCTGGATACAAACCAAAAACAAACTAAGCACTTTAACGCACTGAAGGAAGAATAAAAAAATTTCCTGCTAGGTTATGTTCCGCTGGGATTGGATCCGGTTCGGGTTCGGGTTCGGTTTCGGGCTCAGCTTTATTATGTAAACCATGGAAGGGTTAAACTTCTAACTATTGCATCTACTGTTCTTGTTGTTTTTGTCTTTTGAAGCTACAAAAAACTGTTGCTATAAAATGTGTTATTAAGAGATCGCTGCGGTATTTACAATCGAATCAAACTCTATTTACATATACAGAGGCTAATATAACTCTCAAGTGTTTGTGTGTGTGTGTGTGTGTGTGTTTGTTTCGTTAGTTTACCCAGATTAGCTAAGTTATAGATTTTAAAGAGCGCAATTCTTATTATCGGATCACTTGAAGCAATTTCATGGAGTTCTTTTGGTCGCTTATCTCTGTGTGTGTGTGTGTGTGTGTGAGTGTGTTACAGTGTGTGTGTCTCAGTGTGAGCACAGTAGCTGATTGAATCTACTTGGGATTGTTTGCCCTTGTGTTGTTTATTTGTATGTATTATTATTTCAAGTTTTTCTTTTTCTTTTTTTATTTACTTTTTTTTGGCATTTTTTTGTGGTTTTCTTTTTTTGTTTTGCTTTATTTTAAAATCTGAAAAATAAAAAAAAATGAATTTCAAAGTAATTGATTAGTAGGACAGATCAAAGGACGTTGGCAATAATAGAGCCCTGCATGAGTGCACACTAAAAAAAAATTATCGCATCTCGCTCAAACAAATCATGTGAAGCACGCAACACTACAATATTCACACTGTCTGCATAATCACTTTAGCTAACAGCTCATTCATGAGCATGAGTCAATTATCCAGTCGAGTCATAATCCAAAGCAAGTGTGAGTGCGAATCATAGAAAATGATTTGCATGCATATGTATGTATGTATGTTGAATAGCAAGAACAGAGAGCTTCTCTGTTTATTGAAGAACTGTCTACTGTTAATACTGTGCACACTATGATAAACACGAATTAATCTGTAAAATATTCTGCCATAGGACCAAAACTCGAATTATTGTCCATTTTCTTATAATAAAAGAAATCGGTAAATCAGTCTAACGCAGCGGCGTGTCGTTTAACTATCTCGCCTCTTTCCTTTCTTAGAATGCGTGATGCGCAAATTCTACGCTGTAGGAACTCGGCGAGTACACAACAAAGAGAGCGAGAGCAGACACAAGAGGGACTCTTTCACGATCATACAGATGTTCGTAACAGTGTGAGAGCGCATCATACGAAATGACTTGAGCCACACGACAGCTTATCTTCGGAGTCAATGTGTCCGAAAACTGAATAGTAACTCAAAAGGAATTTAAATTATCATTTGAAGAACGCACAGTGTGATTTCAGACTGTTAACACGATTTAGTGTGCGCTTGTGCAGGGCTCTAGGCAATAACTTAAGTGTTAGGTTCAGAGATTGAGGCAATGCTATCAAAAAGAGAAACTCAAATCGAATTTCTACTTTGTTCTCAGCGATAAACCAAGGAATACTCGTTCCATTTATTTAATTAATAAGAACTTAAGATGATATCAAATTGGCATCTGTGGGTCGTTGATCAAAATGATCAATGGGCCGAGAGAGACAAGAGATAGTAAAGAGAGAGAGAGAGAGTGAGAAATGGAGTTTTCTGTTTTAATTTCTTTGCTGTTTTGCTTTTCATCTTTTCTTCTTCTTGGTTTGTTTTTCATTTTTTGTTGTTTATTTACTTATTTATGTTTTTTCTTTGGTTTTTACCCACCTTTTTCTCCTATACAATTGAATAAATTATTGCATTTGATATGTTGGTCCATTGTTTCATTATTCGTTCCTAAAAAAATTCTTGTAGTTTTTTTTCTTTTTGTTTTTCTTAATTTTTTTTCTATTATATGATTTAACTTTTATCGTGTGTGTGTTGTGTGTGTTTGTTGTGTGTGCTGTTGTTGTGGGCTGCACAGACGGTAAAATGAGAAGTAAAGTGAAATTGTTGTTGCTGTTGTTGGTGTACTTGTTATTGATGTTGTTGTTGATTTGGCGGCCAAACATCATCCAATTGAATCGAATGTTAATCCTAATCCGAATCGGTATCCAAATCGAATCACTAAAGATAATAGTCGCCCGTTATGGCCAGAGAAGAAGGAGAAGAAGAAGAAGAAGTTGTTGCTGCTGACGCCGCTGCTGCTGCCACTGCTGCCGTTGCTGCTGCTGTTGCCGCTGCTGCTGCTGTTGCTGCTGATGCTGCTCCTGTTGTTGTTGATGTTGTCGTTGTCGTTGCAATTGGTGTTGTCGCCGCTGCTGCTGCTGCTGTTGCTGCTGCTGCCGCTGCCGTCATAAACGACTATCAGTATCCAAATCCCGCCGAACTGTGTCCAGTCATTGATGGTGTTACACTACTAACTATACCTAATTGTGTGGCTGTATTATTTGATTGTCAGTGTTGTTGTGCTGCAAATTTCATACGTTTTTGTTTTTGGCGTTGATTGCAGAACCAGACGCGTACCACGTTTTTCTTCAAATCCAGCTTTTCGGCAATGGCAGCGATTTTCTCACCGGATGGTCTCGGCTGGACGGCGAAGTAGGCTTCCAGGGAACGCTTTTCAGGTGCCGCAATGGAAGTCCTTTTTCTTGAAAAAAGACTCGATATAGATTACTTTAGAAATGGGCCCTAACATTGGGATTATTGTCTGTTGTTGTTGGTGGGTTTTTTTTTTTTTTTTTTTTTTTTTTTAGCGGTTTCAGCATTTTTTACATTTTCAGCCAGAGGACAACAATTTCACATTTGCCTTTTGGATTCATTGGGTTATTGCTCGTAGCCAAATTAACACTCTGCCAATTGTGGGGGTGTGGGATGGAGCAGGAATGTGCGGTGTGAATTTGGAATGGGGGGTGGGTTATGTGGATTCGGATGAGGGAGGTTGGTATATTTTGCCAAAGGCAGCAGGGAGTCTTGGTTGGATGGTTTATTACCGTTCTAATCAAAACACTTTCTACCTTTTCTTTTCGCCAGCCGGCAGCACACTGGGCGCATCCGGATCCCGTCGCTTGTTTTTCGCCTGCGCCTCAGCCTCCTCCAGCCACGCCTGCAGTATGGGCTTCAGTGCGATCATATTGTTGTGCGACAGCGTCAGGCTCTCGAATCTGCAGATGGTACTCTGCGACAGCGCACCGACGCCAGGTAACTTGAGATTGGCCAGGGCCTTGCCCACATCGGCTTGCGTGACACCTGCAAATCAGAACAGTATTCATTATAAACGATATATGTATATTGCCAGAGTAAAGTATCTGTCAGATATCAGATGGATAAACTCAAACTGTGTTGTCGATTTCAAGAACTCTACATACTATTTTTAAGGATAACAACTTAACGCTTGTATGACAGCTTTTTGAACGGAGCCAGATAGAGGTATAACTTTAAATGATGAACAAAATGCCAATCAACGTCTTGATTTATAGACAGCTGCGTAATTGTGTTTTTACTTAATTGACTTGGCTAAACAGAGTCGCTCTACTTTAACATTTGACTAAACTTCACGTGTCACAATAGGCTGTAACTTTATTGTATTGCCTTGGACGAAAGGCATATCATTTGTGCATGGATTTGATCCGATTTTGAATCCATACTGCACTAGCAGTTTTCGCCAAATGTTTTATTCCTGTTGCTCTCATCGCGATACATTCCTTTTTTTTTAAGTCTGCTTGATTAAATCAAGAATAGCGAGTATTTTTGAAATGGTGTCTATATTCGTATACTCTTAGATTAAGTTGAATCAATAGAAACTGCTTGGAAATCCTAAACAATGGAAAGTACATGAAGTTCTGAAGCTCATTCAAATGTCTTGAGCTTCATCCAACATAACCAATTTGGAGACCAATGCTTACCCAGCTTGATGCGACGCTGCTTAAAGCGTTCCGCAAACGCTTCCAGCTCTCGCGGATCGGTGTCAGTGTCGGGATGCAGGCCAGCGGCTGCGACAGCCGCCGTAATGACAGGATGATGTACCGCTGAATGCCCATGGTGCCCTGCATTAAATGCTTGGTAATCAGCACAGTGGTTGGGATGTGGTTGCTGCTGGTTGAACTGATATTTACCCGCCGTGTGGCCACTTAACGTGCCCGGATGGTGATGGCTCATCATATGATTCATACTGTGATAGGAACCGTGCAGGTGCTGGTGCGTGGGCGTTAATGGCGATTCCGAAATGGGCGCTAACGTTGTCATCGAGCCCGTCGGATCCAGCATGTCCAGTTGATCCATTGAATGGTGCATCTGTTGAATAGATCGAAAGGCAAATGCAAAATGTCAAGATCTGATGAAATCCTTATTATATTGACATTTTAAATGATTCTATAAATATCAGGTGTGCAAATCGTCTGAACCAAAAAATCGCAGAACCGTTTCGGTTCTTGTTCTTTGTTTGTTTGGATGTTTGGTTGTTTGTTCATTTTTCTTAAATAACTCTTGAATTTATTATCTGATCCCAATTGGGATTACATTAGATTAGATTAGATTCATTAGACTAAATATTTAGGACACATGGGATTATTATCGTGTCACGATTCAAGGCTCTTCCGATGCTGAAAATGGGCTTGATAACGGAAGCCTGCATACCAAGTTTGGTGCATCTAACTCTTTTAGTCTCTGAGATTGAGGTGATCAGACAGAAGGACGGGCATATGGAAAGGCAGACATGTCTATATCGACTTGGGTGTTAATGCTGATCAAGAATATATATACTTCATGGGGTCTGCCAGACTTGCTTTCACCTGTTACATACTTTTAACAAACGTAATATAATCCCACAGTGGTATACCCTGATCAGATTTGAATCCTAGTTGTTTTAAAATAAAAATGTGAGTGTTTATTGTGCATGAGTTCTTACAGAATAAGTATGGGGACTGGAGCCTTTCCGACTGGTCTTAATTTGTTCTAAGAACCATTTACAAATATAATTAAGTGGGAAAAACTAAATTAGAAACAAGTAAATTTGTTTCTGCACTAAATAAAATTGCGGCATGGAACTTACATACGTGCATATCCTCAAAAGAATATAGTTATCTAAGCTTGTGCAGCTTATGGGCCATTCAATTAAATGGCTTAGACTTTGTGTAGGCTTATGTACTTATAAGCCTTCTAAATAATTGAGTGTTTTATCTTCGAACATAAAAATTGCATTTAAAGTTGAAGATAAAAATGAGAAATGTGAAATGCGAACAACACTTCGCTCCTAATTAAAGTCCAGTCCCAAAGTTGGAGCTGTATAAACCCTTTACTTGATAACAACAATAACAATAACAATAATAATAACAGCAACAAAGGTCTTGAAACTTGAACGAAACTCGAGTTGAAAAAAAAACTGGCGCAACTTTTGAAACGGGTGAGGAGCAAAGTTATTAAGAAGAAAGAGGTGATAGAGGGGCACTGGGGAGGATGTGAGATGAGGCACTTGTTACGAAATCTTTTGTGTCATGTTGCTTTAATTGAACGAGACACACACACACACACATAGAGAGCCACGCTCATCTACACACATACAAAGACATGAGGTAACTTTGAAAGGGTCATAACTGAATGAGGCAGACACACACACACACACACACTTGAAAAGAGAGACACTGAGCCAAGCACATGGACACGGACATGGCACACAACTCTTTTGTCTATGCATCAAACATTTATAGAAGTGTTCAATTATTAAAACAAATATGAATAGCAACTAAAAAGCATGGGCAGCCATTGCTGCTTTGCCTCTCACGCTATTGGTCTTCCATCTCGCTCGTTCACTCTCTCGCTATGTGCATGTGCTCTCCTTTGCCATAATTTGCACTGTTTTGCCTGTAGTATTCCGCCCATACTTTTGGCCATTTGGCTTGTGTTGCTTTGTTAAGCATTTAAACTGATTACAGCTGAAAAGTATGCTACAACAAAACGACAATGGCCAACCGCCCCTTTATGCTAACCCCCGACAATGGGTGGGGCACTCATATTTATTTATCTTTTTGAATGTGGCGCAGTCCAAAACTAGCATATGTATGTATGTATATAAATAAGTGTGTGTGTATGCTGGTGTATATGTACAAAACATACCACGCCCCCTCATGCAACAACGCTTAGAAATGGGCAGAAAACGTGGTCACGTATACAGCTACACATAGATATTTGTATATATATATATACATATAGATATAGTATGTATGTACGTGACTGAGTCCCAGCCTTGGGAGCGCTGTGCCAATTATGTAAAACTCTAAAATGATAAGCAGGCGCATGTGGGAGGCCTACGAAAAACAATAAGACGGCTGGCGGAGGCCCGTGACCATGGTCAGCACATAAGAGAGCCAGCGACTGCGACGTCAGCTTTGTTCGGAGGATGGGACTAGGCAAAGCAGAAGAAGATGGAGAAGGAGACGGAGAAGGAGAAGGGGAAGGAGCAAACACAATGGCAAACTCTTCAATTATAAACCAATCCCAAAATTAGTCTGACTGTTATTGGTTTGCACCCTTGGCGCTCTCGCTGTTTGCCACTCGCTCGCACTTGATATCCAGCATTGTGGCGGCTGCTGGTGTTGTTGCTGTCCTGCTCGTGGGCACTGCGCAACCACCCTGCGCCGAGAGAGCATGAGAGCAGCAGCGTTTGGCCTGCGGCTCGTGGGTCGTGGGACAGCGTCCGGGCTGTGACTGCGGCTGTGACAGCTGCTGCTGCTGCTTCGACTGCAGCTGCTGCATTGTGGTTGGCTGATGCTTATGCAAAATTCATTTGGGCAGTGCCCACGAAAGCAGCCGATGCGACATCGTGTGATGTTCTCTGTTTCTCCGTCAACGTTGACGTAGACATCGGCATCGGCAACGGCATCGATGTCGCCGCCAGTGCGCTGGCCCATTTCATTAAGCGCATAATTTGTAATTAATAAAATTATGCAGAACAAAAAATAAATGAGGCAAGACTTTGAGCGCTAGATGGCGCTAGCAATGGCAGTGGCAAAGCAGCCGCGTTTGAGCAGAACCGCATACAAACGATGGAGGCCGAGACACAGATAGAGCGAGATGGCAGGCGTGTGTGGGTGTGGCGTTTATCACAGTCAGTCTAACGCTTCTGCTTGCTGCTGGCGAGCGCGTCTGTGTGTATAAGAAATGCATTATCAACGAGACAAATCAAATGCATTTTGGCAATGCAAATGAAAAAATGCAGCAAATGCATCAAATGTCAGGCCTAAGCGAAATTCAGAGCCCAAGCTTGCATACATTTACACATTGTACATACTTGAGCACGCGCTGTCGCTGTTGCTCGCTCTCTCTCGCTCGCTCTCTCTCGCTCGCTCTCTCTCTCACTCTCACTCTCGCTGCCTACCTTTCTCTTTCTCTGCTTGTGTGCGAGTTTCGTTGAGTGAGCCGCCATTTTGCTATTGTTTTGAGCTTTGCAGTTTTTTTTTCAGCTGACAACGTTGCTCGCGTCGCTTCATCATTTATTAAAAACTTTGCCAACATAATTTATTTATTTGCCAGTTTGTTGATAAACATGTGAATGCTCTCTCTTTCTCTCTCCCTATCTTTAACTACATACATATACAAATGCCTTGCCGCTCTCTTTATTCCTGTCTGTCTGATTGTTTACGCGCAAATGACCTCATTACATATAATATAATTTGTTGTTGTCCCCCGGTTTTTTGTTTTTGTTTCTTTTATTTTATTTTTATATTTGTTATTACTCGCTTTTGGCATAATAAAGCGTTTTTGGCGCCATTGCGTTGCGGTTGTCGTTGTGTTGTTGTTGCTGTTGTTGCTGTTGTCGCTTTTGCCTTAGCCGGCATTTTTATTTGCGTCTTTTTTATGTTCTTTTCGTATTTTGTTTTTTTCTTTTTTTGTTTCTGTTTTGTTTGGTTGGTTCGTCGTCTCGTGTGCTTTGTTATTGTTCATTAATTTTTTAGCATTTTGTTAATTTGTTATGGCGTCGGCGCTTTCGCTCAGACAGACAGCTGATAATGTGATTTCGTCCTTGTTGACTGGGTCACGTGGTGAGTGAGTAGATGGAACAATTACAGAAGTGGCAAATCCTTGGCATTCAACAGTCTTATATTGTCTTGTTTTTTCATTTTACAAAACGGTTTCACATCATAGGCATATAGTACTTAGTATGTGTAGTTATTCGAATGACAATTTAAAGATGGAACGATAAAAAAAGATGTGCTGCATTACTTCTTACGCTTCTCGACGGGTTTCAGAATCTGGAAGGAACACATGAGCGTTTCATCCACGGACATCATGGCGCCAGCATTGTCAAATTCGCCGCAATAATTGGGCGCTGAAAACAGTGTGACCAGCTGGCGCTTGGCAAAGAATTCGTAGCCATCCTCGACCACCTGATGGGCACGGCAAATGAGATCTAGATCGTGCTTCTGCAGGAATTTGCCAACTACTTCGGCGCCAAAGGTGAAGCTAACACCACGATCGTTCTCGCCCCAACCGATGGTGTCCTTATCCGGATCAGACCACAGTAGGTCGCATAGCAGTCCCTGATCGGGCACATCGGTGGGTCGCATAATCCGTTTGATTTGCTCCATGGATGTTAAATCGGGACTCAGACCGCCGTGGCAACAAAATATCTTCTCGTCGACAATGGCCACCACGGGCAGACAGTTGAAGCAATCCGTGAATGTCTTCCACAATTTGATGCTATAACGGCGCTTACACTCGTCGTAGAATCCGTAGATGCGATTGATGCTGGCGCACTCGTGATTGCCGCGCAGCAGAAAGAAGTTCTCCGAGTACTTGATCTTGTACGCGAGCAGTAGGCAGATTGTCTCCAGGGACTGCTTGCCCCGATCCACATAGTCGCCAAGGAATAGATAATTGGACTCCGGCGGATAGCCGCCGTACTCAAACAACCTCAGCAGATCATAATATTGCCCATGTATATCTCCGCAGATTTTCAACGGAGCCTCCAACTCCAATAGTATAGGTTGGGCCAGAAATATTTCACGTGACTTCAAGCACAAACCTCGGATTTCCGTTTCATTCAGTTGCACATTCTTTCCGGGTCGTGCTGTGCGCACCTCGAGCAGCCGAGCTATGATGTTGTCCAGATTAAGTACCTCGGCCATTTCAGATGGCTTTTGGCCGGGCTTGCCGGTCTGCGGCTGTCGGGCTAACGTTTGGGACGCCGTTGGAACGATCTTTATCTGCCCACCGATCCACTTAACTTGGAACTTCTCACTCTTCGTATGTCGTCTTCAATGATTTCCTATTGTTATTCTTTCTTTTCGCTTTTCTTTATCACCTCGATCGAAACGCCCAGAAATGCGTATTCGTTGCCGGAACCTGGTGTGCCAATTTGCTGTCCGAACGGATTGTTTTGATTGCGAAAATTTTGAATTTCAATTGTGATCGAGACAAACTTGGTTAAGATTTTTTTTATTTTATTTTTTCTTTGTTTTTTGCTTGCCCCAAAATGAAATTTTAGACCTAGTCGACTGTACTTAAACACATCTGACGATGCCCCTGTTATAGTTTTATATAATATATTTTTCAGACTGACAAATATGATGTGTATTAGGAAGTTTCAAAAAACTTATTCAAAAGAGGCATACACATACCTATTTTAAGTTCAGCGTACTCGTATTTTAATACTCGTTACTGTTAGAGTAAATGAGTTGTATTCGCAGCAGTGCAAGTAACACTCGAGTCGATATAGTCATGTCCGTCTGTTCGTTCTATTCTTTTAGAGTTAAAATCTGCAAATTTGGTAGACAGACGTGTAATATCCCTACGGACATCACAGTGTATTCCCCTTTCGTCATCGTAAATCCAAAAAAAAACCACAACATCCCAACGTTCACTTTTATTATTATCAATTATCAATTTTCCTATATTAATAGCATCAAGTTCGAATAAATATAACGATTATGTTTTTAACCAACGAAAGTGTCTAAAAGTGTGCACTAATTTCTATACATTTGCGGCTTAAAATATTAATATTAATATAAAATAAATCTCAAGTTACCTCATAGTCGGGGACTCGACTATAGCGTTCTTACTGCTGTGTACAGAACATACAGAAGTTCACAAGTATATGCCATTTTTTATCGTCAACAAATAATTAAATGGTTTAATATTGGATTATATTGGATTTAAGCTTAGTACTTCCGTTTGAACATCTATAGCTCAGAGGCTGGCCAAGTTAGTACAACAGAGTTTCGTAACAGAAATCCTATGTTGTGAATTTAGATCATGTTAGTTTTAGAATTATGCAACGCCCGTTTTTACCCCGCCAGATAGAAAATGGAACGAATTAAGAGGACAATTTAATAAACTAAAATTACATTGCATTTCCTTATTGTAAATTAGAGTTGGAATTTGTTGTTCAATTCACTGAATAAGTTCAATCGTTCATTTTAAATTCGTGAACTAAATCAGTAATTTTTTCTCAGTTTTTCAGCTGTTCTGTTGTTCAGTTGGTTTTTCTATTCAGTTCTTTAATTCGGTCAATTTATATAATCGTGATGGATTGCAAAATATTTATTTTTAATATATTTTATTTGTTTTATTTCTATTTTAGTTTTCGTAAATATTTATATCTATATGCAAATGCTATACTTTTCACGTACATATAAGTAATAAGGAAATTCTATATTATTACGGCACTTCATGTATTCGTATTGTAATTCTAATGATAAGAAATTCTAAGAAATAAGAAGTTTAAACTGACCAACTGAACAAAATGAACGATATAGTTCATAAAGAACTGAACAAGTTCATCGGTTCATTTTAATGAAACGTTCATTTGAACTTATTCGGAACGAATTGACCCAACTCTTTTGTAATTGAAGTGGGCAGTAAACAAATATCGTATCTTACCAATCAGATTTGATGAAAACAACAAGACCTCAGTATCTACTCGTATGTATGCGATTTGTAGGCAATTGGACTCAGGTTTGAAACGTTAATTTATAGACTTTAATTTGTATATAATAGTTTGCATTTATCAGACAACATACTATGATGACATATTATGTACTTATGCCTTTAAAATGAATTACATGCATACAAATCGATGATTTAGCGTGTTGAATATTCTGCAATCAATGTTTTAAAACGTGTTGGCTATGAAAATAATTCCATTTCACATGTACATATGTATGTAATGTGCTTCATGATAAACAGACATTTAAGTTAATGTGGAGTGGATAACCCCATATAAAAGCATTATTTGTTCAGCCAATTACAGATTGATTAGTTACCTCATCTTGAGGTGGCCCATGAACATTCTTGTTTGATAATCATTCCAAAAGTTTACAAAAATGTAGATAATTCTGATATTACGACCTTTTTTTAAGCTCTGACTTTTTCCTAAACGCTATTGACTGCTAAGATCGGTGTAAAAACATCGTATATGGTTATTTCCAGGACAAGCTTTGAGGACTTGTCGTTTTCGAATTATTTATAGAAAACAAAGCATCGCAAACCCGACAAATAATTGAAGTCATTTTTGACTTCAACTTGAAAAATGTGAGAGTCAGCAATATGGCCATAATAAAATAATGTATCTTTCCATTTATAGTAATTATTTAAAAATATTACTTTAATTTTTATTTATTTGCATTTTTAGGTACTTCTGGCGCTGCACGGTAATATGTTTTAGTTTTTAGACTCTTTTCTTTAAAAAAGTAAATAGGGTCTAATAAGTTTGTCAAAATGTGCGTAACAGGTCGAAGGAAGCCCGCAGACCTCATAAAGTATATATATATTCTTGATCAGCATCAACAGTTGAGTCGATATAGCCATGACCGTCTGTCCGTCCGTCTGTCCGTCCGTCCGTCTGTCCGTCCGTCTGTCCGTCCGTCTGCCCGTCTGTCCGTCCGTCCGTTCGTCTGTCCGTCCGTTCGTCCATCCGTCCGTTCGTCCGTCCGTCCATCTGTCCGTCCGTCTGTCCGTCCGTCCGTCCGTCCGTCCGTCTGTCCGTCTGTCTGTATGAGCGCCTAGATCTCAGAGACTATAATAGCTAGAGTCACTAAATTTGGTATAGTGGTTCGTCTATGGGCTAAGCAGATCAAGTTTATGTTAAAATTTTGACACGCCTCCTTCCGCCTCCGTAAATCGAAAACAAATTTTTTGAAACCCCATACAATGAAAAATATTAAAGCTAGAGTCCTGAATTTTGGCACACAGGACAAACATCGCGGTCCTAATGTATCCGAAAATGTTATCGCGATCGGATAATAAACTCGGAAGTTATGCAAATCTCAATATTACTCGGTGTCGGGCCAAAGGTAGAAGAAGAGCATATTGACTTTACAACATGCTATGGAGTACTATTAGTGTTACTCTTATTTCCTTTTTGAAGAATAAATAAAGGGTCTCTCGAAGGCGATATCGACTGTAGCCTTTCCTACTGGTTACTTACTATATCTGCATGAAATGTAAGCATATATGAGAAAAAATCTCTTATGTCCAACGTACGATGGCGAATGCGACAAACTTTTGATTCAAATTAAAGCTATCCAAAGAGCAAAATCACACAATGGGCCCTGTGCGCATTAAAAATGGGCAAAATCAGGTATAATATTTTGGGCAAATGTATGCATGTAAAAGGCATAAGGAGGCATCTTCGACCCCATAATGTGTATATATTTCTGATTAGTATCAATAGCCGAGTCGATTGACACCTGTCCGTCTGTCTGTCCGTCCGTCTGAACGCGTCGATCTCAGCAACTATTAGAGCTGGAGATATCAAATTTGAAAAATAAATACCTTAATACCATAAGCATATCAATTTTATTTTCAATTTGCGATATCTCAGCCTCAGCCTCAAATGTTAAGATAAATTAGCTTAACATCATTGCAATTGGCCCACAAATAGAAAGAGATATTAAGGAACTTGTTTCAAATCCATTATTTCATAATTGCTGGCCAGAGCGAGAGAGCATATGAAAATCCCGTATGCGCAAACGAGAGCGCATATGATAATTTGATTTGTGCTGTCGGCCGCTGTGACGCTGTACATTGTGCTGCAAAAAAGCTGATGGCTACACTCAAAACTATACATTATACGAAAAGCTGAATGCTACTGGCTAACGTAAAATTAATATTAGCGATTGCTTACGCACATATTTGTTTAGATAACACAGCTCCACCTAAGAGCGTAACAATCTGTTGCTGTTTCATAGCGATTGAACCATGAATAAATAATATATTATGGAATTTGTTTTAAATCAATTGTTTAATATTTGAAACAATTTTCGTATCAACAGTCGCATTCCAGTGTTGCCAGACTATCGCAAGCAAGCTACTCTCAATACAAACAGCATGGATTTCAATCGATATATTTAAATACATGGATAAGTAAAAGATAACCCATTATAAACACTACATCAAAATACATTTTCTTTAAGGTCTGCACTTGTTTCGACTGGATGACAGTACACAAAACTGCGTTTGGACATAAAAATAGCAGGCGAAAGAAATTCAAAAATTTCACATGAGTCGTTGCTTGCTTTATATCTATTTATAATTTCTTATTACTTTTTTATTGGTAGAATATTGCAACCATAAAACGATTATATAATAAATAACAACTATAAGCATAACCAGCACTAAAAGTCGTCAACAATGAAAAAACATATTTGTGAGTCTCTGCTTAAATATTTTACAAGAAAAACAAAAGTATTCTGTAAACTCAATAATTTCTCTAAATTCAAAAATTTCTTTAACAATATAGGAAAAAACATTGGTTTATCAACTTTCAATTTTTTTGTCGTTGTGGATCTTTTCCTGGGAAATGGAAATGCCCTTATGTCATTAATGCAACCTATTATAAGAGTACTTCATGAAGATTCTTCTGGAGTTTTCAATATTTAATCAGCTTATTGTATCATAATCACCTTAATAATCACCTTTTAAGTTGAGTAAATTCGTAAATTGTATTCGTTGCAATGTAACATTTGAATTTTGGAGAAGTAGGCGTTGCAAAGTAGAGTATATATGTACATATGTACATACAGCTGATTCGATCTAGCCATGTCTGTCCGTCCATCCGTCTGTGTGAAGAAGCAGATCTCAAAGACTATAAGAGCTAGATCAACCAAATTAGGCACACATTAGTACTTCTACTATGTACTTCGAGCAGGTCAAGTTCTCACACCCGTAATTCAATAAGAACGTCTACCATCCATACTATTTACTATAAATTATAAATTTAACTATAAATTTACTATTTAATTATAAATTATTTATTATTAATAAATATCGGATAAAAAGTCAATGCAGAAATCTGGTAGGGAGATCCAATAGATGGCACCTTTTGAGACGGCCCAGTTGGCCAAACGGCGAGCATTGAGCGAGCCTATTGCCAAATGCTCGTAAAAAGTCTTAAAAACTTGCAAGTTGCGGTCCAAGAATGGACGATGACTGAAGTTTTGCTAGACTTTCGTATTAGAACATTAAAGCGAGTTAAAAGCAGAACGTAAGCGAGGGAATGCTGTAGTTTCGCTAAGCTCTCGCTATCGAGCTTTTGAACGCGTGAAAAGCGGACATGAGCGAACTCAACACAATATTTTCGTTGTATTGTGTATGACGCAGCTAAGTTTTGGCAGAACCAAAGGGTTCGATATGTCAAATATAAAATATAATATATAATAAATAATCGGAAAAATATCCACCTCTTATTAGTTTTTTTTATTAATATTGGTAGTGTATCGTTTGTAATGCTAAAAGGGGTCGCAAAAAATATCACAAACGTCTCGCCAACGAATCGTGTGCGAGCTATCGTATTCCATTGCCATTAGCTGCCACAAGCTGAGGGACAGGTGATTCGTTTTCTGATAGTTAGATATAGTTAAAGATATCTTTAATTTGTAAGAAGCAAGTGCCCCTAAAAGTATGCAATAATTTGTATACCGTTAACGCTTAAAATGTATAGATACAATTAATAAATTATTTAAGCTAATTTTATAAAATTGAAAAAGATCAATTTTAAAGCTAGATCCGTTAATTTTGTCTCACATTATAAGCACTAGGGGTCACGTCGGGACGTGTCCTAAATCATCGCTAACGGATAATACTTATACTCTGGCAGTTATTCAAGAAACGTTTTTACGCGACGTACAAAGCTTGCAGCGTGTTTGCTCGAGTGTGAATGAATTGCCTTTGCCACTAGTTATTTTCAAGTTTCAAGCAAAAGCTTAAGAACGTTTCCCCTACTTTATGTTGGGTGCTTTGGAATGTTTGCAGCTCATTACGGAGGTTTCGTAGTGCGCTTAGTTTTTGTATAATTAGTTGCAATTTGTTACACTGTCACAGTGGGCAGAGGGCATGATGGTATGGGAAGTATTGCTGGACGTTGAAAAATTGCAATGTAAATAACAAGTTGAAGTGGCAATTTGTGAACTGAACGAAAAACCCAAAATCAAATGCATTTGGGCTAAGAATCAGTGAAGGGGAATCATGGGGTAACAACACACCCACATACACTCATGCACATACCACATACTACCAAAGCAACCCACTCACCCACCGTAGAGCACCTGCACAAGAGACTTGGCAAACTTTGTTGGGCCCAAAGAACACAAACAAAACATCGTTTATTTTCGGAAACAAAAGACCTCATTTTCCATTTGTTTAACCAGAGAAGCAAAGGACAAACAACAACAACAGCAGCAGCAACAATAACAAGGAGCGACCTTATAAATGGATGGATGGTCGGTTTGTTGTTGCTGTTTGTTGAAATTAATTGGTGTTACACAAATGAGTAATTTTCAATGTACATAAATATTTGCACAAATTGCAATTTGCCGGCAATGCGCCCACAGGCCGTATGCCATATACGAGTACATATACGTACATATATCAGGGTATAACCGGCTACCGGTATTGGGTATTCGGTGCTGGGTGCTGGGTGTTCGGTCTTCGTTTTTGTTTCGAGAGCTGTTTAAATACAATTTTTATTGTCAAGCGTTAATAATTTGAACAATGAATAATATGAACGGTAAGCATCTGTTATTATTCCAAACAAATCAAAACAAGTGGACTAGGGCGTCTAACTGGGTGGGCGGAGCAACCCTGCAACCCTCAGACCGTACCACACCTATGACCTCCATCCTCCATCCTCTATACTCTATACTTCATCCTCTATCCTCTGTCCTCCATCTTCCATCCCACGCCGCACCGGCCACACAAATCTTCATAAATTGCAAGCGTGCGTGCAGGGGGAAGGTGGGGGCAGGGGCAGGGGCACGACAGTTGGGAATTGAGACAAAGTGCGAGAGGCGAGAAGTGCCGGCTCGTCCTGGCCCTTCAAAAAGGGGTCGGATTCGCCGTCAAATGGGAAAATGATACACTTTACTTTGCAATGCGAACGCTGACGCTGACGCTGATGCTGATGCTGACGCCGATGTTGACGCTGACTGCGGCGCCTGCTGCACACACAATCAAGAAAAAACAAATTGCCACATAAATGTGGGGTGGTTTGCCACGTAATAGATTTTATTTTATTTTTATAACGCAACACAAAGGACGAAGGACAGAGTTCAACATACGCCGTACTCCGAACGCAAGACGTGTCTTTACTTACTTTTACTTTTTACCTTTTTGCTGTCGCGTCACAACAGCCACCGCAGCCGCAGTCGCAGTCGCTGCCTCTTCCGTTGCCCGTAAGCTAAATTTGTGCTAACGGAATTCCCAGGGCAATTGTACACGGTGCAAAACTCGCATTCGCATTGCCTGCCGTAGAGTGCACCTGCACACACAACAGTTAGGGGTTCGATATTCGGGATGGAACGTGAATCTGAGGGAATTTAAGACTGTTTGTTTCATTCCAAACTCGTGCTCCAAACCTATGAACCGGTTTGCAACATCTATTGTGTCGCATATCCGAAATTTTTATAAGAGGTATTTGTTTAGCATTGATAATTAGTTCTAGACTTACAATATCTATGTGATTTTGTCGTAGACAAGTAAAACATATCGGTGAACCGGTTCGCAATGGGTTATATTTCTACGTATTTAATTTGAAATGCATTTTATTTATAGATTCGTCGTATTGGTTAAGCATAGTTTCATTTAGTTAGTCAAATAGTTAATAGTCAAATATGATGGGTAAATATGGTATGTAGACTGTAATACATACATAAATAATAGATTGTATATTTAACTGACAAACTGTAACTGAAATTATAATGACTTTTGTGCAGGGATCGAAAAAAAGAGGTATGCAAAATCAAATCCGAAATGAAACATGTTGTCTATCGAGTATTGTATAACGGAATTTCTAAACATATAGAAAAACCAGTCGGAAAGGCTACAGTCGAAGTCGACAGTGAGATACCCTTTACTTATTCTTCAAAAAGGAAATAATAGTAACACTAATAGTACCCCATAGCGCGTTGTAACGTCAATATGTTCTTCTTCTTCGTTTGGCCAGACACTGAGTAATTTTGTGTTTTGAATAACTTTCGAGTTTATTATGCGATCGCGATGAAATTGAAAATTAAAATCAGGATACACTGGATACATTTTTTTAAAGTAAAGGGTCTAAAAAGAATTTATAACTCCGTCAGTATAAAAACTACTGCATACTTTTAGACAATTGCCTCGGTTAACAACTTAAACCAGCCATGCAACAGTATCTGGACTCGTTTCAGGAATGGCCGGACAAATGGAACATTTGCGACAAATGTGACATTTACCAACAGAGTCCGCAACTGTCCTGCTGTAACACTCAATGGAATCATATTAAGACATTCTCCAGCGCATAAATATCTCGGTGTCATCCTCGACAGGAGCCTAACTTTTGGCAGACACATTTCGGCGCTGCAGCATTCTTTTAAAAACAAAGTGTCCAGGATGTCGTGGCTGCTTTCGTCTAAAAATAAGCTGTTTGGAATTGCAGCCAAGACACACATAAAAACGCTCCGTGTACTGCAAGCCAAAACACTAAGAAAAATCTTCGGGCTCCTTGGTATATGCGAACCAGGGATATCGAAAGAGACCTCAACGTTCCATTGATTGGAGATAGAATCCAAAATATAGCTGGAAAGTACACAGAGTGATTAGGATTCCAACCAAGCGGCCTTGCTGGTCGACTACGCAATTTGTATTATTATTCAATTATATATCTTCTTGACTATTAAGTATAGCTTAAAATCTTTTAAATTATATATTAATGTTACACTAGCTTAAGTTGCCGAATCAAGGTAATACTAGTTCGCTATTCTAGTTTCTAATTCAATTATTAAAATAAAAAAAAGCCACAATTTCCCTTTTATTTATCCGATCTTGTAATATATATAATAGCTTGTAATACGTCGTTTAAAAGAGACAAGTAACACCTTTCCAACGGTGTACTGCAATCTCGGATAAATATTGAGAGAACTAAAAAATATATGGATTTTTTCAGTTTTTGGCGATTTTGGCGTACTTTGAACGAAAATTAATAAGTCAAATTTGTATAAAACTATTTACTTTTTGTTTGCAGTTTTAAAAAACATTTAATTGTGCGCCTTCTGCATCTTAGTTTACTAAAATCGAGTTATATTTTATGGAGTTATTCAACTATGTATTTATAAATAAAAAAAATCCATTGACACATGGGCACATTTTCTATGCAATAAAAGAAACGCCGACTATGTTACAGTTGTAAGCAATTTTTTAAGTGCGTACAGAGTCAAGACATCTTCAACGTATTGCGCAAAATGAACACACGTTTTACTAGTAAATATGTGTTATTTTTAAATAATAAAACAAGTTTAAGGGTTTTCTAATAAAATAGTGTTTAAAAACAATCACCAAAGTCTGAAAATTAAAAAAAACTCAATATATAGTTTACTTAGCAAACACTCTAATAAGGAAATTGAAACCTGTTAAGTCAAGTATGGCACACTCAAATACCTAAGATTCTTCTTTCCAAAACCGGTAAAAAAATGAAAATCAGTGGATATTTGACAAAGCTGTGGGCGTAAAAAACTGTCAGAAGTTTGGTTTTGAGTTTTTTTTGTCACAGTGTGTTATACGCAATGCTCCCTAGTATATTTGAAATAGGGAAATCAAACCGGACTTGAGGGTTCCTAAGGTGGTCGATGTTTCCCACTATCTGTAACGCCTTGGTGGTCACCCTAATGCACTAGCCAGACTATCCATTGGAACTCCCTACCAGATTCATTCAGTAATATATTCAAAATTGTGCCATGCGTGCCATTGCGGAGTGCCCATACTATGTACGTGGTACCACCCTTCATCGTGACCTGAATCTGCATACAGTGGAGGAGCAGATTGGAAGGCACACTAGAAGATATAGTGATCGACTAAGAAGACACCACATTATGCTCGCAAGACGCTGACTCCACGCAAGGCCTTTAGGGCTATTAGAAAGAAAGGGTTTTGCCAAAACAATTGACCAACTTTAAAGTCCCCCTCGCAAAAGGAGAATATTTGCAAGTCCTTATGCGCCTAGCTTGAGTTTTGGTCCTATTATTATTTACTATACTTGTATTGTTATGTTACTATTTTTGTATTGTATGGATTCAACGCTTAATCTGATAAAAAAAAGTAATATATTGAACAACTAGCAAAATACTGTAAATAATATACATTTGTCCTTCTATATGTGTATGACATGCGATCAATTTTGTTCTTTTCCTTAAATGTAAGACTAGATCAACGTAGCAGAAAACTTGTTTAAATATAATATACAAATTTGTACCAACTAAAAAAAAAAAGAACAAAAGATCTTGATGCAATTAAATATACTTAATAATTAATATTAATAAAAAGATAACGTACATCACATAGGAAGTAGTATATCTTAACAACTGTGAGTGATGCGTTTTTTTGGGATTTGCGGGGCGGAAGGGATCGTTGCTAAATTTTGAAACAAACTTGATCCGCTCCACACTCATAGCAGTCTATGTAAAGTTGCCTTCTTCTGCCTGTTGGCAGATTTATTGGCAAAGCTTGGAATTGGTACCAGTGTGCAGTGTAATGCAATGTGCAAGACAACTAATCAAGTAGAAGTAGTTCAAACAACAAACAATATTTGATTGCAAGGGGAGAAATAGTCTAAGTCTGAATAAATTTCAGGGTTAGCATATTGTTGTTGGCTAATCATGCGTGCCACACAACTGGGCTTGGACTGGGGACTGCATTGTAAACCACCAACGACCACAGCACTACCAACATCCTCCACAACTCTCATCCCATGCCGTCTCAATTCGCGACTGTGGAGGCGTTTCAATTTTTTTCTTTTTTTATTTTCAATGTAGCTCGTAATTTTTTACACATTGCGGTCCCAGCTTTACTGTGCTACCGGCTGTTTTTCTTGCTCTACAGGGAGACATATCAATATAACCGAGCCTCACACACCCGCCGCACATACCGCACTCCCCCTCGCGTTCAGCTCACGGCACGCACAGCGGTGGTGAACAAGTGTAATCGTAGTGCTCGGTAGATCCGGCAGGTACAGGGGGGTTGGGCACCGTCATTGGGAAGCAGCAATCACACAGCTCTGGGCATTTGTGAGTGAGGATGAGGCAGGATGAGGGAGGGTGAGGGTGAGAGTGAAGGGCCGACCCTTGCGACGCTCTCAAGTCCTCTGTGCAATAAAAACAACAAAAAGCAAAAAAGGCACAACGCGAGCTGGCAAGGACGTCGAAGACACGGGGGACCACAACACGGCTCGGTAATAGAAAATACTATTCATGTACTATCCGGTAAGGATTTCCGAGGGCAGGACGAGAGTAAGACAGGCTGGTAGGCCGGTAGACCGTGTGGGATTGCTAGCTCAGGTTTTCGGGCGACATTAATATGTAGATGCATTAAGTACATTATCCGGGGTTACAACCTCGCAACATGGATGACGACAGCAAACGCAACCGAGTAGCGTTAGCCAACTTCCGAGTTCCGTGTACCGTGCGCTGAGTACCGGCAAATAAGGTAAACGTCGGAGTGTGCCAGTGTGCGTGTCGGTGTGTTTCCCGACAGTGGTGCAAGAACTATGCAAATGTCTGGGAAATATTCAAGGGTTTCACTTGGTGTTATTCCAAAATGTAGTAAGTGCTCTAAAATGAAAATCCTAAGCAGAGTTGCTCTTTAAAACTCTTACATAACAAGTACAAGAAAACATTTAGTTCAGAAAGAACTTTATATAATACTAGATACTATGGTAATTATTTGATATTGTTCACTATAAAAATATGTAGATTATTAAGTTTTTTTTTTATAAATATTATTAAAACTATACAAATTTTGAAAATATGTAAAGAAAGAAAGATAGATTTGATAATAAAGTTAGAGAAATATATAATAAATAGTTTGGACCCAATGTGCAAGGGCTCGCACAATATTCCACTGTCGATCTCTCGTGCACACGACACGGCGCAAAATATTATGATTTATTTTTATTATAGCGGGTAAAGTGGTCTTTACAAGCATCAAACAGAGGCGAAACAGTCTACCCCTACCCAAAATCCACATCCACACTCACATCTGTACTCCCATCCAGTCGCCCACAAGTGCGCCAAGCAAAAAGGCAGTTAGTTGGTTAGCAAAAGGTACGCGGTGTGCATGAGGATGGGAGCTGGGATGTGGATTGGATGTGGGCTCGTCAGGTGGCTGGAAGCGTGGGCTTGGGATAGGGAAAAGTTGTTAAATGGACGGGTGGATTTGCACTTGCTGCGCTGACTGTTATCTTCATTTTTGCTTTCAGTTATATTGCCTGAGAATTCCTGTGGGAGTTGAGAAGCAGCCCCAGCATCAGGTCGGTCCCAGCTCGGGCACCAGTCTGCTCTGCTAAAACTCTGGTTCCGTCAGCCCCTTGGCCGAAGCTAAAACAAATTGTATACCGGGCAAGGGGCATAAAAAAAAAACAAGCGGATCAAACAGCAACAACAACAACAACAACAATGAAAACAATCGCAACAACAATGCCAAATCGAAAAAGAGTGTTTGTAGCATTGACCATTGAAATTGCATTAATGTTCCGTTTGGCAGTAAAGCACAAACGTATTCATACATATATAGAGAGTGAGAGAGCGAAATTCACCCTCTTGATAATGGAAATCTGCGTATAATCCCCGTGAATTGAAAAGATGGGCGGGATAAACTAGTTATGGCCATTAATACGATCAATTTGATGTTCACTTCGGTGAAAGTAAATAACAACCTTATTGAAAATGTTAAAAACATTTTTGCCAACAAAAAAAAAAAAAAAAACATCCACGCAACCCTCCGATTCCTTTTCCCCCCACCCATATTCGCTGGGCATGCCTAATGGTGTTTGTTACCCGCCTTTTGGTTGAGTATCTGTGACTGATAATTGCAAAGTTGTTGCCAGTTTCGAGCTATCCTCATTCTCATCAGCATTCCCATTCTCAACGCTATTCTCATTTCAATTTCCCTTCCCCTTCCTATCGCTCTAACCCTGTCTGTGCATTAAGTTTTACATATGCTCGGTTTTCCAGCCATTTTCGGAGGGTTTTTGTTTGTCCGCTGTGGGTCAAGTGATGCGTTGATGCGCATTTTAAGCAGGTTAACCTGTTAAGTGTCATCGCAAAAAGGGTACGACTGCCATTTTGCCTACAACCCGCCTCCCCCTCTCATAGCATTAGTGGATGGATTGACAGGTATTCCACCGGCAATGGGATTAACACATGGTTGGATTAGATTTATACCTTACAAAGGAAACTTTCCTTAACTTAACTTAAACTCAACATTTCAAAGTGAATAAACGTCGGGTATAGGGTAGGACTGCTACTATACTTGCCAATTAAGTTCACTAAATTCCTGGATTCCAGTTGAGCTTTTGTAGCGGAAAACATATTAATTTCGATATATATATATGTATATCAAAAGTATATAAACAAGAAAATGAAATGAAATGAAGTTTGAGAATAAAGTCAATAGAAATTAGAAAGTAGGGACTTCGAAATACTTTATGATTTTGGTAAAGGTGCTACAAGGTGGGCATTATGAACAAAGGGCTGACTACTTGAGATACATACTTTCAATGATGCTAAAAACTTTCAGATAATGTGAAAGTAGGTATAAGACTGACTACAGAAAATTAACCCCCAATTTAAATATAGTCTTGAATTTTTAATGCCAATTGCCATTTGGGAGTCCCAGCAAGCGAACTCAAAAATAACTTAAGATTAATAAATCTTAATTTAAGGTTTTACGAACTTGTTCTGTGAGAATTAAAAATTAGTATCGAGCCCGCACTCTGAACTTATATAAAGAATTTTCGTACTCATCTGTAGTAAATCTAAAGTTTACTTTTATATCGATATTATGTGTGTTTGGCTCTAGAGGTTTTAAATTTACTTTTAGTAATTCATACTTATATCAAGTTTGGATTTAAAGAATGATAAATATTTAACGAACTTAATTTAAGTACAGATTTTTTCGCTTTTTAATTTCACAATCGACCGTCGGACGCATGAGAGTCATTAAGTCACGTAAATAATTTAGGAATTCTTCTTGATCACCACAATATTCGGTACACCAAAACAGAATTAAGTCTGTGCTTCGTGGCTTTAACTGGGTTTCAGGAATTCCAGTAGACTTCTATTGATTAACCTTCCATCTCTAGCTAATCGACGCGTTATGCTGGGTGTAGTCTGCTTGTTAAAATTAATAAATGGTGATATCGATATCTCTATATATTATTAAGCAAAATTAATTTATACTACTAACTACTCTCTGCATGAACTCTTTCGAGCTCTCGGTGTTGATTTCAATAGACTTTGTCTAGTTTTTAACTCAGAGGCCTCTTTTCCTACTATTAACAACCATGTACTCTAAACCTTTTAGCAACTAATTCAACTTTTCCCATATTGATATGAATGGCTTTTTTCTGGGTTTTCCCCCAATCCTTACAACAGATGTTGGATCAATTCAATAATTGTTTAAATACCTCAAGACATAACTTAAAGAATGAAGCTTTTTATATTTTCAGTGAAGTTTTTCGGTGAAGTTAAATAAATGTAATTATAACTCTCAAAATTTTTGAGAGTCTTTCTTTTGTTTCGATTGTACAACTCTACAGCGCAGTCGACTGTAGTCCTACCGACTGGACTCGCTCTGTGTACGGACATGGCTATATTGACTCGGCTGTTGCCTGTCACATACATTTGCACAATCCTAATATACTCTCGGCCAGGGAAAATAGACTAAATTTTAAAAATATACGAACGAAAAGATAGTTACAATTTTAATTAAAATTCGTCCTTAAAAACTTTTGCGGTGTCATCTGGTAATTGATTCAACTGCAATTTGTATCGCAATCTACAAGTAAAAGCTTTACCCGCAGCGACATCCAACATGGACTTGCTCTACAATCAAATGTAGTCGAGTATTTAAGTACTAAGTATTGAAGTAAATTGTAAACCCCAATTTGAAGCAATCATGGTTTAAACGCGTACTCAAAGTTGTATGAGCTTAAAACGACTTTTGGCCGGGTCCCGAATCAAATTACGCTTAAATGCACTTTGCATGCATTTGAAAAATAGATGAAGCCGGTAAATGGCAAAAGTGCAATTTAAAGTCGAGTCGTGTCGTTTCTCGACTTGTCTTCACCTGTAATTGCGAAACTATTTTTAATCGCCGGGAAACCGTGATGACCGAGTCCAAGAAGTGTAGTAATAGTAGTATTGACACGCCATGGCCATAATGAACCCATGAATTACCCTTTATCCCTCTCCCCGGCACTGAACCCTCCACGCCTACATTGTCGGAACGGATACAGTCGGTGTCTTCTCCTCGTCGTCATTCTACTCTGATTGTCTTGCAATAAACAGACAACGCACAGCTCACAGACGCCCCTAAATAATTGATGAAGAAAAAAAACTAAATAAATAAATGAATCAACGGAAGCAAAACGAACGATAGATAGCGAATCGACGCAACAAAGATACGGAGAGACTCCAGTAAATTGAACTGACATGGGACATGGAACACGAAACGTGGATAAGTGCGGGACGTAATTGTCACTGGACGACACAAACCTATCTACACATAATGCGAGTTCAGAGGCATCACACAGAGGCAAAGAATTTGATAGATAGAGGGATGAAATAATGAAAGAAAGAGTAACCGACTAACTTTCGCCAGGACAGTTCCAAAAACAACAAAACCTACAAGACGTCTTTAGTTAAGAGGGTTCGTTTAGCTGATACTCTGTAGATAATTACTTTACATATAATCTAGCTTTAATATACGAAATATATAAAATGAGAATTATATGTTACATGTCTATCAGTTACGTTTAAGGTATGTAACAGTGCTTACAAGTGGATATTTATTTGAAAATACTTTAACTAACGATTTTACGGGGATCTTTGATTCTTTTTTAAATGAAAATAAGCTAGCTCGCTCGACTTATAGAGCAATTCACTTTATCCAACACTGCTGCTTAGGCCAATGACTTATCACCTGACCTTCTTCTGAAGTATAATTAAAGTTTTAAGATGCTTTGTGGACAAACATGTCGAATTCTTATGGGCTGACAACCATAATTACGAAGATGCTGTAGGCAATTGAAAGATTGGTCGGATCCCTGATATTACAATTGAATAGCTTTCCCTGCTTTTGTCTATTACCGACAAAGTAAGGATATTTTAGAATATATCGTAAGATCAAAATCAAATATACAATTTAACGCCATTGCATTAAGTATACGTTCGCCAAAGTCTACTTAATTCTGAAACTCCTTGGCCCTCAAACTAAAAAAAAATCCGACTGTTCGGCTTTCGATTATCCGGTTGGGTTCGGGTTTTCCAGTTAACCAAACCGAATCTGTCCACCGAACCAGAACATGAACACATTCTTAACATAAGAGATCCGATTCGGAAAATAAAAAAAAACGTAAATTTTATAAATTCATCTTAAATAATAATATTTAAATCATAATCTTAAAATCATATTCCTTGGTTACAAATATATATATATATATATATATATATATATATGCTTCAAAATGCAAGAATAATATTTAAATCATTTAGAAAAAAATCATTTATATTGATCTAAGGCTCAAACTGAAACCTTGGATTCAGGGCTCTGTATATGGTTCGAGTCACTGAACCAAACCTCACTCAACATTTTTTCAGCCTTGTTTTAAAATTTGGGATAAAAGATACTATAGATAAATAGATGTTTCAAGCAGGGATCGCAAACAAGAGTTATGAGTTTCGAAAAAAATCAAACCAGAAATAATGATGTGGTGGAAATTTGTCAAAATTACTATTTTTAGGTGGAGAATCCTGGTATCAGGATGCACTTTTGTTTAAAATATTTTACTATAGAAAATTTTATTTATTAATAAAAACAAGATCAGACGAGCGCGCACGACAGTAGGAAACCCTGTGCAGGTCTTCAAAGAAAAGTATTTTCATTATAATGGGATTTAATTATATCGCTTAAAGTCGATTTTGCTTGCATCACGAGTAGGTAGCTGACAATAGTCTGGCAACACTGGACTAGCAACTGTTGACGTGGAAATTGGTTATTGAAATTAAAATTATTTAAATACTATGATAGTAATGTAATATTATCAAACATGTGTATAAACAATCGGTCATATTAATTATTATCTTATAACCATCAGATTGAGTTTTCAGTGCTCGATAACTCCTAAATAACAGTGGTGGAAAATGTTATCATATGCGCTCTCGCTCTGCAGCAGAATGTATAGCGGCCAATTGCGCAAATCAAATTATAACATGCGCTCTCGCTTGCGCAAATGGCAATTTCATGTGCTCTCTTGATCTGGCCAACAACTATGAAATAATCGATTAAAAACAAATTCCTTAATATCTCCTTTATTTATGGGTCGGTCGGGATACTTCAACTATATGTTAAGTTAAGCTATATTATCTTCTATTTGCGTGGGCGGGGGTGACATATCAAAAATTGAAAATAAACTTGATCTGCGCATGGTATTCAGTAACCTACATTCCAAATTTGAAGTCTCTAGTTCTCATAGTTGGTGAGATCCACGCGTTCATACAGACGGATGGACGGACAGACGGACGGACAGACCGACATTCGGACAGTCAGACGGACAGGTGTCAATCGACTCGGCTATTGATACTAATCAAGATTATATATAATTTATAGGGTCGAAGATGCTTCCTTCTGCCTGTTACATACATTCAAGTAAATTCATTATACCCTTTTATGCCCATTTTAATTGGGCACAGGGTATAAAAATAATAATTACATTTCAATCTGTGTCTCAAAATCAAAGAATAACTTTTAATGTAAATTATTATCATAAGTTGCTTCTATTTTTAGACCCTTTACTTTAAAAAAGTAAAAAGGGTCTATTAAGTTTGTCAAAATGTGCGTAACAGGTCAAAAGAAGTCTGGCAGACCCCATAAAGTATATATATTCTTGATCAGCATCAACAGCCGAGACGATATAGCCATGTCCGTCTGTCCGTCTGTGCTGCTGAATGAGCGCCTAGATCTCAGAGACTATAAGAGCTAGGGTCACCAAATTTGGTGACAATACTCCTGCGGCCCCCGAAAAGGTCAAGTTTGTTTTAGAATTTTGCCACGCCCCCTTCCGCCCCCAAAAATCGAAAACAAAATTTTTGAAATTCCATAAAACGAAAAATATTAAGGCTAGAGTCCTGAATTCTGGCACACAGGACGAATATCAAAGTCCCAACGTATCCGATCACCGCGATCGGATAATAATCTTGGAAGTTATTCAAAAAAGACTTATAATCCCATATAATGGTCAATTTTAGAACTGGAGCCTTGAATTTTGGCACACAAGCATCGGGGTACTAATGTATCCTGAAAAGTTCATGGTGATCGGATGATAAACTCGGAAGTTATTCAAAACTCAATATTACTCAGTGACGGGCCAAAGGAAGAAGAAGAGCATATTGACGTAACAACGCGCTTTGGGGTACTATTAGTGTTAACCTTATTTCCTTTTTGAAGAATAAGTAAAGGGTCTCTCATAGTCGACTTCGACTGTAGCCTTTCCGACTGGTTTTTTGTTAATATTAATAAATATTAATAATGTTTTTATATTTTGTATTTATAATATTTTCTATGATTTTCAAATTAAAAAATAGTAATATTTATTATTATTTACTTATTTTATATTTATACATGTTAACCATTTAAAGGGTATATAAGATACTTAACAAAGCTAATGCATTACTATTGATAAAATTGTTTTGTTCTTTGTGTGCCAATCACTTAGTTATGCTGCAATTTTGAATATGGTTACATACTCAACTGTGTCAACATGGAGTTGATAAATGTCCTGACACTCCTTAACTAGGTCGGTTAATCGATTAATTATGCAAGTGTACAAAGCGGTTGGAGCTTGAGACGATGTTGCTTTAAATCGATTGGTTGTTAGAAATACTAGATATAGACAAAATTAGAGACAGATGGAATGAAAGGAATTGAAGAAACTTATACAGATGTTAATGTGGTAGTGGGTAGTAAGAAAGTGTTACAAAATAAATTAAAGACCTTTATTAATTTGAATAATTCGATATTTTTGTAGTACAATTGAATGAAATCTATTCCAATGTACGAGTCCAATTCTAATATTAAGTATAATTTTTTTTTCTTTTTTGTCAAACAAATGTTCTGTAGTAAATATTTGCTGTAGCTGTTGTGGTTGAGGTACTAACCCACAGTGGAATCGCTTCAATTTGGTGGTTCTAGCGGTTGACTAAGTGGAATTTGATTGCGTGAGGAGTGGCAATGGTAAGTTAACGATATTTACTAAATAATATGGCAGTTCTATTTGGTCCTGTTCAGTTCTGTTGAGTTGTATTTAGTTTGTTTTGGTCTTTTGGGGTTCGGTCACGACAGGAAAAATCAAACAGGTGCACTAAATGAATTTCAATATGATAAACCACTTGTGGTTGCTGTCAGGTGCAGAGCAGGGTGGTTGCTCGCGGGGTCATGGGCGTGCGGCTGTGTGTGTGTGTGTGTTTGTTTGTTTGTGTGTGGAAAATGATTTGAGGGAAATTGAGCCATATGTTGCGAATACTAATGGATACGGCGTGCAGGTCTCAGGCCGGTCTCGCTGGGCTCTGGGCGAGCTCTACCGGAAATATGAAAGTGTAATTTAAATTGAATTAAGTGTACTTTTTCGGTTAACATGCTACATGCTAGGCCAAGGGATGGACTCAGGGTACAAAGCACACACTTCTCGCTAGCGGCTACCCGTTGCCCGTGTATCAATAGACAAAACTTTGCCATTGTTGTTGGTGCTGCTGGTGCATAATCTGCGATAAATGCCTGTAAAGTGGCCGCTCCTCCTCACCCTCTCTGGGATGTGCAGCGCCCCTTTTCCGCTAGCTACGACGACCACCTCATTAAATCGCCTTTTGCGCATTTGCACAGTTGGAAAAATTGATATTATCTGTAGTTGTTGCTGTTTGTAATTGTTACAAATGTGAACTCCACCCTCCTCAGCCTCCTTGTGTACAAGTCATAAAAACCTCGTTTCTCCACCTCTCCACCTCTCCCCTTGAGTTGTATGATGGATATGATTATTTTAATTAGCATTATATTTGCTCTTATATTTACCCTTTTCGTATTCTCATAATTGGCTTTTCATATGCTCGCAAAACTTGTTCATTGCGTGCCAAGAACCAAAGAAGGCAAGGAACGGTGGCAAGGGGCGTGTGGCAAGGGGCTGTACCATAAATTACTTTAATTTAATGAGTTTTGTAATGTTGTAACTGTGGGGTGAGACGGAGTTTGTGGCATTCTCATAACGCTTATGACACATGTTACCAGAATTGATAGACAGCAGCCATCAAATCAAGTGGAAAATTCTAAAGTACACTTTTGGAACGGGAAAGTGTGCATCACGACCTAGACAGGTACTCACCGTCACCTAACATATAATAATGTATTTTTATATCCTGGTCTAGGGTATAAAAGTATGTTAAAAATATGAAACAAACGGAAAGAAGCATGACCAGCCCCATAAAAATATATTGTTTTGAGCAGCATCAAGCGCTGATTCCGTCTGTCCATATGAACAAAAGGATCTCAGATTGATTTAGCTGCAGTCCTTATATCTGCAGGTAGATCGTGTTTAACTTAAATTTTTGATGATTTTGGATGCTCACAAATCCGAAACATCGTTTAACAAGAGCAATTTTAAAGATTTAGAATTGCGAGGGAAGTAATTACGATTCGAATGGCCCAAATTAAAACAAATGAAACTATTGTAGTTGATTTTGACAAGTTCGACAATGCTAAAATTCGAGTGTACGATAATATGTTACACTTAATGCAAATTTTGGATTATTGGGTAATTATATCTTATGTACTCACGAATTTGTCCTGAAGTGTGTAACGCATGAAAGCAGAAATGTCCGACCCTATAGAGTATATGTATGTATATTCTTGATCAGCATCAACAGCCGAGTCGATATAGCCATGTCCGTCTATCCTTCGGTCCGTCTGTGTGTCTGTTTTTTTGGAAACTAGTTTCTCAGAGTTTAGTCTCTGACTAAAGACTAGCTTTAGAGCTATCTGTATTAAACTTGGTACAGATTAGTCTTTTTGCTACAGGCAGCACATATGTCGGAACCCGCCGGACCAAATAACTATAACTATTACTATAAGTAAGTAAATAAATAAATATCATTTAGCTGCCATAGAAAAGATCGGTTGAAATGTGCATCAGGGTTCTGCAAGGGTATGAAAACTTTGGCGTGCCAAAAATAACAAAAAATACTGACTCAGGGCATTCTACTGTCGCTCCCGCATCGACTCTCTGAATTGTTCAATAAGTAAAGCCAGCTTAAGATAATGATCCTCTCCTTATGGCAGATTAGCAAGAACCGAATGAGAATTTAACGAGCTGGTCAGTCGGGGTGCGTGCGACTATAGGGTATCCTGATTTCATACCTTTGCAGAGTCCTGTATTCCATTTCTTATGACAACTATTGATTTGATGCAGCTATCCGATTTAAACCAAATTTGGTCAAGACACATAGAGAGATTGATCTGTGAGATTGATTAATTGATACTAAAGTATAATTTCCAGCGATTTTCCTATGGCACCTATATAGTATAGTGATCGGAACCGTCTGGTATCGAAATATGTACTGCCTGCAGGCAAAATACGGACCTGTACTAAGTTTCACCCAGATAGCTTTAGGACTGCGAGACTGATTGGCATAGAAACAGACAGACGGACGGCTTTTAATGTTGATCAAGAATAGATTTTACTTATAGGCTCCTCCTTTAATGCGAGGCACATTTCGCGACTAAATTATAAGTAATGTAATAATCTATAATATATAATAATCTCATACTACGCTTATTCGTGGCATTTCATGAATATTTGTACTAACAAAATCAATATTGAACCTTCACTCAAGGAATTTCATTCTTTATTTTGTGAATTGGGATTGCTTTGACATCTACACAGCTAATTCGATACTTGCAACCTTCTTAACTAACCAGAATGATGTGTATTTGCTAATGTCTTATACAACTAACGACATTTCGCTATAATCGGAGTACTATTATAGTAGACTATTATCATAAGAACGATATGTGAAAACTTCAATATAGGGTTTTGTAAGAGTAAAAATCTTTAGTGTTGTCTTTGGCACATTCTTTCTTGTTTAGCCAATACAATTATCTAACAAAGAATGCCTAACTTGTAACGTTTTCTATTGTTTCAAAATCAAGATATCAAACATAATCAAAATATATAAAAAATCCGAAAAGTCAAACCCCCTTTATATGAATGTTTTTCGGATAATAGTTCGGTACGGTGAACTTGAAAGACCCGAGCTGAATGTGTTCTGTTAGGTTTATTTCAGAGCCGGTTTGCAACCTTAGTTTAAATACGCACTTTTCAAAGATTATCGAGAAATTATTGAGCAAAAAGCGCTTCATATAAACTGAGTATCAAAAATTATAATTGATATGCAAATTGTGCTCTACTCGTAAAGCATTCACATAGTAATCTATTTCTTTTAAGGCAAAAAAGTAGCAAGATGAAAATCATTCAAAAGCTATAGCATTTGGAGCTTTATCACAATATATATTTTAAGGTCCCACAAAGCATTCGGTTAGCTTCCAAATAGACTCCAAGAATGGCAGCAAATCAAGACGACTACGCCGAGCCCCACTCTAAGTCGAATCTGGCGAGCAGCCTGGAGATGGATGGCATGGAGTGGGGAAGCGAAAGTATTGAGTTCTCTTTTGCGCACTTCGAGCATCATTGGCGTCTCTATCTGATCAACTTTGAGCGTCAGCGTTTACGGTACGCTGGCATCTGTTGTGGTCACAAGGAGGTCCTTTACGGCCTGAATGGGGGCTTGTTTGCAGAGGACATGCAGCCAATGACTTTCCAGGACACTATTAACGTAGCCACAAGTTCCCTATACGAATCACCTTATAATAATTGCATGGCACCTGAGCCAAGAGGCTCAAAGGCAGCTACTGCCCGCACTGACGACAGCTGCAGCCTACTAGGTCATTCTCACTAACCTGAACCCGAACCCGAACCAGAAACCTAAACCCAAACCCAAACCCACAAACAAAATTTTCAGAAATTGTCAAAGTTGCCGAACCGCAAGCCTTAATATTTGACGCGCTACGTCAGGTGTCGCCTAAGCAAAAATGGAAAAAAAAATAAAAAAAAATTACCGAGTAATAAACGGCAGTATTGTATGTGACAAAAAGTGCATTGAACACATATGTCTATGCTCCCATCGGCTAAAAAAGAAGACGTTAAGTAATTAATGTGACACTCCAAGAATTGGTAAGTTGCTGAGCAATTGACCTTTAGAAAACTGATACTGAGAAACAATCATATGGTATCGTACTTGATGTCAATAGTATTACGAGTCATTAGAATGTTGCAAATGCTTTAAGATTTCGAGTTTTATAAACTCAATAAAAGAGCTCACAACCAAGTTACTTGTTTAAAAGAATTGTAATATTTTTGTAAGTAAGAGAGTTCAAATATATTAATTGTGTGCGCCTCTCATATGTCATTTTATACCCTGTGCCCATTTAAAATGGGCAAAAAATGGTATAATGAATTTGTGTGAATGTATGTAACAGGCAGAAGAAAGCATCTCCGACCCCATAAAGTATATATATTCCTGATCAGTATCAATAGCCGAGTCGATTGAGACCTGTCCGTCCGTCTGTCTATCCCGCATGGATCTCAGCAACTATTAGAGCTAGAGACTTCAACTTTGGAATGTAGGTTCCTGAATACCATACGCAGATCAAGTTTATTTTCAATTTTCGATATCAAGCCCCGTTTGCTTTAAAATTAGAAAAATCTCCATAACATAAGCAATGATAAAGCTAGAGACTTGAGATTTGGCACATATGCTAAGTATCCTACACTCAATGTGTGCATCAGATGCGTCGCAGCGCAGTCGCTGCGCCGCGGCGACGATATATCGAACGAAAAGACGCGTTTGTTCATATATGTTTGATTTGGCTTTCGTCCGCTGTGGCGCTAAGCATTAACAATCAACAGCCGCAGTCCAGTGTTGCCAGACTATCGCAAGCTACCTACTCTCGATGCAAGCAAAATCGACTTCAAGCGATATATTTAAACCTCATTATAATGAAGACCTGCACAGGGTTTCCTACTGTCGCGCGCGCTCGACTGATCGGCTTGTTGACTTAAGGATAGTCTAATTAGTTTATGATGACTTTGGATCTATCTGTCAAAATGTTTGAAAGCATTAAAGTTCTTGTGTAGAAAATAAATTTAATAACGGTAGGAGAGTCCTTATTTAGTAGAAAGGGAAGGGGGATGATGGCCAAATCCCTGGATAGCTCGTTGTAATGCTAAGTGTAGAAGGTTGTTGCACCTGAGACCAAAAGCGTAACTCGAACCAAATGGAAAAATGGGGTAAGAACAGTCGGCTCTCAAGTGTGTTGCGAGTGTTTGCTGAAAATTAAAGCCCACACGACGCTGGCGACGCTGCACACGTCAAGAATCCGAGCGGGAAAAATGAATGGGAATGGGATTGGGAATGGGAATGGCAATGACAATCGGAATGGGACCCACAACACACCACCATCGTCAACGGCGCGTGGACAGTACACACTTTCGTCATGCTCGATTGTGCCGAAAACAAGTGGCAATACAACAAGAACAGAATCATAAAAACTAGCCAACAACTAGTAGCTGAAAATATTCATTTATTTTCGTATGTATCGTACATGTATCGTAAGTAGAAACAGGTTACTTGTGTAATTTGATTACAATCAACTTCTAATAGAGTTCCAACCACCAACTGCAGCACCACCTAGTACCCAACACCCAACACCCAACACCCATCACCCATCACCCAGTACCCAGTACCCAGTACCCACATGACAGCGATACAGGCGACAGACACTATGCCACTTGTCAGGCGTCCCGCCACCTCCATCCACCACAGGACGCGCGCAATCGTCGTTTTCTCTGGCAAGCAAACACACACAAACATGTACACCGCCCACAAGCAGCGGCCCGCGGTCCGCCTCGAGCTGAAGTAGCGGTACAATACAATTAACGACACGAATCATGATGTGCTTACCTGGCAAACGACCGTCACGTGGCCCGTTCCCAGAAGGCTTACACGTCACAATTTTAATTTTATTAAAGAAACATTTCAAATTAACCACACACAGATACAGACATACACACATACACACATACGCTATTTCAGGAACACGCATGTGACCAACAATAGCGGAAATTTAAGTTGTCGCCGTTGTCGGTGTGATTGTTGTTCTTATTGTTGTTGTTGCTATCAAAACGACTATCATAAAATGCTACATTCGAGTACAGCACAAATTTGCACCGACAGTTAAACAGATAATATCCCATATCCGACACGCACAAATCCATTCACAAGGAGATCTAATTACAAGGCACAGAAAATCCACCGATTGACTAAATTTCCGTTATGTAACTTTCTAGCAATTATTTAATTGATATGTTATTTATACTTAAGAAGTATTTAATATTTCACCTATTTCCTCGCGAAATATCTGTACGAATTTGAACTTTTAACATCGAAACAAGAAATAATATATCGTATATTTTCGTTTCTAAACGAAAAAAATAACAAGTTGGAGAGTCGGAGCAAGTGCGACTGTAGAATACCTTGGTCTACAGTCGAGTGTGATAGGCAGTTTATGCCCAGTACCCGTATTTTCGATTCAATCAAAAGATAAGCAGATTAAACCAGCCGTAAGGGCTACAGTCGAAGTCGACTATGAGAGACCCTTTACTTATTCTTCAAAATGGAAATAAGAGTAACACTAATAGTTCCCATAGCGCGTTGTAACGTCAATGTGCTCTTCTTCTTCCTTTGGCCCGAAACTAAGTATCAGTTATCATCCGATCACCATGAAATTTTCAGAATACATTAGTACCCCGATGCTTGTCCTGAGAGCCAAAATTCAAGGCTTCAGTTTTTAAATTGACCATTATATGGGACTTTAAGTTTTTTTTGAATAACTTCTGAGATTATTATCCGATCGCGTTGGTACTCTTATACTCGTCTTGTGTGCCAAAATTCAGGACTCTAGCTTATTTCGTTTTATGAGATTTCAAAAATTTTGTTTTCAATTTACGGAGGCGGAAGGGGGCGTGTCAAAATTTTAAGATAAACTTGATTTGCTTAGCCCATAGACGAACCACCGTGACAAATTTGGTGACTCTAGCTCTTATAGTCTCTGAGATCAAGGCGCTCATACAGACAGACCGACATGGCTATATCGACTCGGCTGGTGATGCTGATGAAGGGTCTAAAAATAAGCTTGCAAATGGTTTTTTTACTGATCTTAGGAGGAGGGTTGAGGGGAAGGTTTTCACAGTTTTGCATTGCTTTCTTCCGCCCCCGCAAAACCGAGGCCAATATGTTATCGTGGTGTCGATGTGATCGAATCGGATAATAAACACGAAAGTTATTCAGATATCAATTTAGTTAGTTACGGGCGAACGGAAGGAGAGTTAACTGACAAATTAACATTCAAAAACAAATTAGGCTTTCCTTCTAGTTGTTACCGGTAATTCTTTATCTCCCCAATCCCTTTATTCTTCGAAATGAAAAACTTTTGCAGAGGGTATTATAATTTAGTCACAAATGTGAAACACATTAAGTGTATTTCAGATCACATATATTCCTGATCAGCATCAGTCAGCAACAGTCAAGTAGATATAGTCATGTTCATTCGTATTAGCGAAGGGATCTCAGAGATGAATTTCCGGCCCCTTTATTTGTGCGGACGGATAAAAATGTTCGAAATCATGTAAGGAACAATTCAAGATGGCGTATTTGTTCATGCATGCGTTTTAATAGGATTTTATGTACGTGAGCACTCATACCTATTAAGGCATTTAGGACACTGAACCCATGGTATAAATAGGTACTGTCGCGTATTCTCGACTGTTCCGCTTTTTAATTAATTTTTAATTATACCAGCACCATGTTGAAATCAATATGATGCATCGTACTTAAAACACTTCCATAATAGTTGTGTAATAGTCATAGGAAAAGAACAAATAAAGTTTGGGCTTTGGTAGTCGTGGACTTACCTGTAATGGACGTTGCGGGGGGCCACTCATTGTATGATGATGATACATCACATCGTGCTTGATTTGGGAGGGCATTTGGCTATGTACATGCTGGGCTTGGTGCTTCTGAATGTCAACGGCGGCGAGAGCTTCCGCTCTACTGAGTATGCCATCGTTGATACCCGCAAAAATATCACCCTGTATCGAAGAGAAACAGAACGGAACATAGTTGCAATTAGAGATGTATCATAAATCATAAACAAAACATATATAGTTAATATCGAAAGCATATGGAGGAACTGAAATACATAAGTAGTTTTTTTATGAGAACGATTCAGCCCAGATCAATTTGGTAATGTTTGACCAGCTAATAAACTAAGTTCATAAGAAGCCTATATAAGTCAGCGATTATCAAATATCAAATGAATTGAAATATAGTTGTTGAAAGTAATAGTTATTGGTGTTTTACATTAAGGAAATCAAGTCAATGGATATGTACGTATGTATGGGTGTTGTGTGTTGTTGTTGTTGTTTTTGCTGTGGCATTAACTTACATTCTGACGTGCTGACCACGAATTGCATAATAGGGAAGCATCTTCTAATAAACGACTCTGAAAAGACGAGACAAACAACGATAGTATATGTATGTACGAATTTATTCAGAGCTAATATCAGTTATAAGTACGATTAAGTTTAGTCGAACTTTCGTAATCAACACCAAATTGACGGAGTGATAAACGACAGATTTTGGCCCCATGGCCATGTCCATGCAAACTACAAGTATACTTTTAATTGAAAAGACTTCTTATTGAAAGCTCGAATTGGAATACTTTAAAACAAGTAAGTACACCTGTCAGATTAATGCACGTGAAACCCTATTTATTTTTGATTGTTTCCTTACCAACACAAAATTTGTTTTGGGTCATTTATTAGTTTATTATGGGAAGATTTGGTCTTAATAATGTTTATTTTTCGGATTAATGAAAATTTTATATAATGTTATCTATGTATATTGTTTTTGACATTATTCAATTTGTTTTCTAAGCTAACAATCGTCACTCGTTGTTCATGTTAAACAGTCTTTAAATGCATAATCGTGGCATCTTTGAAGCTGTCACATCATTCGCTCATTTTGTACATAATATTGATTTTCAGTGGCTTATTTCCCATTTGTCGTCTCTTCTCTCACTCTCAGAGACCGGTAGCCACCGTGTAGGGCTCTAAATAAATGATATTATAACTTTTGCAGCTTGCTTTTCGGTTAAGTCCTCATGTCGCCTTTGTGGTCTTTATTTTTCCAGTCATATCGATTTTATATACACGAAAATGTTTGTATATCTAACTCGCACGAATTTTACAGTTAATCAATTATTTAGATGCGCACAAAACTTCAAAATGCGACAGCGACGCCAGACGACGGCACAGCAATCAGGATACGAGACACAGGATACAGGATACAGGATACAGGACGTACAACGTACAACGTAGGACGTAGAACGCAAAACATAGAACAGAGGGCATCGTTCACATTGCTGCCGCTCATTTGATGGGCGAAAGTTCGCTAAGCGAAAGGAGTAAATCGGCAGGCCGCTATTATCCATTGGCATGCAAGGACTTCGACAAGGACTCCAGTTTCAGCTCTGACTTCAGCGCAGGCTCAGGATGCGTTGACGTCGACCGCAATTGCCGTGCGGTGGCCATTCTATAAATCAAAATGTAGCGCATTTTTAATGCAACTCTCCTCGTTATGCTTGCCCATATCCTTAGCCATAGTCAATTGTACCCCTAAAGTTGGTCGATGGGCGTTGCATGGCCCTGTTTGTTTGCCCCATTAGAACAAAACGGACGGATAACAGACGTGGACAAATTAATGGTAGCATTTCCCCTTCAGATGTTGTCACGACACACAACACGCAGCACACAGATAAGTCCTCATCAAATGCTATATTTCCTATAAGGAAGGTCTGTAGTTTTAGGGAAGTGAATGAATTAGTATCTATTCATAATACATTTCACATTTTAACTAGTTCATAAGCTTAGCATTAGAAATTTGTCACTCGATATTACTTTATGTTCATACAAATATATAGTATATGTACATATATAATATTTGCACACTTATTTATATGTACATATGCTAAATGTATGCATAATGTTATTTACTTTCTATTTCTTTATTGTAGCACACAAACACTTAGTCTATATAATGTCGCACATTACGTATTTTGAGACATTAAATTTGGTGTGTTTGTTAACGTTTATATATTATAAATAGATGAAAGTGATAATTCCTTTTCTGTACTTTTAAAAAGTACCAAGGGTCTATTAGGTATTTGTCAAAGAAATGTGCATAACATTAAGTCCATATAACCATCTGTCTAAATGATCACCTAGATCTCAGCGACTATAAGATGAATGTGTATGTGAATGGTATGTATGTGGGTTTGTCTAAATCGAATTTATATAAATCGAATTTAAAGAGCATTAATAAAACAATTTTAAATGGAATTAAAGGATTCATTTTAAGGTTAGAACATTACATTTTGGAACTTATGTGAAGCATCGGGGTCAGTCCAAATTAAGAAGAGTTTAACACTGACGCTACAACGTACGTACAAAGTGTGCAGCGTTTTACAGAATAAGTGCAGGGATTATAGCCCCGATTGTCTAAGCTTCTTGTAGGAAAACAGACAATTTCTTGCTAGAGCTGGTAAACTTTCTATGGCACTATGGAGATATCCAATTTTTACATTCCTGGATCACTTCTTATTGGAAGTGCGACGTATGAGAGCGACGATGCACTTCGATTTACATACATAAAACTTCACAAAGTATTTATGGCATGGGCATCCCTGTTTTGTATAAAGTTATCGTATGATGAGCTAATTGAAGTCCCAACATGATGATTTATGGTTTATTTTTGCAATTGCGCTGAAAAGTAGGCAACAGTTTATTGTGCGGGCCCTTTAACTAAAATGCTTGCAAAGCATTGGCTATGGAAACCAACAGCCGCAACATAACAACAAATTAATTTATGAATTAATATGCGCAGTCATTCATCAAATTATCACCCAGACCTCGCCTCGAACCATCAAACAACCGCACCGGCAAACCGCCGCATCGTCACACCACCGGCCGATTGGTCTAGGTGTATGGCCAGAACGGAGTTTGGCCAAAGCAAGTTCGTTATTTTTGTGTGTCTTGACCTGCTCGACGTGGCAGTTGGAAGGCAGAATGAATAGTACGACAAGTGGTGAGGGGGTGTGTGTTTGTTGCGGTGCGGTGCGGTGCTTTAAGGCCGCAGTGCAGGTTGACACTTGCACATAAATTCTTTATTAGTGCTATAAATTAATCAAGTGAACTGCTGCCTGCTTTTTTCTGCTCCTCTTCTTCTTCGCCTTTTTTTCTGTCTTGTTGTATGTTATTTTCACTCTCTCTCCGCATGTATGTGTGTGTGTATGTCGGATTTTTTCTGTTTTTTTTTTTGCTTGTCAGCCATTTATTATTTATGAAGTGTGTAAACAGATACGCATTGAATGAATGTTGAATGAATGTTGAATTTTATCGATTTGTGCAGCAAAACTAATGCAAAAATGGAGCACGACATCAACAACAAACTCATTTAAGTTGCTTTAATAACCACAATTAAGTCAACAAAAAGAATTGGTTGCTTTTGAATTGTCGACTTGTCGCGACACTTAAATCCGATTACATAGTTCTTTATATCACATTTCCCAGGGCAGTTGCCTGATACATAATCGAGTATTTCACTTACAGCTTTATGTAAAAGTCTTCATAGTCTGATCGATTTAAAATATAAAAGCTTCTAAGTCATGGCACTTCTCACAGCGATGCTCCCACCTCTTTAGCCTGTCCAAAAAATATTCGCCGTTCTGCCCCTCAAATTGATTGTCAAATTGATTGTCTAGGATATAGCCTCCTCATTTGAGGACAATTTCTGCCCGCAAGCTTATCTAAAAGTGTTGCGAAGTAGCCTGCCGTGATCGTTATATCTATCTCCAGATAATCGGTGTATATAACTCCACGACTATCCCAAAAAACTGTCGCCATCACTATTCCAGCCGAAATAACATTTCTCGTTTTTTTAGTTGCGTATACCCCTTGGCAATTCATTGTTTTGATTGCGATTTATTTTCTTGAGTATAGTCTATAGCCAAAACTTGGATTGCTTACGCGTAAACACCGCCAAGAGAGACTTGATACAGTTCATTCGAACACGCTTTTGATTAAAACTGAACAAACTCGGCGCCCAACGTACCGACATCTTTCTAATGTCTAATTCGCTGTTTAAAATATGGCAAACGCTGTCTTTAGACATCTTGGTGTTCTCAGCTATCACTCTTACTTTTATTTGACGATCGTCCAGAATAATTTTGTGCATTTTGGGTATGTTTTCGACAGTGGTCAAATGATTGGAAAGAGTCCCCATAGACAGTGTCCATCTCGGTTTTGATTTGAGTAGGCGTATTAGCTTTCAAAAACAAATATCTTATGACCGTACGATATTCAACTTTTACCAATTTACACCGATATCGACTTAGTTAATCGATTTATCAACGATAACTATAATATCGATAGGGCTGAAATTTTGGCAGAAACACATTAAAAGAGGCCTAATGACAATTCCAAAGTTTGGTGAACGTAGGAGGTCGTCTTCATTGTCAGGTTGGAAGCATTTCGGATGCCCGAAATAAATATAAGTCTAAGATAGTATTTTGTAAGTAAAGAATTGTTATTAAATCGAAACTAACCGGTTACTAAACTAAATCGGTTACTTAACGATTATTTGGGTAAAAAAAATTACTATTTCGGTTCAACAAAAATATTTGTATTGGTTACGGTTTAAGTTATGTTTACCAGTTTCAGAATAAAGTAATTGCATATATGACACTCTTGCCAATTTTTACGGACTTGGTTATTTATTTTTTTAAGACCCTTTACTTAAAAAAGTAAGTATAAGGGTCTATCAACAGCATGAACAGTCGAGTAGATATAGCCATGTCCGTCTGTCCGGACGGACGGACGTCTGTATGAGCGCCTACATCTCAGAGACTATAAAAGCTAGAGATGCCAAATTTGGTATGTTGGTCCGTCTGTGAGCTAAATCTCATGAGTCGAGAATTATTAGAGCGGACAAGCATCATGGTTTCAATGTATTCTGAAAATTCCAACGCTATCAGATAATAAACTTAAAAGTTATTCAAAACACAATATTACGCAGTATCGGGCCAAATGAAGAAGAAGATAAGTTATAACACTGACGTTACAACGCACTAAATGGTATTTTCCAATTTTGCGGAATTAATTAAAACCTCATGAATTAAACAAGACATTTTGGATTAATATTTTTTGCAATGCGCTTATATTATGGGGCTGGAAAAGTGGGCATCGCACTTCTTTTTTTATATTACTATCATATGCAAATAAGGAAAGTGTCGAGAGTTCTACAGAATAAGTAAGTAAAGCAAGCAGAAATAGCTTCAGAAGTTTCCGTATTTTGGTATATAGATTCTGAATAAACTTTTTTAAAAAGCGACCACTTAAAATGAGTTGGCTATAATCAGAAAGTGATGCGTTTAAGCGACATTTGTATGACTAAAACAGTTTTTAGCGGCCTCTCGATGCACAAAACACTTGCCCAACAGCAGGACGCAAGGAACTGCTGCAAAGTGAGTAAAAATTATCCGAAAATTGAATTACATTTAGTTTCAATTATACGGTAATCAGAAACTGTTTATACAAAAATAAACACGCTTAAACAATTTAAGTATCTCGAGGATTAGAATTTGCTTCCGAAGCGAAGCGTTTTCATTTCCGAGGGACCACTGCAGTAATTAATATTTAAATAATCGTTAATGCAATTTGAAACACTCGAATCTAGGATTCGATGCAATGGTTATTGAGCAGATAGATATATGTGAGTATCCTGTAAAAGTACGGCATAAAGTTGTTTAGCTTACTTAACTATTAAAAATCGGAGAGTATTACAACTGGAGTTTTCAAATAGTTCAAATAAATTTTGGAATTTACGTTTGAATAAAAAATCCGGCGGGGATAAAATGAAATCATCATATTTACTTATATCTACTGTTAATAATATTTTAAATAATATAATGTGTACAATTATTATTTTATTGAGATGATCTGCATACATGAAATGGTTAATATTAAACAAAAGCAATTTAATAGACGAGGAAGGGTCAGAGGGTATCTTAGAGTCGAGCACGTGCTAGTTGTTGGTGGTTTTTGCTGCTTTGATCGCATTTTGATTGGTTTGTGGCCCGTTTAATTGGCACATTTGTTGCGGCCATTTAATGCAGTTTATGAATATTTAAATCAAATTAAGGATACGGCCGTCCATTTAGCGCTCCATTCAAACAATTCAAGTGGGCGACATTACCGGGTGTGTCCCTCTCTGTTTGTCCAGTTGCTCGCTCGTCCAGGCTGTCCATTTGCCAGCTTGCCAATGACAAATTTCCATTTAATGGACTGCAAGGCGTTAAGTGTTTGCTGTAACCAGCTAACGCGCGTATTTCCACTGTCGCTGTCACTGTCACTGTCACCGGGGTGCCCGTGACCCCTGCTCTCTGGTCCCTTCACCATTCACTCTTCATCCTTCGTCCTTCACTTTTCACCCCACTCCTCTTGCCTGCTGTTTCCTAATGCGCTCAGCCAGCCAAGGGTAGCGCATAAATCCTATAAATCCGCCGCTTTGATCATTCGCCTTTTGCCATACGCTTTTTGCTCTCTTCGACTCAAAGCCGAAAAGTTGCCCTAACTGCAGAACTGATTGAGGATTGAGGGTCGAGAGTTGGAGTTACGAGCTACGAGTTGAAGTGGCTCGGGGACTGTTAAATCCGATAAGCAAATGTAGTTGTAGTCCCTTTAAGAAGGCGACGCGCTGCTTGTTAGACTCTGTACTTTAGAAAAGTACCAAGGGTCAATTAAGTTTGTTAAAAAGAGTGTGCGGCAGGCAGAAGGAGGAGAAGTCTGGTAGATGCTGTAAAGTATATAAATGTATATTCCTTAACAGCATTAACAGTCGAGTCGATATAGCCATGTTCGTCTGTCAGTCCCCAGATCTCAAAGACTTTAAGAGCTAGAGACACCAAACTTGATGTGTAGGTTTCTCCATATCCCAAGCAGAATCAGTTTGTTTTGGAGATATTTTTGAAGACTAGAGCCCTGAATGGAACACGGGATGAACATTGGAGTCCCGATGTGTTCACACAATTTCGGGCAAAAGGAGGATGAAAAAGAAAACATAGATGCTACAACGTATAAGGCTTGCTGCGTCTTTGTTAACGTGTTCTGCAGTATAAGTACAGGGTCTTTTACAGTCGGGTACGACTGCATCCGTACCCCACTGTCGCACGCGTTCGACTCCCGGCTTGTTTTTATTTACAGTAAGTGTTTTTAAAGTGCCCTGTGCCAGATTAAAATGAGCAGGTTTTGCGCCAAGGACGGGGTTGCAGCTCAGCTCAGCGCAGCAGGTGGAATGCGCGCTTCCTCCATTTCACCCCTACCCAGCATCTATGTATCTCTATCCCTCTTGCGGACTATCTTTGTCTACCCTTCTCTGTTTTTGTTCTTTCACCTGTGCGTCGCGTGCAATCAACTTTTTTTCGACTGGCAATTTGCCATTTGCAGAACTTTCTGTCTGCCTTTTGGCCGTTTTCTTCACTCATTTATTCATGCACATTTCTCCCTCTGTTTCTCTCTCTCTGTCTCCCTCTCTCTCTCTCTCTCTTTCTCTTTGTATGGATGCTGCTTACTTCTGCTATTTTTTATTTGTCTTGCTGGTCAGAGCCCAACAATAGTTAATAAATATTTAATGTAAATAAATTATAAAACGCTTTTCAAGGTTACGTCCATTTCCACTATTGCGTCATTAGCGTCACCCAGAAAAAACCTATAAATCTCTTGAAGCGAAACCCCCAAGAAGCCCAGCGAGAGCCAACAGCCCCCAGCAACAGTTATACGATATGTAGTAACAAGAAGCATCGAGTGACATTTATGCAATAATTAAGACAAATATTTACGTTTTGTTTATTTTTAATAGCACAAAACAACACACACACACATTAATACACAAAACAACTCACAAGCATACAAGTGCATTAAAAATGAATAAAGCAGTCGCCGTCTTTTTTCATACCCTGTGGTAGTGCTTTGAAGTGTTGAATTTATTCGTATGCAGCAAGAACAAAATCTGATTGCTCTCTAGTTTCGATTTAGACTACAACCGTCCAGATTGTATGTAGAGTACTCAAATATATGACAATATAGTACATATATCGCTATAGTACACATGGGCTTAGCCAGGCATGGGCAGGGGCATTTAAGTAGAAATGTTGAATATATACAATAAATCGTAGCAGTAAAAATATATTATATATACAATTTTGCAAACCTATTGAATTATTGTTCGCTCCATGGCGGAATTCAAGCCATTTTAAGGAGAAAATGTAGCCAAAAGCAATGAAATGAAAAATGTTATTAGAACTATGAAAGATGTAGCAATTAACTTTTTTCGGGAATCAACAACACGCTGTGAGACGAGATGGTCGGAGAAGACTATCAGAGCATGTTCCGAACATTTGAAGAACATGAAGATAAGGAAACCCCTGCCCAACAAAATCTACATACCAGTATAATTCGGCGGCGATAAAGCCAGCGTTATTCTTTGCTCTAAAGGTAATTGAAAAGTTTTTAAACCAAAAGCAAACATAATGCAGAAAATGTCAATAGTTTTTATTACCATTGGTCAGCTCATTGGAAATATATTACACGTTTTTTTTTTTTTTAAACAAAAAATATATAATAAAACCAGTTGGAAAGGCTACAGTCGAAGTCGACTATGAGAGACCCTTTACTTATTCTTCAAAAAGGAAATAAGGTTAACACTAATAGTACCCCAAAGCGCGTTGTAACCTCAATATGCTCTTCTTCTTCCTTTGGCCCGACACTGAGTAATATTGAGTTTTGAATAACTTCCGAGTTTATCATCCAATCACCATGAAATTATGGATATAATTATTACCCCGATGCTTATCCTGTGTGCCAAAATTCAGGGCTCCAGTTTTAAAATTGACCATTATATGGGATTTTAAGTTTTTTTTGAATAACTTCCGAGATTATTATCTGATCGGGATGAAATTCAGGATACTTTAAGACTCCGATACTCGTCTTGTGTGCCAAAATTCAGGACTCTAGCTTTAATATTTTTCGTTTTATGGGATTTCAATTTGGTGACCCTAGCTCTTATAGTCTCTGAGATCTAGGCGCTCATACAGCAGGACAGACGGAAAGACGGACATGGCTATATCGTCTCGGCTGTTGATGCTGATTAAGAATATATATACTTTATGGGGTCTGCCAGACTTCCTTTGACCTGTTACGCACATTTTGACAAACTTAATAGACCCTTTTTTACTTTTTTAAAGTAAAGGGGCTAAAAAAAATAATTGCTGACAACACCCCCGCCCACCCCCCTCCCACTCCCTGAATCACATCCTGGCTACGCCCATGCCTATACAGTTTAAGGTTTAGAATGAACAGAAATTGTATTTGTTTAGTCATATTTGTCATTTACAGGGTATATTTGAGTTAATACGTTTCAATTAAGTCACATTTACTTTGTCTTATTATGCATTTTATATAGTTTTTGTTCTGTTGTTGCTTTTCCATTTCCGTTTCCGCTTTGCCTTCACTGGCCGCTTGTTATTGTAGGTGTATGTTCATTCATGTTCTTGCCTGTGTGTAGTAGTCGTATTTATAAATAAACATGTCTGAGCCCGGCCCGAGTAATAACCATAATGTCTGCGTGTTTGTTTGTGTGCACTTCTTGACTCAGACTTCATAAAAAGTTGAAGCCTCAGTGCTGCAGTCCAGTGGCAAGTGAGACAGCAGGACGATAAATTCCTTAACAGTCAAAAGTTCAAAGTCCCGAGAGCTTTATAATAATGAGATTGCTGTCGAACAACTTAATTGTAGCTAAAGTAAACTGAGGCTTATGGAAATATCCCCAGAGCGAATTTGTGTACAATAATATCGCATAAAAAACCTGTACCTGTAAGGTAAAATGTTTGTGACGAAAGCATATTCAAATCTTTCTAATACTAAATATGTAAATTTAATAAATAATCTTTTCTAAAATACAAACAGAAAACCCGATTTTGTGCATTTCCTTTGGACGAGTAGTCGATTTGGAATCGAGGTATCATTCGACAATTTTTTCGTTGTTCTATTAATTTTGCTTCAACCACTTATTCCCCCATATCTTATAACTACCTTTCGATCGATATGACTCGATCTCCAATCTCCAATTCTGTATGCAGTGTTAGTTGCCTTTCGCACCCTCCATGATACTTTGTCACAATCGTGGACTGCCTTCCACAGTGATTCGTTGAGTTTTAACTGGTAAATATTTATCTACAGGGTGCGTCATCTCTTATACTGTATTGAATAACTTTAACAAAATATTAACCGATTGACCGTTCATGTCGCAAGGAATACGGCCATGCCGTTAAATGTGAAGAAATCACAACATTGTCTGATCATCCAGATTTCCAGATGACACCCTTTTGTGGGGTTATTTAAACAGCAATTGATGAGCTCACTGAGAATAAGTACACTAAACAGGCAATATCTTGCAAAGACGAATTATGCCAGATAGTGCATGGCGTTAACCAATAAGTGCGGTATTTCAATGGTTAACATGTCCCTAAATTGTATTAAGATTTTTTATTTAAAGTGCCAAAAGGTGAAACATTTCATCTGTAGTGCTTTACTTGAACACACAAGAAAAGGGCTAAGTTAAGGCTAATAAATATACCTTTACAATGATACAGTGTCAATTTTGACGGGTTTTAGCGTTTTCCTGCTGATCTTCTTGTCCAAAATATTTGTAGGCTATCTTTACCAAGAAACAGATACTCAGAAACCCTGACTTCGTCTTATTTTGTGTAGGCCACATAAAATTTAAAAAATTTATATTTTTGAACGAGTAGTATGAGTGAAGTTTTTGAGGTTCAATTTGAAGACTTTTAGCCCTGTGCCCATTAAAAATAGCAAAAAGAGGGTATAATGAATTTGTGTGAATGTATGTAAGAGGCAAAAGAAGGCATCTCCGACCCTATAAAGTAAATATATTCATGATCAGTATCAATAGCCGAGTCGATTGACAACTGTCCGTATGTCCGACCGTTCGTCCGTCCGTCCGTCTGTCTGTCTGTCTGTCTGTCTATCTGTCTGTCTGTCCGTCTGTATGAACGCGTGGATCTCAGCAACTATAAGAGCTAGAGACATCAAATTTGGAATGTAGGTTCCTGAATACCATACGCAGATCAAGTTTATTTTCAATTTTCGATATCATGCCCCGTTTGTTTTAAAATTAGACAAATCACCATAACATAAGCAATGTTAAAGCTTGGACATAATGTGTCCAGAAAATTTCATCGCGATGCTACGCCCCTTTCGCCCACAATTGTAAAAAGCTGATAACAAGAGCAGTATGCTCAAAACACTTTTGTTTTAAGACCCGTACAGGGTATCCTACTGTCGCTCCCGCTCCACTGATCGGCTTGTTTTAGTTTGATAAGTTTGGCAACAACCAGTCGAAAAGGCTACAGTCGAAGCCGACTGTAAGAGACCCTTTACTTATTCTTCAAAAATGATATTATAGTAACAAACTTAGATACTTATACTTATATATAAACCTAAATGTATTTGTCGTCGCTCGAATTAGCTTCCGATTAATAAAATAAAATCGGTACCCAGTGAGCATAACGGGGAGGCCACTACAGATGTAATGGGGTCATTTAACCCAAAAGTAGTTCCGTTTAAAAATTATAGTCGACTTTTGACACAACAAATTTGGCACACGATCGAACGAAACGCAAAAAAGAATTTCCAAACGCTGAAGGCAAACGCACATACATATTTAGAGAAAAGCGTTAAGCGTTGGAGAGAACGAAAGAGCGCAACGTGATATCCAAAATCTGTTAAGTGCACACATACATACATATGTAAGCACGCGCCAAATAGTTGAGCATGCATATGTATGTTACACATGCATAATTAACATTCAAAGGCCAACATATTGAATAACATTTAAAAAAGAATGCAACCATTGGGAATCGAACCCCGAATTTCCGCACAAAAAGCAAGAACTCTAAGACCTAGGCCATCGCAGCACCTTAGGTCGATTGTGTCTAACTCAATTTATGAATGAGTCGGTTCATTTTTCTCCTTATTCTCTTTACTTCTGCTTTATATTGTATTTCTTTAGCTCTAGGAATTTCTACACCAAATTGTGTCATGGTAATATACATGCATGTATGTATGCATGAGTTTTGATTATAATACATTGCAGTAGAATTTGTTTGAGAAATATTGTTTTACTTAATTATTGTATTTATTTATATCTTTTTATTTTACGATAATAAAGATGAGAATAAATTAATAATAATTATAATAATAAAGATGAGAAATTAATAATAATAATAATATAAGTACAGAGCAAAGAAAAAGGTTCCAAAAATTATTAAATAAATTGCAAAGGTTAAAAAAAATTAAGATCAAATTGACATAAAATAAAAAATACAATTATGCATAGCTGGGTATCGAACCGGGGACCCGATTGCATAAATCAAGCACTCTAGCCAATGGACCACTTGTCACATTTTCATTCACTTAACAAATTTTAGTTTTGTTTACTGTAAGGAAATGCTGTCTATTATTTTGGTTTGTTGAATCTATAAATATATATTGCTGCAGGTTGCTCCACCCTAAATCTGTATAAGGAGAAATTTATTTGTTTAATATCTTTGGCATTTATTATCCGATCTTACTGAAATTTTCAGCACACATCTGGGAAATAGCAATCTCTGTGTATATTAAAACGCAAGTATCTATCTTCTAAACTGTGCTTGTAATTAGTATTTAAAAATTTTGATTGCAATTATTGGGGGCGGAAGGGGGCGTGGCAAAATTCTAAAACAAACTTGACCTTTTCGGGGGTCACAGGAGTATTGTCACCAAATTTGGTGACCCTAGCTCTTATAGTCTCTGAGATCTAGGCGTTCATACAGCAGGACAGCAGGACAGACGGACAGACGGACATGGCTATATCGACTCGGCTGGTGATGCTGATCAAGAATATATATACTTTATGGGGTCTGCCGGACTTCCTTCGACCTGTTACGCACATTTTGACAAACTTAATAGACCCTTTTAAACTTTTTTTTAAAAAGTAAAGGGTCTAAAAAATGAAGTCTGGCTGATAAAGTATAAATATTTTTGATCACATTAACAGACGAGTCGATATAGCCGTCCGTCCGTCCGTATGTCCGTCGGTCCGTATGTCCGCCTGTCTGTATAAGTGCATAGATCTCAGAGACCATAAGAGCTAGAAACACCAAATTTGGTATGTTGGTCCGTCTATGGGCTAAGCAGAGCCAGTAGGTGTTAAAATGTTGCCGGGCCTCCTTCCGCCCCGTAAATCGGAAACAAAGTTTTTGAAATCTTATAAAACGAGAATTATTAAAACTATTGTCTTTTCGCATAAAGGACGAGCATAAAGGTCCCAATGAATCTTGAAAATTGTATCGCTATCGGATAATAAAATCGGGAGATACTAAAAAAATATTTGAAAATGGGGCTGTCAATTAAGGAATACTTGAGAGTTCTACAGAGTAAGTAAATTGTCTCTCATGGTCGGCTTCGACTGTAGCATATCGTTTCCCACTACCGCTCCCGCTCCGACTCTTCGGGTTGTTTGAGTTAGAATAACTGCATAATTAGACTAATTGCATGCATCGACAAATGTTCACCAAAAAGCCAGGTGATCCAGGTGAGTTAAGAAGAAGTCTTGCATCCACACATAATGTATGTAAATATGTATATATGTAGCCTTTATATAAAGCCTTCATTTCGGCCGAAGCTATGTGAATCTTGAATATCTTCCCAGCATATGCTGATGACTAAGATGTCTCAAGACATATAGTCTTTAAATTAGCTTTTATTGATTTGCAATCCAATATTCTACTTAACTCTTACTAATATTCATGCAAAATTTCTGGGCAATATCATTAATTTTAAAATGAATGCTAAAAAACAGCCTATGCGACTACAGTCCATTGTCGATATTGGACTGCCGTTGGAAGAAGGAAGGAGTCAGTGAGATTGATTTATTTATTTTTTAACGTCAACTTAAAGCAGTATACAATGAAAATGATTAAATATTTAAAACAATGTTAGGTACTTATATTTTAAATTAAGAATTTACTTAAATTAAACGAAATAATAAATAAATTATAGATTATAATAATAATAAATAATAGATAAATAAAGCTGAAAAGATCAACAAGCTTAAAAGTCTCGGGCTATTCAATAAATTTATTTGATCCAATATTTTCTGCATAGATTGGGGCGAACCCAGGAACTTCCAGTGAACTCAGTCAGAATAAAAGAATCCGTTAAAAAATCATGAAGCTGTAGAAATATATATGCCAAACGAAAGTTTATTGAAAAAAATAACAATATTTAAAAGTCTCTAAGTTAGCAAACTGAACTTGTTACTAACATTGCATATATAACTACATCACTACATCTTTAAGTTCATTTTTTTCTGCTAACTTCTGCAGCGATACTAGTGATGTAGAAACTTTAATGATTGCGTCCATTGGTAATTCTACTTGTTTTACAAAGTAAGCTAGATTAAGGAAGGGATTTTTAATTAAATTTTCGAAAAGCATTCATAAATAAACTACTGAAGAGCACCAAGACATTTTAACCTGACAATTTCTGATGATTCCCGAACTTTGGATATGAGGGGCTTATACTTAATAGACAATTGCAAACAAATAGTGTTATCCTGCGTTAACTTTAGTGTGCTGTACATAAAATTTGGTGGTACGTGAATTCTTTTAGCTCCCACTCAACCATTATGGGAAATAGCTTTGGGCTTTGTTGGCCAGTTTGATGCTCTCATTCGAAGTAATAAGAAATATCTACGGAATGATATAAGCTGAATATCTGGATTGTGGCGAATGTATCTAAGCAAGTCGAATATGCAGCAAACTGCATTCGGCAAGACTTGCTGCTTAGTTATCATACAACAGAATGGAAAACATAACTCTGGGAGATTATCCGTGATGAGATGGTCCCGAGCTGTGCTTGCACTTACTTTTACTTTTTTCTTAGTATAACCTGCTGACCTCGACAGCTTTGTGTAGCATCAGATAATGAAAGTGGTGACCCAAATGGAAACCTCTCATACAAAGTTATTTATATTTTATTCTGAAACTTAAAATATATTATCATAATAATACCGATGCAAGGATATTTTCTTATCTTCGCCATCTTGAAATACTTTTTTGTTTTACATATTTTTACTATTATATTTCATCCGGCATTGAAGTGTTCTCTAGGAACATTTGAGCGAAGGGCTTAAATTTCTGAAATTATTCAAAAATTATACTTCTCTGTAGACGAATCTTAACGAAAGATTGAACTGTGCAATGAATAATTTTAAACTATGGAATGGTCCAAGATATATAGTCTAGTCTATTCAGAACGTTATTTCGTACATATGTTTATGCATATAAGTATGCAACACATCTTAGAATTGTATATGACTTGACTAGAAAGTCTGTTTAATTGGGTTTTAAGCTCCTTACTAGAATAATTTGCTTCTTAATATGCGTAGCATTACTTTTGGAATAAAATGTTGACTTTATTTTCATGTTTTGATCTTTCATTGTATTATATAAGTAAGTTTTACACAATTACACAAAATATGTATGTAGTAAAAATAAACATTGTTCAATTCATTCATTTAGGGGATTTCGAACAAGTGCCAAGCGACTTTTTTGGAATACACAAGACCGTCGGATGCGATAGGAAATGACTTGCAAAATTTATATTTATACCATTGCAAAAATATAGTACTTTGTCTTACTAAAATTTGGAGAGATGGCGCTTGGTACCTTATTATAATTTATCTTTCTTATAGACCTTTCCATAAAGTGCTATAGTTTACTTACAGATGGATTTGGCATGCAGCGTCGCATTTGTTCTGAACTTCGATAGGATGGACTGTAGCGTCCTGGAAAACAACTGGGCGCTGACATTTTCATTTTATCCGTTGTCGAATACATCGACATTGTCATGCAGCCGCCGACGAAATCCTCCTCCAGCTTGAACGCCCTTGAGGCGTCAAATGTCGTTGGCGAGTAAATTTTGAAGCACTTACTTTGACAACTTTAACGACTGTCCTGCAATGCAGGACGCCAAATATTATATGTACCAAAAAAGGTTAGACTCTTTGGCAATTGAGCAATATAAGTATGCTTCCTTTGTTTCGATCTCTCTCGAACTTTATTGACTGACTTGATATTTATTAACTTTTGATATAAATTTTTCCATACACTGTTTGATTTTGCACTTGATTTCTCTATTTTATTATTATTTTTTATTATAATTAATTTTTGACTTTTGGGAAGTTTTGTGTACGTCGCGCAACAAAACTGAGAAAAAAATCACAAGAAAAAAATTGTTTAGGAATGCGTAAGGAAGAAAGGCTCAAGAATGCCGTCGCCAAATGCGCGCGTGTATCTGTGCTTGTATGCGAGTATGCGTGTGTGTTTTTGTGTGTGCGTGTGTGTATGTGTATGAGTGGCGATTGCACGGTAAACAGAACACAAGAACACAACAAAATGCGCGATTATCAATTATAAATTTGCTGGTCACTGACGCTAACTTGAGCGTTATTAGATGGACGATTGCCGATAACCGATGACCGGATGCCGGATGCCGGATGCCCGATGACCGACAACGGGAACGCCAACGATAACGAGAAAGCGACGCAACGCAACGTTAGGGTCTGAGTTGAACGCTGACTACGTAAGTACTGTTTACCGTTAACCGTTTACCGTTCTGATGCCACAAAACGTCGGCCAAGCCGCGCGCTGAGCTGTCGCGCCGCGCTGAGCCCTAAGCCAGCGTCAGCTGTAGCTAAGCTAAGCTTAAAGCTACGCTTAAAGTTCTCTCTGCTTGCAGTTGACTCTCTGTTTTAGTTTCTTATGCTGTTTATCAGTGTATGTTAGGTTCGTGTCGGTGTGTGTGTGTGTTGGTGTGTGTTGGAGTGTATGTGTGCGCGCGTGTGCTTGAGTGTGTGTGTATATGTTTGGGTGTATGTGTAACATTCGCACAGCTGTTCGATGTGTGTATCTGTCTGTCTATCTGTTTGTCTGTCTGTGTCGCTGCGCTCAACTATTGTCGAAACTGAAAACTAAACGCAAGCGAACAGATTTCACAACTAGACAAGCGCGCGTTGTGTTGTGATAAAGAATTCTATGATGAGTTTCGCTAACTTCAGAGTTTATTTTCAATGGGGAGGACATGTTTTCATTATTTATCAGGTGTGGGCGTGTCCGTCACGGCCACCCCTACAAAATGGCAGCACTGCGCTTTATATATTACAAACAGCCGCACTCTGATTGGCCAAACGCCCTGCGTCGACGTCGACGCCGACGGCTTCGTTCAGCTGGAATTGGGCAGTGCTGCGTTGTGTGTATCTGAGCAACAGCCGGCAACTTGACGAAGCCAATGTGGCGGCGGTGGCGACTATTCCCAGCGCCTGCGCACTCGTTTAACCATCCAGTCGAACTGTCTGTCAGATGCCCGAACTCTGACAAAAAGCAGCCCTTGCTCCCAGGTCCCAGCTTGCTCTCTCTCTCTCACTCTCTCATGGTGAATGGTTCGCTCTCTTTCGCACTGTATGTGGCTTTGTCGGAGCATCGCAATTCTCGCTACCGCCTGCCGCCTGCCGTCTGGCGTCTGACTTGTGCGTCCAGCATATGGCACAATTTTTGGCAGGCAGCAACGCGACAAGAGCGTTAATAAAAGGCACAAAACGCCAACACGGACCGACAATACTGGACAAAACGGGCGGCAGTTCGTTGGAATGGTCACTGCCCAAGGGGGTAGAAGTATAGGCAGGGATGTGGGGTTGTGATTGTGTTTGGGTGAGAAATACCAGTCGCCAGGATGTGCCCGTACATTGAATGAAGAGTGTGACTGTTAAATGAATGCACGTTTCTATATTTAATACAGGGTGTCACTGCAGTGTACCCAGTGAAGAGGTGAGCTAAAAAGGGTGTTACATCTGTACAAATCGCCGAAAAGATACTGAGTTATGATCATATGCATATATTTATTTATTCAACAAGGTTAGTTCTTGATTTACTTTTAACCAGACTCGAATCAATTCCAAACAATACTTAAACATTTTCAAAATTATCTCGTTTACTTAAGGCCAGCTTTATATATATTCTATGATAATTCCAGTGATAATTGTTTTTTCTCATCTATTTTGTAGTATTTGGAGTGAATTGATCTTAAAGGTAAACGTCTTAACTGTGGTCAGAGTTATTTATAGCCAATAAACTTTCTATGCACTGAACAGCTACAAAATCACTTCAATATCGTTGCTTTCCTGCCAGAATCTGACATTTACCTGCTTCGATACTTCTAACACTGACATGTACGTAAAATAAATAAATAAATCTGTATATTTATAATAAAATTGATATTGTTAGCGCCATCTGTGTCTGATGGCTTCACAACTGACTAAAAGCTTAAAAGCTTGCAGGACCTTTAGCATTCAGTAATCGAGCTTAATACGCAAAAGGCTCTCACATGCCAAGCTCTTAGCCAAGTTCAGTTCCATAAAAGCTGCATGCAACCAGATGACAGGACCTAGTTAAAAATCAACACCTTTGGTATTTCCACCAGTAACCCTTAGATGTAAATAAAAAAACAGAAGAGATATTTTTTCTTACCCTGTGCCCATTAAAAATGGGCAAAAAAGGGTATAATGATTTTGTGTGAATGTATGTAACAGACAGAAGGAACAATCTCCGACCTTATAAAGTATATATATTCCTGATCAGTATAGCCGAGTCGATTGACAGCTGTCCGTCTGCCTGTCCGTCTGTCCGTTCATCCATCTGTCCGTCTGTATGAACGCGTGGATCTCAGCAACTATAAGAGCTAGAGACTTTAACTTTTGAATGTAGGCTGAATACCATACGCAGATCAAGTTTATTTTCAATATTCGATACCAAGCCCCGTTTGTTTTAAAATTAGAAAAGTCATTAGACAGTAGGATACCCTGTGCAGGTCTTCATTATGGCTATAATGTTTACCTAAGGTGCGCTTTGTAGTCTAGAGATGGATGATAACTAAATGAAGTTTTCCGACTGGGTGTGGGATTGTGGAATTGTGCAGGGTGCAGGGTGGATATGTGGATTTATTCTTATTAACATTTATTTGTATGCCCTTTATCCTGCCCAATTTGTGGGCGAAGGGGGCGAGACATCGTGATGAAGTTCTCTGAACACATCGACCCCACAATATTTATAATTTGTGCTAAGTCTAAAGTCTTATTTATTTGTGGCCGAAGGGGGCGTGGCATCTAAAATTAAAGATAAATTTGATCTGCGTACAAATATTACCAGTACTCGAATGCTAAGTTCAAGCTTCTAGCTCATAACATCTCTGAGATCCTTTCCTTCATACGGCACGGACCCACGGACATGTCATGTTTAATAATTTTCGATTTATGGAAGGAGTGAAGGAGGACGTCGCACAAATCTAAAATAAACTTGAGCCTTGCAAAGGACTAAGGAGTATTATCACCAAATTTGATGACTCCAGCTTTTATAGTCTCTGAGATCTAGGTGTTCATACAGAAGGACAGAAGGACAGACGGTCAAACGGTCTGTCGGACATTGCTTTACCGACTCGGCTGTTGATGCTAATAATCTAATATCTTTTAACAGCTTTCATAGACCGCCTTGGTTCTTAAATTCCGGACCCCGACCGTCATATACCCTGTGGCAGTACAGGACCCCGCTTAAATTCGCTCCCGATGCATATAAGAACAAACACGTCTTTTCGTTCATCATATCGTCGCCGCGGAGCAGCGGCTGCATTAAATTGTTTCTTGAATAACTTCTGCATTTAGTATCTGGCCGTACTGAATCTTAAGTCTCTAGCTTTAAAATTGCTTGTTATGGTAATTCTTCTTGGTATCAAAAATTTAAAAAAATAACTTGATCTGCCTGTAAATATAATAGTGCAGGGATATTAAGTTTAAGCTTCTATATCTGACCATCTCTGAGAACCTTTCGTTTATACGAACAGACGGACGGACATGGCTGCTGATGCTGATCAAGAATATATATACTTAACAAACTTATTACAAACTTAATATACGCCCACAGGGTATTAAAAGATGAAATTCAAGAATGACAAATAATTTAAGAAAACGGCAAGTTCTTCTGATTTTTCCCGATATGAAATTACTTGGTTTAATTTTTTGATGTTAAGCGCTCATTGTTTTAATAACTACTCGTAGTGTTGTTAGTTGGAATTATCTAAAGATCCTAAGCAGATCTACAAATTTGTAAACTTTTAACGAAAATCTGTAGCATTAGAGCCGTGTGTTATCTTCAAAAAGGTTGAAACGAATACTGATCAGTCCAAAGTAGGGATATTAAAAACCATCGATGTCTCATGGTGTAAATTTTTGGCATTAAAACATAATCGTCTTCCTGTTAATGAATTTTTTGATGCTTTGAAAGCATTTTAGTTTCGTCATATTGATAATTTCAATGGCACATGTTTAATTATAAGCTGGCATTAAAAAAAAAACTTGAAATTTTTAACAAAATACAATAGCTTTAAAAACGTCTAGGTATCGACAATTTTCTCCCCATACCTTGTCTAACATCGAGGTTGATTTGGAAATCGCCGATAAACATCGACATCGAGTTTTACATCCCTAGTTTAAAACCAATTTTGTTGTCGACTTACAAATACATACTTAGTGAGTATTTTCAGTGCTAATCAACCCTACCCTTATGGGTTAATCCGCTCTAATTATATTTTTAGACCTATAATCAAGGAAAGCTTCATTCCTTGCGATCTTAAATTGATGAAGCCAGTACAGGCGCCAGGTCCCGATAGTAAGCCTTTTTTCGTTCTAAAGTATTGTGCTGAGTCTTTATGTAGACCACAACATTAAATATTTACATTTTGGATTTCTCATCTCCCCTGAATCATGGAAAGAGTCGTACAGAGAAGATAATAACTTCTCCAACATTCCTGTTGCTCTAAAATTTCACCTACTAGCTCCTAACCTTCTTGAGCTCACTTCTTTTAATGAGTTTCAGAAAAAGATGAATACTGTCGATATTTATACGGATTTATGTAGAGACATAGGCTCTATAAATCATTTATTTTCCGAATAATCTTTTACTATGTTTAACACTTTACGTAATACAAAACAAAGTGTTATGTTCAAATATTCAATTTCAAAGTCTATTAAAGTACTGCACTTATTTCAGTATTTGCGTACTCTTGAATAATTGAATGATACGGAAATTTCGTTAATTATCTGGAAATAATCCTTGATCATAAGCTGAAATTTGACAAACATATGGTAATCGTTTAATTTAAATGAAGCACGCAGTTCTTTTCTATGACGTCTGCTTTATTTCGTCTGTATCAAACTACAGACTTTGGCATCACACCGATGTATTTCACAATCCAACCAACTAATTTTATTCTTTTTATACCCTGTGCCCATTAAAAATGGGAAAAAAGGGTATAATGAATTTGTGCAAATGTATGTAACAGACATAAGGAGGTAGTATCTCCGATCATATAAAGTATATATATATTCTTGATCAGTATCAATAGTCGATTGACACCTGTCAGTCTATCTGTCCGTGCGTTCGTCCGTCTGTATGATAGCGTCGATCTCAGCAACTATAAGAGCTAGAGACTTTAAATTTGGAACGTATGTAGGTGCCTAAATACCATACGCAGTTCAAGTTTATTATATTTAAATTTTGAATATTTCACCTCCCGCCCAAGCAAATCGAAAAAAACTATCACGGTCTCAAATTTTCAAATAACACTGCCTAACTTAACAGACATAAGTATAACAGACGTTGAGCAATTTGCTGCAAGTTTAATAGCCAATATCCCACAAATAAAGAAGATATTATGGAATTGGTTTTAAAATTTAAATCCAATTTTTCATAATTGTTGGCCAGAGCGAGAGCGCATATGAAAATCCCGTATGCGCAAACGAGAGCGCATATGATAATCTGATTTGCGCTGTCGGCCGCAGTGACGCTATACATTGTGCTGCAAAAAAGCTGAAGGTTGCACTGAAAGCTATACATTGTGTGAAAAGCTGAATGGTACGATTGCTTACACACATGTTTGTTAAGATAACACAGCTTAACTTAACAGTGATGCAATTTCCAGCACTATTGCTTAAGAGTTGTCGAGCACTAAAAAAATCAAAGTGATGGTTATAATATCATACTTATAATCGACTGATCGGCTTGTTATAGTTCGAAAATAAGGCTTAGGTTGAACATCTATGTTGTTTATTTAGATTTCTCAACCAAACTGACTGATATTGTGATTTGAATTGTCTGTTATATTCTGACAAAATTTGGTTAGAACCGGACTATTATTTTATACAGTTACCATAGGAAAGATCGGTTGAAAATTAAGTATATAGGTTTCTGCAAGGGTATGAATCTTTGGCGTGTCGGCTTCTTTTCTATTGATTTGATTGATTTTTCCCCAATCGAAGTAACGAATGTTGAACCAATTTTTATTTATTTTATTATAAATTTGGGATTTTCAACTCCAATTGTCAATTAATAATATTATTTTAAACTTTTATAAATATATATAGATTCACAATAAAAAAAGAAGCCGAACAGTCGTGACCCGACTAAAATATACCCTGTGACTTTACAGGGTGCCACTCAAGTTCACTCCCAATGTAATTATCTTGTAATTCGTTTGTTTTTCAATTTGTGCTCAAAGGAGGCGTGGCATCGTGCTGACATAGATAAAGCCTCAGATCAAGCCTGCAAAAACTACCAGTGCTGGGAGACCAAGTTCAAGCTTCGAGCTCTTATCATTTCTGAGATCCTTTCGTTCATACGAACGGACAGACGGACATGGCTATATCGACTCGGCTATTGATATACTTTATGGGGTCGACCACGCTTTCTTCTGCCTGTTACATACTTTTAACAAACTTAATATACCCCCACAGGGTATAATAAATAAAGAGGTAAACAAATTGTTTGTGTTTGTTATGCGCTTATTGTCATATATTTGTCTATGACTTTCCGATTTGATCCTGTTGGGTAATTTTTGATTCGCCAATGAGCGGACGATGAAAACAGATAAAAGCTTCAGCAATATATTTCAAAAAGATTGTATCATACCTTTTGTATATCCGCTATTCGCACAAGTATTGAGAAAGTGAGACAGCAAGAGGGGACAATAAGTAGAAGCAAATAAAGGGCACACAGAACGTCAACCGTCGCACAAATGCAAGTGTATAATGAAGCAATAGATACAAACATTTTTCTTGGTGTGTGTTTATTATCATCTTTTTAATGCAATGAACAACTAAAAAATCACTTTGATAATGTTGCTTCCTTGCAAGAATCGGTTACTCCCTCTTCCACTTCTCAATTGACATGTAGCGCCATCTGTGTCTGATGGCTTAACAACTGACTAAAAGCTTAAAAGCTGGCAGGACCTTTAGCCTTCAGTTACCGACAAATGCTAAAAGCCTTGTACTCGAGCTATATACATAAAAAGCTCTCCCGTGCAAAGCTCTTAGCCAAGTCCAGCTCCATATAAGCTGCATTCACTCAGAATACAGGACTTAGTTCAAAAACCAACACCTTTGGCATTTTCACCCCTAGCCCTTAGATGCAAAACAATAAGATATTTTTAAATTGTTATTTTTTTTTAATTTTACATTTTGTTGTATTGTACAATTATCTAATATATTTATTATTGTTGTATTTCAATAAATTATTGTAGAATCGTGTATAAAACTTTTTACAAGGATAGTCTAATATTGGATTTCAATATAACCAGAGTAATATCAATGGAATACACGGATATGAGCGATGAAGCACAACATGGCGTATAATGAATTTTATAAATTCGTTCAGGAATCATAATACCCTGTTGCAATCGCGCTTACAATTGCAATTGCATCACTTCTGCCTCTACCCTATAGATATCCTATTTCAAACATAGATGTTTGTCAAATATTCAAACTAAGTAATACGCTAAAGTTGCAAACTATACGAAACGATGCGCATGGCAGAGGATTGGGCAGGGTTCGTATTCTTCAACTTTTCTTGGGCTTCATTTTCACCTGTTCTTTTCCAGATGAGCTTGTGAGTTTGTCTAAAAATAAATATGCGATTCCTCGGATTCCATTGAGATCTATATGTCTATAATGTTTAGCTAAGGTGCGCTTTGTAGTCGTGAGATGGATGATAACTAAATGAAGTTTTCGGACTGGGTGTGGGATTGTGGGATTGTGCAATTGTGCAGGGTGCAGGGTGGATATGTGGATTTAGCATTGCTTTGCTTTGCTCTTCTCGTTGCATAATTCGTCGTAGACAGCATTAATCCATATCCTTATTAACATTCTTACTTATTCTATGTCTTTTATCCTGCCCAGTGAACTGTAAACGATGCGTCTGCGCGCCAGCAACTCGGCTCGCATGGAGTCTGTATAGGGATCAAAGGATAACACCCGCTTTTTGCGCCTAAAGATGCCCTCCTTGCGCATCAGGGCGCATCGGAGGAGTTGCTCGTTAACGGGGAACTCAAGAAAGTCCAGTATACTACGCAGTTCACGCTCCGTATGGTGCACCAAATCATCGTAGAACACAACCTTAATACTGCCCGTGAAATTGCGTGCCCAGCTAAGATTCATGAGCTCCCAACCCTTGAGCTTGTTGCTGACAAACTGCTGCCAATCTGTAAGAGTGGAGATAAACTGAGGGTTAAGGATTGTCCACAAGGAATTGCATAATACATTGCCTTACACTTTCCCTTGGTACGTTTATAGCGATCGGGTGAGGCGAATCCAATGTGTCCGCCGCTCTGACGATTGAACTCGGCTAAGATTGCCTTCTCGGGATCGCGCACCAAGAGTATTGCTTTCGAGAACGGCGCCCACGCTTTGGATCCCCATTCGTGAGTCTTCACCAATAATACTGAGCTGTTGCAGACATTCTCCGCTGGAAAGCCAGTCTTCAGCAATCCATAATCCTTATAGATGCTCCCCGTTAATATGCCCGTAGCCTGCTGCAGCAGATACCTCAGCCAGGTATTCCCGCTGCCCGGAAAACTCGCCAAGGCGGTCAACATGGCTGCAGAGGGCATACCCTGTAGTTGCAGACTGGCACTCACATCGCTGGGTAACGCAGCTGCAAGGATAAACTACTTTTGCGGATCTAGTTCGATGTGCACTTTGGGAAATACTCACTGTAGAAATCGCCGGCCTTGTAGTCTGAATAATTTGGAAACTCGCGATTTAGGTATTTCAGGTCGCGACACCAGCGTATGGTCATCTTGCGGCTGGGCATAGGAAATCGGGGACTATGAAAGCTGGAAAACTGGAAACCAAGAAAAGTTATAATTAGATATGTCTCTACATATATAAAAAGACTTATCCCGACTGACTCACTGACTGGTCATTGTGGATCTAAAACGGTAATATCTACGACACAACAAGATTCGACCTGCAAGTGTGCTAAATTATTGAAAGACTTCGATTTCTTCATCGACGTCTGCTTTATTCTCTCGTTCGATCAAGACTGACTCGACTCAACGAGCCACTAGACCCCTCGATTCCCGCCAGAGCGAGACCATGCTATATGTCTATACTTATTATAGTGAGCTAAAGTAAGATAGCTAATATGTGCAAATTAACAGATGCAGATAATTAGTTATGGGCAGATAAATAATGCTAATGCTAACAGATTAGCGATGGAACATCAGTAAAGCTATCGGCCTGCTACAGACTTCACAATACAAACAATAACAGATTGAGTTTCATATTATCTCATACTACATCCGAACAAGTTTTGACAAAATCGAACTACTATATCTTATAGCTGCTATAGAAACCAGTCGAAAGGGCTACAGTCAAAGTCGACTATGAGAGACCCCTTACTTATTCTTCAAAAAGAAAGTAATAGTAACAATAATAGTACCCCATAGTGCGTTGTAACGTCAATGTGCTCTTCTTCTTCCTTTGGCCCGGCTGTTGATGCTGATCAAGAATATATATATACTTTATGGGGTCTGCCAGACTTCCTTCGACCTGTTATGCACATTATTTTTTTGACAAACTTAACAGACCCATATAATATTTGAAGTAAAGTGTCTAAAATGATATTATATTAAATAAAACTCATAATTTGACAAAATAAGTCTTAACGAAAGCCAACAAAATTATATTATTACGAATACAAATGGTCTTGATTATAATTCAGTTCATAGGAAACAAATAAGAATCGTGTTTATGTCGCTATCAGTCAGGAAATTTATATTAATTATTTAATTTTTTTAACCTTGCCCATATATATTTTCTTTGATTCGAGCTCCAAAACGTTTTGTTTTGAATATATTGTAGATACACATAAATTTATCAAATACTAAAACTCGGTTTAAATAAACTGTATTCTGTTAGTCGAATACTATTCACTTTCCATTTACGTTCAATTGAGATATCGCAAACCAGTTCTAACTGCAGTTAAGAGATGGCAACAACTCGTTTAAAAGCCATTCACTTATTGTCGGGAACCATTTCTCAATTATTTTGGTAACTCAGTCGCAAAGACGAGTCTCTTCAAGAGCGAACTTTTCCGTTAACATATAATAACTTCTTTCACTTCTCGAACTCGAACCGTATTCCCTTTCCTAAAAAAATACGTTTAGATCAAAGCACAAATAGTTACAAATGCTTATAAAATAAACCATTATTAATTATATCGTCCTAAAAAATCAAGATAAACTGAAAACAATTCAGGAAATAAAATTATAATTTTTTAATTAAATTGATCCAAGGTTTAAGTTCAAACCTCTCATTCAGGGGTCGCTCTGTGGTTCGAAGCTCTTAACCGAACCTTCTCCAATATGTTTGAGGTTTAAAGCCCTGAGTTTAACCTTCATACAATTCATTGATGATAGAACCTACATACATATGTACACATATATGTACCATGAACTTTATATCGAAGTATTACTGCCTGGATTGTCATTTGAGTTTCAGTCATTCTCACGATTTATCTTCAGTTGAAATAACATAAGCTGAGATCAAACCACAGAATGATGTTTAGGATGGATTACTTACCTCGGCAAAGCGCTCGATGCGCGTGCGTTTTGGATGCGAGCCGGGTATGTTGTTCATGGATAGAAATAGAACACCGCCTATATAGATGATGATTGTTGCCGAGACACCGAAAAAGCGCCAGCCTTGCAGTGCCATAACGCCACCTTTGCATTACTGAAACCGAAACAGAACACGCATAGCAAACACACAATGCAAATTACTAAACATGTATATATATATGTATATATTAATTCAATATAAAATGTATATAGTATATAATATAAATATTTTGAATGCTAAGGAGCGGATTGATAGTCGCTTACTTTTAATAAATATGCACGCATTCCATGGATGAAACCAATTAATTTGCTAGAGGATGGCTAAAATGACTGCTGAGCCGCTAAAATAATAACTAGATCCAGAGTTTGTTACCCGTAATCCCAGCCCAAACCTTAACCCGAAGCAAACGCAACTGAACATAAGACAAAAGCCGTGCGGCTGAATTTATTTGATTTTGCTATGACGACGATACAGAAATGCGCAAGGACTAAGCGACGCCTATGCCTGAATCCGCCGCATTCGCTTTCATGCCTATGGTAACCCAGACAACGACAGCCCCCGGAACGGGGTCGCACTTGAACCGCAACAAAAACTAAATAAATATCAAAAGAAAAGAAAAAAGAATAAAAAATACAACAGCTGAAAAGGTTGAACGCCTTGTCATTGCCTTGGTACGAGCTATGAAATTCCTTGAGCTGCATAAAACGCGCATGAAATCCACAAAAAAAGAGAACACACACACTCGTATGGATGACAGCAAGAAAAGCAACAAAATGTGAAAATTTATGCAACAGCTGGGCGTATGAGTATGTAAGTATTTTACGAGGGTTACCAAAGTAATTTCTCAAAGTTAACACTAGTACACCATGGCAAGTGCAAGCATTCGGATAAGCTTCAGAGCTTTCAAAACGTTTTTTCTACTCAGCATCCGTGTGTATCGCATGCTTGTTTGTCTGTGTAAGAACACGCGATAGTAAACGATACGTAGTATTAGGTAACAGGAAGTAGAAACTATCGAAAGTATTATTGTAAAAGAAAATTGTTTACATCTAGACGCTGTCATACGCGAATTGGGCTCGAAGCAGTCAATAGCATAGTTTATTTAAGCTTATATACACGCTTGTTTAGATAATAGAACTATCGTATGTCGTAGAGAAATAAAAATATATGTTTATTCCGTGTGCAATAATAAAAATAATAAAGGAACTATCATAAATAATTAGTACAAATTATCCATAGAAACGATGGTACTACTATCGTAAAGGTCTAATTTATTGGTCGAATAGAAAGATTTGTACAGACATGCAACAAATGTACTATGATTAATACTGAAGAAACATAATGTGTACAAACAGGAAATGTAAATTTTTAGTGGAAATAATAATATTGGATCTATGAAATGATTGATGATTATAAACATAAGTAAACAACAGTATACAGTCTTAAGGCAACGAGTTCTTTCTTTGCAAATGTCAAGGCGACCCGGCAGAAGAATGCCGAAAACTAGTTCATGCCGAAACAAGAAGAAACAGAAGCCAAACCCAACGGGCAACATGATAAAATGGCATGCACCAAGAGGGGCAAATAGTATATAGAACATGACGACTTCAACAACAACAAAAATTAAAATAGAGGAATAACAATGTATAAACAAAAGCGCGAAAGAGGAAATATCATACAATAATTTGATTGTTTTGCGACATAAATCAGATAGGCCACGCACATTAGCGGTCCCCAAATGCCAAGCGCTCCCAGCCCCCTTATACTAAATACTATACTATGATATTCCTCATCGGATTGTCCGCTTTGTGAGCTGCAGGTGGAGCAGTAGCGATGAGAACGTTGACGAATGGGGATGCTAACGCCCATGCCCATCCAGACCCTCCGCTGCAGTTTGGTCACACGATATATAAAAATGTCCGAAAAGTACGTTATTTACATAATTATTGAGAGTGGTGCGGTGCGGAAGGAGGAGAATCAGGGTTCAAAATTACTACGTAGATGAACGAAATAATTTACATGGACTAAGACGCACCGTATCTGGCAAAACGGGGGGAGGAGGTGTAAAGGCTGTAAACTGCAAATCAAACAACTAAATATTTCACCTTGGCCTCCCCCTACGACCCATAAAAATCTCAACATTTAACGTTTTCCCATAAGCTTTTCACACACACACGCATAGAGACATGAACATACATACATATACTCATGCGCGTTCGTCAAATGTAAACAAATAATTTTTGGTGTGTTGTCTGTTTGTGAAATTTTACTTACCGATTCCGCGTCTCGCCTCTCTACGCACACACACACACACACACACACGCTAGATGATGAAGACAACACACAACTCACACAACACGTCGTATCAGTTTTACATGCCACAGAACAGAATCCCTAAACTGATGCAAATCTGCTACTGCATTAACTGCATTAACAACGCATTTTGCACTTTGTTTTCTTTTTATTATAAATATACAAAAAAAATAATAATATAGGAAATAGAAACAATCTGTGCTATCTTTTTTTTTTATTTTTCTCGTCGTCGTTCGCCGTTTTGCCGTTTGCTGGCCGCGTGCGCTGAGTGTTGACTGTGCCAAACGTACAATTTCTGTTCAATGCGCCAGCATCGCAATTGGGGGGATGAAAGCTAACGAAAGCTATCGAAATTGTCAAAAGCTGACAGCGTTGCCAGATTGTCATGCGTTAGTGCATCTCTCAATTATTTTACCGCATGTGTAACGGCATTTTCAGCGTTGCTTTTGTCAGCTGATCCAACAGCTGAGTTCAAAAGCTTATCATGCGGCGAGCTTTTCCTGTGTGGGACAATTGCCACACCGTGACAGGAGTTCTTACGCAAGGAATTTCGGGTTATTATAGAATTTAAATGTATTGACAAAACTAAAATTTAATCTACTCATAATTTTCACTTACTTCATGCAAACTTTCACATCAATGAAATTGTCATTTAATTTCTGTTTGTATGATACAAAACTTTCCTTAACCCATTAATCACCCATTGAAAATTAAGAATTGATGTGTCTACTTTTTGAATTTTTTACCTCTGGTTTGAAAAAAAATATGTTTCGATACAAAAAGTTTCTCCAAACAAAACTAATAGTGACTGAAATTTTTTTTTTTTTCAAAAATCTCTTTGCTAATATTTTTTATGATTTTTAAAACTGCTTAAATGACTATTTTAGCCATTTTTTCCTCCTTTTCATACAAAATTTTTCTGAGATATCAAATTCCTAAATATTGGCATACTGAATGAACATCGGTGTCCCAATGTATCCTGAAAATTTCTTCGCGATTGGATATTAAACTCGCAAGATATTCTAAAAAAAATATTTGAAGTCTTATATAATGATCAATTTTAGAACTGGAGCCCTGAATTTTGTTACACAGGACAAAAATCGGGGTCCTAATGTTTTCTGAAAATTTCAATCCGATCGAATAATAAACTCCTAAAACTCAAAACACAATATTACTTAGTTTTGCGTTAAAGGAAGACGTAACAATGCACTATAGGGTATTTGCCCATTCTAGGGAATTAATTAAAACCTCAAGGTTTATATATAAGTATCTTAGTTTGTTACTATTACTTCCTTTTTATATAGTAGAATAAGTAAAGGGTCTCTCATAGTGGACTTCGACTGTAGCTTTTCCAACTGGTTTTTACTTGACTTGTATACTTGGTACTCTTGAAGCTTCATTTTATAGAACTGTGTTCTCACAAACAAAGCTTTATAAACCTCAATTGACCGTTGTGCACGTGAAGAGGCTTTCGCATATTTGTTTTTGTATATTTTGTAAGTGGAAATTAATATTAAGAATATTATTTGCATTATACTTAAAATACTTAAAAGGATAAAGGTCGCAAGGCTTAGCGATATGGTCCCAAAGTCGTTTGTACAGGGTGGGTCAAAAGTAATCACCATTTAGTACCCTTGCAGAAGCCTGTATTCAACATTCAACCGATCTTTCCTATTATAACTATATAATAAAATAGACCGATTCTTACAGAATTTTGTCAGAATTTTAAAGACAATTCCAACACACACAATAGGCCAGTTTGTTTGAGCAACAACGATTTTCCTACTAAGCCATAATGTTCGATCGATCATTCCTGTAACAGCTGCATATATGATACAATAGTCCGATTGGTATAGGTATATCGAAAAACGAAACACCTTGTCATACGAGGGGTACTATTTATATTTCGGGAATAGCAAATAATAACAAACAACTTTAAATAAAAATGGATTATTGTTTTTCAAAATAGTCCCCATCATGATCATGATGAACTTTTGCATTCGTCAAACCATTTGTCATAACAGGTTTTCCATTCCTCTTTTGACACTTCCAAAACATCGTTTTTGAATGCTTCTACTGCTTCTTCGGCGATTGCAAATCGTTGACCACACATTTTACCTTTGATATTCGCGAACAAGAAGAAGTCATTGGGTGACAAATCAGGACTGTACGGAGGATGAGTCATCAATTCGATGTTTTGCCTGCTCAAAAATTCACCTGTTTGACGAGATTCGACTTTGGTGACTAGTTTTACGAATTTCTCCGAAGTCTTCCGGCAGACAAATGGTGGTATACCACTTTGAATTGACCGTCCTACGTTGCTTAAGCAGAACAGTGGCCACATGACCCATTCGGCCGAAGAATCAGGCGACCTTTTGCTTCGCTTGATTGTGCTTCTTCCACGAACAACTTTTGTTGGATTTGGCTCGCCTAGGAATACCTAAAAGTTCGTTTGCTGCTTTGTTTCCGTTCTTTTGAAGCACCACGGTCGATCTTTTTAATCATTTCCTTAATCCAATCGACGCGAGCCTTTTTTGAGCGATTGATAAATTATGTGGTATCCAACGAGAGCAAATTTTATTTACAACTTAGTGCAAAATCAAGCAAAACCGAATGTATTGAAGTGCAACTAATGTGTAAGGATGCCTCTATCTCTCAATATGTTGCATGACGATCTTGCATTATCAATTCACACACTGCATCGATGTTTTTGGGTACAACAACCGATTTTGGACGACCTTCACTGAATTCTTCGGCGACCGAACTACAACCACGATTGAAATTACTATACCAGCGATATACTGTGGTTTTGATGGTGGTTTATCGCCATACAAAGAAGTGAGTTCATCGACACTTTCTGGTTGAGATAATCCACGTCAAAAGTTGTGAAAAATAATCCAACGAAAACCATCTCTTGAAATTTCAATTTTTTGCCCAAATTGATTTTCTTAATTCACTGTAAGCAAAACAAATAGCACTCGTATATTAAAAAGTTGTGAGTACGTTTATGATAATAATGGTGTTGCCAGAGTTTAGCTATTGATATTAGTGTTGCCAGTTCCCGAAATATAAATAGTATCCCTCGTAATTTTTGCATTAAAGCGCTTCGAAAGAATGGCTAGAAATGCGATGAGATTGGTCTGCTGGTGTAACTTTAAGCTTAAAATAAAAGACAACAGATGACACCATATTGAGTCAATCTCATATACGATACGATATTGCGGAAACCAAGTTGAAAAACGATGCAAATGATTAATTTATTTGCTTATCTTGTGAGCTTTTTTGTTTATTTAATATTGTTATATATTTTTTTTTATATTTCACCTTAGTTGCATTTGTTTCGGTTATTATTTTTCGTTGCTTTCATTTATAGTTTTCTGGGTTTTGTTTATGATCTGATCTATTGCTGTTTGTTCGGTTTTTTTTTTTAGCAACATCATATCGTCCTATGGAGAGTAAAATTGATATGATGTAGATTATTTTTGGCACACTAAAAGTTAACTCGTAGTTTGTAGGCATGTTTTTAGTAATTTGTTTTAGTTATCGTTCATTTCTTTATTTGCGGTTCTTTAACATGTGCTAATCTCATTTTCATGATGTACTTCATACATTTCATTAACTATATTTATGTATATATATATATATATATATATATATATATATATATATATAGATTTATGTACATACATATCTATATATATACTTGTTCGTATCTGTTGACATTTACGAAATTAGCAATAGGGAAAGAGACTGAGAGAAGAGATACAGAGTGAGCGAGGAAAACGAAAATAGTAAAGTAATTTAAGACTAGACCCGTGGGACTCTTAATAGGCTACCTTAAACTAGTGTACAAAAATATTTATAACTTAAGAACGTTTAATTTAAATGTTAAAACAACAACAACAATGACATCAACTTGTATGCAGTAACATACATTATTTACTACCATATACATAATAAGTACAGAGTATGGGAAATAGACAGGTGGTAGGTGAAAGGGGCTGGGGGTAGATTTGGTCTAAAATCATTAAAAGTATTCATATACATAATTGACTCACAGAGTTTCATACGGTTAGTGTGTGTTTGTGTGTGTGTAAGTGCAACATTATATGTGGAAAATTTCTGACTGAAATGCGCCATCAATTCCTGTGGCATGCCCCCCACAACCATGAGTATCTCAGAACTCCGAGGCAACTATGGCTTTTGTGGCATGCCCCATCTGTGTGTGTGTGTTATGTGTTTTCTTGCTCTGTTGCAAATCATAGTTAGATGAAGTTAACAGTTTATGGTTCATAGTTAATCATAGTTCATAAAATTCTTTAGATTATTTAGTTAGTTATTTTTATTATAATTGCTAGTTTCGTGTCGTGTCTAAACTTTGTCACATTTATTTATATAAAAGAAAAAAAATACGTTTGTGGTCCCTGGCGTATGTATGTAATTAAATTGCCTCCAACATGCTACAACAACGAAAAACCCAAAGAGAAAATTAAAAATAATAATAATATTTTTTACATACATATATACGATAAGATATATATGTATGTACATATATATATTTTCTTAACTGCATAGATGATTAAGAAAATTGCATTAAGTTGTGCTTGTCATGGTGTTGGTTCACTTATTAAATTTAGTTGGACTGCTCAGCTGGTTGTGACCCATTTATTTATTGAACCCATTGATATTGTTCCATTGAATTTGTAATTAACGTAAGCGGTAACGTATAAATTTCGATACATTCATAGTTACCGCCATCGTTATCGTTATCGTTATCGTGGTGCTTTGTACAATGCAGAACTCAATCGCCGGCTAGTTAGTTACAATTAGTTAGTTTTTAGTACATATTGCTACGTATATTTAGTATGTGTATAGAACATATCTTTTATAACTATATACATTTGTATATATAAGAAGTATCTGAATAGAGAGTCTCGACTCGTGCGCTAACTACGGTACATACTATGCGATAGTTTTTTTTGTTCAATAGTAGCATTTGCATTGAGTAAGTTGTTACTAAAGTACAGTTAAACTTTTTGTGCTAGTCGCTACGGAACTCTATAGTGGGCGTGGGCGTGGTCGTGGGCGTGGCCTTTGTCTCTTCCTCCCTTTTCAACTAGTAATCGTACAACAGACTATCAACAATTCGGCTAAGGCGCAGAGCAGAGAGGATCGGTATAAGTAAATACGATAGCTCAACATTTACTCTAAGAGCGTTTAATTAGTGTTGCAGTATTTTGTTTTATTTTTTTTATATGTAATGGAGTGTAGTTGTTGTTGTTGTTGCTTAGCTTAATTGTAGCGAAAAGTTTTACTTTTTGTTTTTTGGTAAAATCTTTATATTAAAAACAGTTTTATAACACAATATATATAAATTTGTTGTTCTTCGAAAATTTATATTTACTTTATCTTCTTCGTCGTTTTAGTTCCGCGTTTTGTTAAGAAGTTACATTTAAATAGCGCTTAGCTTATAAGAAGAAACATTAGATTGGGTTTTCGGTAAGCTTTTTAGTAACCGTTTGCCTTTGCTAAAGACTAAGCTAGAGACCTTTAAAAGCCATTATGAGGTCTAACGAAAATCTCTGGCGTTATGCAAAAGCTGAGTTGTACCTGAAGGTAGCTGCGGCGAGACTTATGGAACTAACTCAATAATTAGTTTTTAGGAGGTCTTATTTAATGAGATCAATGACGAATTATGGAATTTTACAAATGTCGTTGAAAAAGCTGAGTGCTAAGTATACAGTGTATGCGATATTTAGCCAATTGGATTGCTCGACTAGAGTGAAATGATATACATATGTACGAATATGTATTTATGTAAATACTAGTATAAAGTACTGGACATTTAAACGTATTGCTGTATTCCTTTGGATTCTAGACTATCGTAAGATTGCTAAGTTTTAAATAGGTCTAATAATCTAAACAGAAAGTGTGTGTGTGTGTGTGTGTGTTTGTTTATTACTCAATTCAGTGTGGTAAAAGGCTTTCTACACTAAAGGCTCTATGTTATCATAGGTACGAGTACTTGAGATTACTTCTAAGTTCTCAATAGTAAGAAAATCTCTGTCTTTCTGTCTGTATGGATGTATGTTAGTATGTAGATCATATTTTCATTTATATTTTCAACACTTTCTCATATTGTTGTTGTTGTTGTTGTTATTGCTGCTGGTTGTTTGGTTGAATTGAATAGTATTTAAAACGTTTCTTAAATAGTTCTCTATATAAGTTATTAAAGCTTTCGGTTTTCATTACACTATTTCATATCATATCATACCATAACATATAGTATATACTTATATGTATATTTATTATATATGTATATATATATATATATATATCTGTGAGTGTATATAACTAAGTTCTTAATAGTCTCTAAGGATAAGAGGTATATACATTTTGTTTTGTTTTAGATAGCATATCCACTATATTCCAGGAAACAAAGCAAAGGAAACGGAGAGCGTCTGGCAGGACAGCGACAGGACTCTACACACATCTTACATACACATGTAAAAACTATGTAAAAATTAAAACAAATGTGCGCCAATGGCATGGACGCTATATATAGGACGGTATAATGTGGGTAATTTCAACTGTCTCAGACTCACAAACACACACAATCATACACTCCCATACACAATCATAATATATGCACTATATTGTATATCGAATTCGTATATCAAAGGTAGAGCTGTGTTTTATTGACGGCGCTGCCAGTGATGGTGCTTGGGAAACGTTTGACGTTAATATAAATCATAGCAATAACATTAAATCTGATTGGAGGCTATTTATATTATATATTTAGCATATATGTATTTTAGAATTGATATATCAGATAAAAAATATGTAATTTAACGAACTAAGATAGTTTCAATCACGGACTTAAACCGTAATCGTAACTGAAACCGTAAACCGATATTAACAGTGCTATTGGTAACCGCAACTAAAATAAATCGTTTTCAATACTCCGAAATCGATACATTTATTATGTATCAGAATTTATCTTTCAAAAAATAAAATTTAAACATAAGCATTTAATTATTTGACTGTTGGCGTGAAAATAAAAAATCCCAGTTTCTCAGTTTCTGAGGAAAATTCAAAAAGCAAAATTGACAGTCAAACATATAATTCACTCATGTTGCTAAGGTGAAATCATTTTTTTTTTTAAATTAAAATATTGTGCTCAATAAATTGAATCAGGGGATTAATAACACTATAATGCTAAATAAACTTTAAAAAACGTTAAGATATGTGTAACTAAAGCATTAACATCGATATGGAAGTGGCACAGAGCTGCAACCTAAATTCAAGTGGGAGTAATTGAAACGTCTTGCTCATGAAAATTTCGATGTTGATCGCTCTTTCGAGGCACAAGTGTAGACTTATCGATTTTTCCGGAAACTTTTTTTTATTTGAAAGGATTATTCGCAAAAAGCTCTCTTGCAGCAACAAAAAGTATGCTTGTTAATTTCCAAAGACTATAGATGTATTAATATTTACATAGATAATTATTACCTCAATCATGATGCATAGTGCTTATAATTAAAATTAAAAAATATAAATATAAGTTTTGGGTAAAATTAAAACCATTTTCAAAAGACATCAATGTACAGCGTTCTAAAATTAGACACATTAGAATGCTACTTATTGCCTCAGGTTTCGCTCAAATCGGTGTTTCAATTGTTGGCAGCGAAAACCACTCTGCAAATGCCTTGGTTTTCTTTTTGGCAATTAACTTGAAAACGAAAAATGAAAAGTTATGAGTTAAGCCTATTTTCAAAACAAGTGTACATTTTGTATTGATTTCGTTTTCACTTTAAAGCATAGTATCCAGTAGCTCGAAAAAGTTTGAGCGCTCAAAATGCTCGATTTTCTTAATGCCTGCCAGGCGGCCATGACTTGAAAACTATTTTCACTAGTCAAAAGATGAAAAAGTTTCATATTCCAACGTGTCAGAATTAATCACCAGCTGTTTATGAAACAGTGCTGTAAAACGACAGTCACTTTTTGAGTGCCCAAAGTTTTGATGTACTGGATACCGACGATCAAAACAGCCTCTCAAAAAATTGTTGAGCCTACTTTGCAACCCTTTTTTTTATATGGAGTTGATACCTTTCAAACAGAATTTCGAGCTACTGGATACTATACTACAGTGCTCTTTAGGTACGAAACAAGTTTTGAAATGAGGGATTGGAGCATTGGAATATTAGTGGATTGCTTTGTTGTGTTTTTTTTTCTCTTTTCATTTTTGCTTATTTCTATTCTCATTTCTTATAACATAGTTCCATTCTTTTTATTAAGTATTATATTTGTATCATGCTTTGTTTGTATTTTGTAAATTTTCTTCTCTATTCATTTTGTGGGACTCTTTAGGCCGAAACATATATGTATGTATAGAATATATATAGATATATCTCTGTATGCTTTCTCTGCAGATTCTTGTATATCGAAGTGTGAGTGTTTGTGTGTCAGTGAGTGTGAGTATCTTTAGTTGTTGTACCGTTGTAATACTGTCCGAATTGCTTAGTTTATTGTTAGTCCTTGTCAACTTCAGTTATTGTTGTTTCTGATGTTGTTGTTATTGTTGTGGGTATGTCGTGCTGAGATTATAGTTCTCAAAGCTTGTCTTTATCACGATCGATGCTCATTGCTTTAAAGATACCACGTCCGACGCCATAGCGCAGGTTAAACTGATCCAGACTCGAGGCACGTGGTCGGGTGCTGCCGCTACTGCTACCACTTTGTGCGGCTAAAGCGGCATCTGTGACGTCAGCAGTGCTGCTGCTGCCAGCTGAAGTTGCGGACGCAGCCAGACAATCGTCCGCATCTGTTTCGCTGTACTCCGTTTCAGTGTCGCTGAGTTTGCGGCGTCGCCGAAGGAATGTGCTGCAGTGCCTCAGTTCGCCGAGATTGTCAGAGAGCGAGTGGCCGCGTTTACGCTCCTGTCGCTCCATCTCGGCCGCCAGCATTTGCACCTCCCAGTCGTTGTGGCCAGCAGAACTGGACCCGGTGTTGGTCGTTGTGACCAGCGCTGCGCCGCTCAGCTCGTCCTCTGCTTCGTCATCGTCGTCGTCGTCACCGGCAATGTTCATCTTGCTGGACGATGAGCTCGAGCTGGAGCTCTCACCAATGTCCAGTATGACGCTATCCGATAATCTAGTCAAATTGCCCGTCACATCGGAGACCATCATGCCACTGCCACCTTCATCGCCAATGCCTCCTGCCGCGCCTGTCGTGCTGCTAGCGATGAGACGATCATCCCAATCGCGATAACCCGGCAGCATGCCTCCGCGACTGCTGTGGCGCCCATTACCGTGGGCGGCATAGAAGCTAGGATGGCTCTGGGCGTGCCGCGTCGTCAGTGTGCCCGGTCCGCTGTAGTAGCTGCTCGGACAATTCAACGCATTGGCGGAGGCGGCATGATGTCTGCTGGGACCAGGCGATATGCTACGTCGCCCACCCTGAATGGGCGGCGATGATGTGAACACAGTGTCCAGTGAGTCGCCACGCTGTCAAACAAAAAGAGAATGGTAGACTAAGGGGAAGAATTCAGAAGTATCCCTGCACAGGGAGAAAAAGTCAAGTATTTCCTACTTAAAACCCTACATTTCGAAATTGATTTCTGACTCCAATTTCTTTATCCCAAATAGTCAACATGACTTTATCGACGGGTTTCTTGACATATCCTTACGTCAAATTAGTCATGTCAAAAATGTATTAAGCCGGCAGTATGACTTATGCTTTGTTTGTTATCCGATTAGATTAGTTCTTTCAAGAACAGAATCACTCTTATATCCTGAAGATTCTTATCATCCCACATAGGAGCTGACGATACCCTTGGCACGTTAGTATCGAACTTTTTTGATATGCCATTTAAACTATAGTTTGATTCTTAAAAGACCCCAGGCAGTTCTTTAATTTTGTTTACACTAAACGTAAGTCTTCTACCAATCCGTCTTCATTATTCTATGAAAACTCAAAATCCCAAACCGGACTGGCGATCGCCGATCTTTTTGCTAAGTTTTTAAACTACTTACTCTTCGTCTAACTACTTTTATGAGTCTTATCCGTACAATTTGCCACGGTCGAATTGAATTTTCAGTCCTTTCATGCTGCTTCGTGATCTTAAGAGGTTTAAGTCGGGATTCTTGGCCAGTCCTGACGGAATTCCCTGTTGTGTACATCGGTACGGAGCCGGTGCTTTGTGTAAAGCAATTTGCTTTATCCCTTGAATCATAAATTTTTCCCTCCATTTGGAAGGAATCATTTGATATTCCTCTCCATAAAAATAGAAGTAAGTCTAACGCCCAAAATTTCTGGGCAATTTCTAAATTGTCCGCTTTGCCTAAACTATTCGAGAAGATTTTGACAAATCATTTACAAAATTTTTGTAGTTCTTTTATTTCTCCCAGCATAGATTTGTGACTCAGTTACCCATTGCCTTTTATTACATAAGCTTGACTTAAATGGTTTTCCGACCAAACTCATTTGCTGGATTTCAAGCTATTTAAAGCAAATAGCTCAAAAAGTTATTTTTAGTAACTTTTTCTAAGTCGTTCCGAATTAGCTCTGGTATTCCTCAAGGTAGTCATCTCGGTCCTCTTCCTTTCACTCGTGTTCCTAAATGATCTACCAACAGTTTTAACACATTCTTGAGTACTACTAATGTATACGTATGATGTTAAAATTTGTCTGCCATATAATGATTGGCCATGTCATATTAAATTGCAGTAAGATATTGACTCTGTTCAGTCATGGTGCTGCGTGAATCCATTCAATTTTAACAGTTTAAAATGTAACGTAACGTCATTTTACCGATCTAACCCTTATTTGACGTCATACTCACTGCATGGAGGTCATCTTGACGGAATTACTACTGTTAATGATCTAGGTATTCTTCTAGCATAAGAGTCTCCTTGCCAATTTGATTGCTCTAGCTCTTATAGCTCCTGAGATCTAGGTAGTTATATAGAAGAACGGATAGACAGACATGACTTTGATGACTCAGCTGTTGATGCTTATCAAATGGACTTTATGGGGTCTGTCAGATATCCTTCTGCCTGACTATCCTAATAAATCCTTGACGCTTTTCTAAAGTACAGGATTTACAAATCCTGATTGAAGAGTTCATAAGCTTGTTCTGTAAATATTCACTGCAAAGCTGAGTCCCGAACTTATATAAAGAATTTTCGAACTTATTTCTTTTAATCTAGATTTATACTTGATTCCATATTCTTTTCTCTTATATCAAGATTATATGCACTTGGATTAAGAGTTTTTAAACTCTTTTTTCTCGCAGTGCATGGGATGGACGGTATCTATCGATGCTTACCATGAAAAGCAACTCGGCCGAAGAACCCGAACTGCTATTATCCTGCTCGCCAGGCTCGTCATCGTCCACGGATATCTGTGACAGCTTCTCGCGCTTCAGTCGTCGGGCTGTGGACGCCACCGTTGACTTCTGTTCGATGCTGCGAAGTTTAAGCTGCAATTGGGCAATGATTGCATCCCGACGACGCACCTCACCGGCCATGCTTGAGAATTGGGTCTCAAACTTCGAGTGCATCTCGTTCATGTGCGTCTTAATCACCTGATTGATGCCGCTCAGGATCTGATTGAAGTAATCCTGCGCCTCTGGAAATCCTTGAAGCATAATTCAAACAGTTGGGTTTCGTTAATAACATCGTTAATAAATCAACTGAAACACCCTGTGCGTGCTGGTACATTTTTGTACGAAGTGTGTGTGGCAAACAGTGTGTGTGTGTGTCTGTGTGTGTGTGAGCGGGATATTTATATATATATGTGTATACACATATATATATGGTTATATTTTTAAAGAGCGAGACAGCGACAACTACAACACAATTTGGCTGTAAGAGTCAAAGCGTTTTGCACTACAAACTTCGATGGTTGTTGCTTTTTATGTTGTTATTCTAAGTTGTTGTTCATGTATTAGCAGTTTTGGTTGTTGTAGTTCTTGTTAATTACGTGTTGTTGTTATCAGGTATCAGGTAAATCAAATAAAGTAATGCATACATACGCAGTTACAGATATTTACACACATTCCCATATACAATACAGCGGCTCCTCGAGGCTCGATGTCAAACCAAATCCAAAAAATCAACTAATATCAACCGAAAAACATTTCTTAATGGGTCTTTCCACGAGTCTCAACATTTGCCACATGCGCTCGCATTTCAATATGTCTGATTTTTGGCTTTCCACGACCAAATGTAAAACATTTAACATTTGTCATATCAGCTGCTTGGTCTGTAAACAAGCTTTGATTTGATATACGTACTATAGTCTGTACTCGGACTATAACTATTCAAAACCGTAAAATAACTAGCTTACATTTTGTAGCAATAAGTAATATAGCAAATTGTATGAACGTAATATCTTCAAAAGATCGGGCGCTTGTTGAACTTTCTGAAATCTGTCTGGGCGAATGACCACGAATGTCTACACTCGGATTGAATGTACATATGTACATATGTGAACAAAATATTCCCTTTGGGAATTTTGTACAGGTACTACCAGAATATGCAGTGTGAATGTTGAAAATTACGTCGAATGTGTCAAATGTCTAATCGTGGAAATAGCCTATTAATTACACAAAATTCATTTCGAGAATTGCCTCTCCTTGGTTTTTTTTTTTGTTCAAATAGTACTTATTTACAAAAAGCGTTGTCTAAGTGTTCGCAAATTATGTAGGTCTGTGTGTTAGTTGCATGCTGAGCAAACTGCACCCGTTGCCGCTGTTTCATTCCATTGCGTTCCATAAGCGTGCGTGCGCGTGCTTCGTTAATTTTCAAGCTCGATTCCGATAACCACAATAACGATTGTGATTGCGAATCTCGAGCTCGAGCTCGAAGATTTATTGCCTGAAAATGCTTTTGTGGCTGTGCAGATTGTGTACTTACAATCTATATACATAGTAGATACCATTTTTGTTCTCTAAGAGTAAGACTTTGAGTTATTTAATTCATTGTTCTCATTTTATATTACAAGTGGTGAAGATAAAGCAAATGAAAAGTGCAAAAACATCAAAATAAACAAAAAAACAGAGCTCTTAAGAATAACCAAATTAACGATCTGTAGTTTATTCCTTTCCTAAAAAAATAACCGAGTTTATATACAGAGTTAACTTTTTTCGTTCAATTAAATAATCTAATTATATTTACTTATAACTTAAATAAATAATAGTCTACCCAATCGTAACCTAAGTAAGTATAAAAAGCATTCTATCTATGAGAACAAGTTGGAAATTCGCAATTCAAATAATATCAAGTAAAGAAGCCTTCATGCATACGAGTTCAGTTAAAGTACTTAAAATATCAAAGACATAATTTTAAAGAAGTACGTTAAGTGTTAGAAAGAGAGCGAGTGGTAAGAAACAGAGTGACTGAGAGAAAGATAGCAATAGCGGAAGCATAGCGAAGCAGGTGATAGTATTAGACGAAAGACGCTGCAAAATGCATGCAGTGAGTATAACTCTAGGTCACATTAGGGGTATTCCTTATATGCACTTATCACTCATCGATTAGCAGGTTATCGAAACAAAATTTAGTGGTTTTAGTCAGGATTTTTGCATTGGACTACCGCTAATGTTGACTAGAGTCATCACCATCGAAAAGTAATTGAGCAAATTGTTTACTTGAGGGCGTGGCAAGCGTTGCTCTGTCTATATACTAGTTATTAGTATTAGTTATAGTATTATGTAAATATATACTCGTCTTGATCTTTGGTGTTTGTTAAGATTAGACAGATCACTCGAATATGAAAGTTACATATATGGAATTTACCTTCCAATTTCGGCACAGGACCCTCGCCGCCACTCAATGAATTCGTCGTGCTCTGTCGGAGCTGCAAATTCAAATTCAAATCTGTGGATGTTGTGGATTGTGCATGAAATTCGGTATTCTGTGAGAGTATCTTATTCGACGAGGACATCGAGGAGCATTCAACGACATATGATGCTGATGCCGACGCCGATCCCGATGACGTTGAGACACTGCCAACGCCAGCGATGACGCCACCCAGTTGTGGCTCAAAGGCGAAACTCTCTTGCGGCGAATTCGTTGGCGTTACCAAGGCCAACGTCGGCGACCAGACTGACGGATCCGACGGAATCATGCCTGTTGCCCGTGACGGATACGTTCCCGTTCCCATTTCTGTTCCCGTAGACGTTATTGGTGCCGTTTGCGTAGATGTATTATCTTTACTATTACCGTTACCGTTACCACTACCACTACTATTACCACTACCATTAGCGTTAGCTTTACCGATACCGTTACCGCTACCGTTTCCATTTCCGTTACCGTTAACGCTACCAATACCGTTGCCGTTACCGTGAGCGATCGCGAGCTTGCTGTTATTTAGGGCGAGGTTTGTAAGATTGCCGCCACCGCCGCCGGCAGCGCCGAGGGCAGCGAACTGACCTTCCTCTTTGGCACTGGCGGGCGGGCTGGAAAGAGTTGAATGGAAGGTTACACTCTTCAAGAGCTTACTGTGCCTAGCCACGTACCCTTCCAAGGTCGGCTCCGTGAGTAGCCCACGCGTTAAAGCACTGGCCTTTGTCCCGTCTTGGGCACCACCGGCCCCATTGTCCCCATCACCATCCCCACCCCCCTTCTGGAGCTTTTTGAGAATGCTCTTGAGCTTGCGCCGTTCAACGGTTTCATTCGATTCAGGACTGAGGGGCATGTACTCCAAATGTTGTAGCTGTTGGCTCTGCTTCTTGTTGCAATTGCTATCCGATGCGGACGCCGATGCGGAAGCCGATGTATTGGTCGAAATTGATGCTGAGCTTGTTGTGGACTCGTAGGTGCTCAGAAACTGTGAGTAGATGCCGGAGGTGTCACTGTAGCAGCGATATAAAGACTCCGTGATCGGCACTTCGTTCTTATTGCTTGTCGACTTGGAGCAGTCTAGGCTAAAACTGCGCGTCTGCAGCGCCTTTTCCAGCTCGGCCAGCTTCTGTCGCTCATTAAGGATTTTGAGACGCTTTACGAAGGGCAAACCGCAGTATTCCGGCGACAGATCAAAAACACTCTGATAGAACTTTCGTCCACCATTAGCCACCTCTCCGCCATCGGGAAGCTTCTGTTCTGGCTTTTGCAAGCGGAGGCATTCTCGTGCTGTGCTCAATGTGCTCCGAGTGGTTGATGAGCACGTGCTCGAGCTGGAGGCATGACCATGTCCGTGTTTATGTGCATGAGCATGTCCATGACTGTGACGTGGCGATCGTGAGCTACGCGCACTGTGATGCCTGTGTCGTCCGCTTATCCCCGTACCACTGTCCATGAGCTGGGGTATATTGCTTAGCGAGACGTTCTTGAGCGGCGTGTCCAGTTCCACGTCGGGTGAGCAGTTGGTCAGGCTCGTGTAACTGGAGGACATGAGTGTTGCCAGTTTCAACTTAGACCAGGGCTTAATGGGCGTACCATCCGTATCCGTATCGGATTGCATTGGTGTAGTCACCTTTTTGGTCGGTTTGATGACCTTCTTCGATATGGTGGCAACAGGCAACCCACCAATTGACATTGATCCACCAACTGTTTCCGGCAGAGCTTCGGCAGTTGAATGCTTGGCAATCACAGCTAATGATTTGGGAGGCTCCTTTTTGGCTACCGCGCCGGTGTTCACTGCAGTGGCGCCGCTGCAACTGCTGGTTCCAGTTGCAACACCTTGCAACTGCTGAATCCTTTGCTTGAACGAGACCTTCATAATGGGTTTCATTTGTGCCACGGTCAGCGACAGACCGGATGGGCCCGAGCCTGAGCCTACTCCTCCGCCAGCTCCCACGACAGCTGCTTGTCCACTTGCTCCAAAGTCCACTTTGCTGCTGATGTTGGGCGGCGTGTTAGCCTAGATAAAGAGGACGGGTCGGAGAGGTAAGTGAGGAAACAGATTATAGATTATGTACTGTAATAGGCTGGCAAATGATCTGTGGTGATATCTCTATGTCTATATATTGTTGTGAGGAATAACTGGATTTGGCTTTACCATGACGACGCTGGAGGTTTCACTTGAGGTGTTCGGTTGGGGCTCGTTTTTAATTTTTAACTGTTGCAATCTCTGGATCAGGGGAAAGCCTTCGTTGAACTCGCGTTCGGGCTCTTCCTGTATCGATTCCTGCGGCGATAACGTACACGTTACATGTGAGTGAGGTGGAGATTTCTGTGGTGGTGTGGACTTAACAGCTCGCTCTTCGCGATCCTAGTGCAAGACACATAAAGACACATACAAAACTACTATTTAGGAGCCAGGGATTAAATTACAAGTACATACAACACGACAAAATTAGCTGGATTTGCTTTTATTTGGATTGAAGCTAAAATTAAATAATAAAATTTAAAAAAAAAAACCAAAAATCAAAATAATATTGCTTTCAATTGGGTTGGTAAGTAATGCGAAATGTGGTGTATGTGTGTACAGTGTCTAATGGCGTTTCTTCGCTTGTGATCTCTCAATGGTCCTTGTGGTTTTTCTTAGCGTTGTCGTCATGACCGTAGCCAGGTAAGGGCAGGGAGGCCAACTGCCCCGCCCCAGCCCCCCTACGGGCTACAAAACGATGGAACATATTTAAAAATTATAAACTTCTGCCAACCAAAAGCCCTACTAAGTTGCATTCTGGCTACGCTCATGGCCAGTAGTGTATTGTTGTTGTTGCAATTGTGTTCCATTGAAAGAAAGAAAAAAAGGAAGTAAGATAAAACTTATGCACAGGCAGGCGGCTAATGAAAGGGTTTAACGGCAGCAGACAATCAATTCGTCTGTCATAGCCTTTGGATTACAGAAAGCAAGCTAAATATGTATAATGTGTATCACAATGGACGGTAGTCCACGATAGTGACGACTTTTCATTTTTGCACGTTTGAATGTAGAGCTTCGGTTGGGGAAATTTTTAGATGCAGATAGTTGGTAGAATTGAATACGCGTCAAACGGTACTTCATATACCCAAATCGGAGTATCCATTCCAAAGTTAATGGAATTTTAAAATTTTGATGACGTCATCGAGCTGAGATGAAAATCTTATGTGCTGGTTTGTCTGGACCAATCCTTGAGATATCGGAATGATACCTGTTGAATGTGCTACTTGCAAAAATCTAACAATGTAGAACATTTTTTAAAAATCGCTAGTTTGGTGGGAAAAATCTATTATAGTTGCAAATTCAATTGAAAACTGTTGCCAAACCATAGCCTCTATGAAAATGTTTTTTAAATCACTCAAAAGGTTATCAAAATAGCTTTAATATAAATCTAAACTAACTATGTAAGATTACATGATGTAAAAATTACATGATGAATTTTTCCTTTCTTTTTTTTGAATTTGCAAAAAATTGAGTCCTTAAGTTTGTAGTTTTGATTAATTATTCTTAAGCGTAAATTTTGACATGTAACACTTGTCAGGCAAAATTCGGGATGACAAAATATAGCCTTTTATAGTTTGGTGCCGTAATAAAAATCTGTACAGAAATCAGTTTTTAGATTGGAGCTGGCTGGGCCGTTAGTGCCTAATGTGAACAAAATTTAATGTTAAATGATGCCAATGTCAACTACGGATCGATTAGAACATTAATAATCCAAATCCGATAACTCGTTTAAAAGTTATTATAGTATTAGGTCGTATGTAACCTTTCTAAAATTTGATGAAAAATTAAGTGGGGTTTCATAGTATTTATGCAATTATTGAGAAAATGGCGCCTACGATTGATTGATCAATTTTCAATGTGTAGTAGCTATTGAAATTATGCAACTTTTGGTATATAGGTCATATCTGGGATACTTCGTTTTGGCAAGATATAATGTTTTAAATTATATGCACACAGATTTTTCTTAGTGTCAGAACAGTAGCGACGAGAGCAAAATGTAATGATAATTACAGCTCTTCAAGCAACCGGCAGTAGGCTCGTTGGCTTGGTGAGTGAAATGTTAGACTCATGTACAAGAGGTCGGGGGTTCGAGTCCCACACTCGTCGGCTGTGCGGATTTGAACATTTTTTTTTATATTTGTAGCATTTTAGAAAAACTTGATTTTACTTGCAGCAGTTATTTAAATATTAAGTCTAGTGCGCTCTATCCAAAATTAGATGAAAAATGTTGCATTCTTGCAATTTTATGCAATTAATTAAAAATGACGCCTTTGCATTTCTATCAATTTTTAATATATTACATCAATATATTACGGACATTGAAATTCTACAATTGTTTTTACATATATAGCCTTTTATCGGGAATAATTCATTTTTGCAAACTGTCAATGGCAGTTTAATGAATTGGGGCTCCGAATTTAAGAAGGATCAAAATTAGGCAACTGGCTAAGAATTGAAATTCCAAAAACATCTGATATCCCCCAAAAAAACATATACACTAGGTAAAAGTCTAGTGACGAAAGCATATTCAAGCCCCAAAATTACTGATATCAAAATTTGTGTCGAACAATATTAATTTTAATATATAAGAGACACTTTACTTATTCTTCAAAATGGAAATAAGAGTGACACTAATAGCGTGTTGTAACGTCAATGTGCTCTTCTTCTTCCTTTGGCCCGACACTGAGTAATATTGAGTTTTGAATAACTTTCGAGTTTATTATCCGATCACGATGAAATTTTCAGGATACATTGGGATCCTGATGCTCATCGATGCTCAGGATTCTAGCTTTATTAGACCCTTTACTTTTTAAAAAAAAAGTTAAAAAGGGTCTATTAAGTTTGTCAAAATGTGCGTAACAGGTGGAAGGAAGTCCGGCAGACCCCATAAAGTATATATATTCTTGATCAGCATCACCAGCCGAGTCGATATAGCCATGTCCGTCTGTCCGTCTGTCTGTATGAACACCTAGATCTCAGAGACTATAAGAGCTAGAGTCACCAAATTTGGTATGGTGGTTCGTCTATGGGCTAAGCAGATCAAGTTTATCTTAAAATTTTGACACGCCCCCTTCCGCCTCCATAAATCGAGAACAAAATTTTTGAAAGCCCATTAAACGAAAAATATTAAAGCTAGAGTCTTGAATTTTGGTACACAGGACGGGTATCAGGGCCCTAACGTATCCTGAAAATTGAATATTCGAAAGATATTCAAGAAAAACGTAAAATTCCATATAATGGTCAATTTTAAAACTGGAACCTTGAATTTTGGCACACAGGACAAGCATCAGGGTCCTAATGTATCCTGAAAATTTTATCACGATCGGACAATAAACACAGGAGATTTGAAGTAAACAAATTATCGAATGCTCAATGGCAGGAAATGTGTAGGCAGCAAGTTAAGGCATTGAATTATTAATTGCACTTCTGTAGAAAACTAGCAATTGGAAAATTTTTATATATGGCCTCATTGGTGCAGTGGTAAGAGTGTCGCATTCTTGCCGCGGGGTCTTGGGTTCGTTCCCTGCCAGCGACACATTTTTTTCTGCTTTTAAAAATTGTTAAATAATCGACAATGGCTTCATTGGCGCAATGGTCTGGAGTTCGAGACCTACAAGAGAAACACTTTTTTATTTTTTTTTTATTTTAAATTTATAATTACAGTAATAAAATAAAATAAAACAATATTTTATTTTTATAAACAAATTCTATCATAAATGCCAATGTATTATATTTAATAAAGTATGTATGCATTACACACATACGGCACACGCCACGCACCGCGCATAGGGATTTTCTCTGCCACAGCGCTGCCTGCACACGTACAGTATAAAATTTCGTGTGGCGTCGCTGTCGTGGCGCTGTTATGGCGCTTTTAAGCTGAAATGTTGAGGCGAAGCAAAATGAATCAGCTGATGATCAGTCAGAGTGATTCTACGCTGCACAATTTTGATGAATTGTATACATTGTATACAGAGAAAAATAAATGTTTTATGATGTTTTTGACAAAGTATTCTTTTTTATACATATTATGACCAATATAAAGATATAAATGTAGTCGACATAGTAAAAACATTTCACTAAGGCAAGAAATGCTGTACCTTTTTGCGCAATGTGCGGAATGGCAAACAATAGTGAAGTTTGCTGTTCCGTTAAATTGTTCACAAAATTTCATAAAGCTATCTCACCGCTTTAGTACTAGATTTCATCTCATTTCGGGAAGGTCATGTAAAATAAATATAAAATGTTAATTTCTTTGGAACAATTAGTAGGATTTATTGTTCTATTTTTGCCACACAGGCCCCAACGATCTGATTTCCTACAATTCTATATTCATTTTGCTCCACCCAATTATATTCCCATTTCTTTTGACCCAGATGAGTTAGCAAAAGTCTTGGTATGCAAATTTCAAAGTTAGAATAATACCATTCGATCGATATGTTACGTATCGTATTTCTTATTTTTCCTGTGTACATTGCTAGTAGCCTTACTCACAGATAAGCAGAGATTTTAATGGATGAACTATATTAAATGAAATATATGAACTAATCTATAATTCTAAACAAGCCGATCAGTCGAGCGCGCGCGACAGTAGGAAACCCAGCGCAGGTCTTCAAAAAAGAGTATTATTCATTATAATGCGATTTAAATATATCGCTTGAAGTCGATTTTGCTTGCATCGAGAGTAGGTAGCTTGCGATAGTCTGGCAACACTGGACTGCAGCTGTTGATTGTTTATGTTTAGCGCCACAGCGGCCGAAAAGCAAATCAAACATATATGAACAGACGCGTCTTTTCGTTCGTTATATCGTAGCCGCGGCGCTGAGATCCACGCGTTCATACAGACGGACTGACAGACGGACGGACAGACAGACAGGCTGATAGGCAGACGGACAGGTCTCAATCGACTCGGCTACTGATACTGATCAAGAATATATGTACTTTATAGGGTCGGAGATGCCTCCTTCTGCCTGTTACATACATTCACACAAATTCATTATACCTGTTCTTGCCCATTTTTAATGGGCACAGGGTATACAAAAATGGTTTGGATTTCCGCACATTGCATAAAGTCACGTAATATCCCGACAAAAAAAACTTGACAAATCCCTCTCCGCCCCACAAATGGTAAAAGGAACACAACGTCCACAGTTTTTAAGATATATCCCTCAATTTGGTGGAGAGCGTCCTTCTTTATTAATATTCATTATCCTACCTAATATCAGTAGTTGTGACAGTAAGTTTTTAAGCCAAGCAAGCTTTTAAAAATATGCAGTAATCTTTATACCGTTGGAGTGTAAAATTCATTCGGGTATCTCATTGTTGACAACTCAGTTAAAGCGTTTTTTATTGGTTTTATTTCACAATACTTAATATGTTAAATTTAATACATTTCGTCATAAATTTTGACATCAGAAATGTTTAGGCTTGAATATGCATTCGTAACTAGACTTTTACTTCTTGCTTTTTACAGCGTTAGTTTATCAAAAGGTGATCTGGTGCTAAAAAACTAGAGCACTTAGTTTTCACCGTTATTCTTAGCTGAACGCTGTCTGTCATTCCATAGGAACACTGTAACGCCATTTCGGTAGCTCTAAGATAATAAGCTGTTTTAGAATATTCAATCGAAGGATTAATCATATGTTTTATTGCTGCTATATTTGAGAATTCGTTAAAATAACACTATATTTCAGCAGTTGCGTTTTACCTAAGTCTAAGTTTAACCTAATCTAAATCGAAAATAAGGGGGCCAAGGTAAGCCTAAGAGAATATATTATTATAATAGGAAATCAGTTCACAACATGTCAGAAAACTTTCTCAACGGCATTCACATGGACAAACAAAGAAACTGAATTTTCATCTCATTTTGGAGAGGGCACTTAAATCTATAAATGCTAATATTTTTCAATGAGTAGTCGGATGGGGAATTTCGGTAGTATTTGAATAAACATTATAATTGTGCATCAAAATATGTTAATAAAAAGCCTCAGCCACCCCATCAGCTGTTATTCTTTAAATTTTGCCTCGCCTATGTTGTTCTTCTTTCATATCTCATGATCCCGGTTACCAGAAGTATTATTATGCAATTTGTATAGTTAAATAAATAACTTTCAATCGATTACGTATTAGGCTGGCAAGAAATAAATGTCGAATTATTTCAGTAGTTGTCGTTTTTCTCAATTTCATGTGTTTAATCTGAGCTACTATCTGCGAAAAGTTAATCACCTTTCGTTTACATTGGCAGAAACCATAGAAAATTGAGTAAGTTAACGACAAGTTCAGTCATGGTTTGCAAAATGTTGTTCCGAAAATTTTGAAGTTAACGACCTCAGTTTTTTTCGGTATTTCGTCAAATATTATCGGAGCTGAATTGGGAAGTAATGGAACATTAAGCATGTAGTCCCAAGACCGGATTATGCAGCTTCCCAAGGCGGTCAATACATGATTCATTAAAGTAGACTCTTAATGAAGAATGGAAGTACACTTGAAATTAAATGTAAAATCCGATATTGCCAACTCAATATAACGATCTAATAAAAAATATAAGTTTTTCAAAAAAGAATACCTCGGACGTAATATAAGCGCATGTGTTGCCATCCGTTTACTTTACTAATGTTTATTTGTTTTACTCAAATTTACTTAAAAATGTATAGTTTATTAATGTGTCAATATTTTCTTAATGTCAACTGTTTCTTTTATAGGCTATTTTCACGGGCACCAAATGCTCGAGCATTTGCTCACATTTGATTGAGTCTGATTTTGGCCTTTCCACGTCCAAATGTGAAACGGTAAATTGACATTTGTCAAATTGCCATTCGCCCGAACTAAATTCAGTTGTTTTGTATTATTGTTTACATTTTTTTGAACAAGATGAAGATAAAATGAAAGTTTTGGCAAAAATAAACAACGAAGTAAATAAAATTAAAGTAATTATGCTTTCGCAAGCATTCGCTGTGAACTTGGCCAGTGAGGAACAAGCAGAGGACGAATTTAATGCGGAGGTGGCAAAATATATTGAGGACTGGGATGCGGAGATGACCGAATTATTTAACGAAAGCGATGCACTTCCCGTAATTGGTCAGACAATACCCAAGTGTCCATCTGTCTGGTCACTTGTATATAAGTATATAAAAAAGAATTCGATATCCGGAGCCGTACTATAAATACAAATGATTTGTTATAGGAACGTAATTGAGTGTTTTGGGAGCGCGACGTTTCCCAACAACTTGGATGAGTTTTTTAATGATAGAGAAGAGTGTCTTCGGCATATTAACCGAGCGCCTAAAAGAATTAGAGAAGAAAGACACAGTGATGCGAAAAGCGATTCCTTTAAATAAGCGCATTGCGATTGCGCTGGGATCCTCGGTGGAGTACCATGTTGTTGGCAGGCTGTTCGGGGTTTCAGATTCGATGGTGTGCATAAAATAAGAACAGCCATTGCGACTTATATATGTAAAAAAAAAATAATAAAAACATTTGAGTCATTTTTATATACTCTATTTATTATTTTCAACAAGCGACCCCATCAACTCAAGGCACTTCTCCTGAAAGTCGGCCGCGGCTGCATTTCGCTCAGAGCCGAGGCGCATTAGCTCTCGAGTACGTATCTCGTTTGGTCATATTGTCCATCTTGCTACGCAGCTCCTTCCAAGTGACGCTGAAGTCTCCATCCAAAAGTTTTGCACACATACGCTCGTATATACATATGAACATTTTTTTGGGCAGACCTCAGCGCACTGAAATTCTCCTCCTACAAGTCGAGCAATATGTAATCGTGGTGGGGAAGCCATGTGATGGCATGCTTCCTTTGTTTGCTCATCGGAAAATACAAATATTTTATTATATATTTCAAATATAATAATTGGCGCACGTTTGGCTTGACACAAAACAGCTGATTGTAGTGTTGATTGTTTGAGAATGGCCATATTAATCGATAAATATCGCGTGTTCGATATAAAAATACTGAAATCACACAGGGCGAATGGCAATGAATGAGAGCATTTAGGTTGGATGCTCTCGAATGAGGCATTCGAAATTTGTATGGGAATGATGTGAGCATTCGGCCCAAATGCTCAAAATGGCGGCGAATGCCCCATTCGAGCTGTCGTGGAAATAGGCTATTAAATTGACGTTAGTAGCCTTAGCTTTTCGTAAGTTAGGCGCATTTGAGAAATTTTATCAAAATTTAGTGCAAATATCCTGTTTGTCCTAAACAGGAACAATATTTCCTTATCACAATTATTTATGTAGTTCCATACTAAGTAGTATAAAAGCACGAACGGCAACTTTAACAGAGCCTTCACATTAACGAATTTCATCTCTTTCTCCATATTTTCTTTTTCATATACTATTATCTAATCCTGCACGGTAACACAAAAACATTCTACAATTTTCTCTTTATCTTATAATAGATCTTAATTTTTCTCTGATGATTTCATCTGATGTTCTTTGACCTTGAGCATATTTTAGTTGTGTTTTATTGTCGGATTGCGAAACGTGCTTCATATAAGATGATCTATTAAACTGAATTACGAGTTATTTAATATATATATAACGTGTTATTAAAGGTGCACTAAAAAACAAGTCAATATTACTGTAAACGAAACGACAAAAACAATTTGGAGAATCGGATAACAAGAGGAAGCAGCACTCAATGCGATCAACGTATGGAATACGCAAGGAGCGGGTGTTCAAGTGTGTTGTGTGTTAGTATTGTTGGATGTTCGTCTGTATAATTGTTGTTTAGTTAATAATTGTTCCGTTGAATGCGGTTTCTGTGGCAGAAAACACCATTTAAAGCTCGTGAATGTTGATATTGAAGCGATACACAAATTATACGAATTGCTATCAAAAGTGTTGAATGCGAATGCGAAATTGCGATTGAAAATTGTGTGTAAAAAAAAACAAGCTGGTTGTGGTGGTGGTGGGTGAAATGTGATGATATTAGCCAACTCAGCTGATGAATTCGAATTACCTGCTTCTCTTTGAGCAGACGCAGACGCTGCAAGAGGGGCAGACCAGCCCCAATGGGACTGGGCGTCTTATCATGTAGCTCATCCTTGGCCTCGGCACTGTCCGCATCCTTCTCATCGGAGCGCACTCGGGACATGCGTTTCAGCATGATTTTACTGCTGCGGGGTGAGGTAATATGCAGTGGCTGCATTTCCATTGATTCATCGCTCTTTCGCGAAGTTCTAAAGAGATCGAAACGGTTAGGTCATTAGCTCAAGATAACCAAACTAGAGATGGGCGGTGAATGGGAGACGTAAAAGACCCACCCCTTGGAAACCTTATCCTTGGGCATTGGAATCCCAGAACATAAAAATAAAACATTATAAAAACAAAGTTCACTCTTGAGATCGTGACACATCTCTAGCTCAAGGTATTGAGGTACTGTACTTGTGGACTTGCCTGGACTTTTTGAGCACATTGCGAAAACCCTTAACATCGTGCTTCAGCTTGTCCACAATCTTCTTGGAGGCACTGTTTTCGCTGCTGTCGCTTTGATGCACTTGATGATGATGCTGTCCATGCACATGGGCATGCGGATGATTGGGATGGGCTGCCGCAAAGGCCGCATTCTCCTTGTCAAGCTGGGCCTTGGCGTACTTTTTGTTCACGCAACGCACCTCCATGAGTCGCTTACGTCCGAGCGTCTGCAGGATCTCCTGAGCATCCGGATAGTCCTTCATAGCGGCCAGGACATCCTCGCGCGAGAGCGAGAACAGTTCTGAGTAACCCACAGAGCGCACATCTGCAGTACGTCTAGGGCGAAGAGTATATATAGAAGTAGATTTTAAGAGAGTTGAATTAACTGATGGAAATCCGTCACTCACTTGTTTAGGCCGTCCAGATTTAGTATGCCGATTTCACCAAAAAAATCACCCGCTTTCATGGTGGTCAGCACCTTGCCTGTTTCGCTTAGCACCTCTAGTATGCCGTCGGCTATGATGAACATCTCGCGAGCAACCTCACCCTTGCGGCATATCGAGTCTCCCGGCGTGAAGATGTATGCCTTCATTTTCAGCACCAAATCGTGCAAAAATTCCGGCTGGCACTCTTGGAATATGGTCACTTTTTTCAGTACGCTTAGGTTAACATGTAAGGCCAATTCGGTTTTCAGTTTATCGGGCAGCAGGCCCAAAGCAGTGTTTATATCGCCGCCACCCTGTATGCGACCCCGCGACCAGCTGTAGTCGTACCATCGCAGCACTCGACGCTTCATACCCCCGGGTACCTAAAACCCCCAAGGAATTAGTTCAGATCAAGTCTAAATGCAGAGTGCTTACCTTATGATGCCTCATATAGGTCTTGGCGCCATCAAGTAAACGCTCGAACTCCAGACGATTTGCGTTTCGATTGGTTATCACATTTCCCACTTGACCCACAATTGTTGCAAAGATAAAAACGCCAATCAAATAGCTAACTATCGTAAAAATATACCTTTAAGGCGAAAAAAGGAGAAGAGCAACAGGTCAGATGAGTGTTGTATAAGAGGTAGGGAAATTAACTTGGAGGGAGAGAGAGCATTTCTCTTTCTCTCTCTCTCTCTCACTCGCTCAATCAAAGTTTTCGAAAGCTCATTTTAACGCATTTTTTAGATTGTCTCAATTCGAAATTATCTTTAAGCATAGAAGAATCAAATAAAAATATCATTAAAATTGTTAAAGGCTGTCGCACGCTTTCGAAAACTTTGAAACTTTCATATTCAGTTTTATAGAGTGGGAGCCAAAACTTTGATGATTGCAACAGTTTACCCAAAGAGATTGAGAGTAAATATTATCGAACTGGTGGACAGCCCCCAACAAATTGAATGATATTCATATTATTAGATTTGATTTAATTAGTTTAGAGTTTATCGCATAGAAATATTGATCTTTCATCATACCCATAACTAGAGCCAAATTGTAGCAGTCGTGATTTGATGCCACGTCTTGGTATTGATCTTGGGCCATCCACCGAAAAGTTCGGTCTGTTGTTCGATTTGTGTACATAAAGATGCAATAGAAATTGGAATGGAAAACAAGGCAACCCCGCCCCTTAGCTCGTAAGTCCTTTGACCTATTTCCCTCATGGCTCATACTCACTCTGCATTCGTCTCCGGCGTGGGCAGATCCCCAATCGTTGTCAGCGTCAACGTTGACCAGTACAAACTGCCCAGATATTTGCGCGTTAACGTCGCATAGTCTCCCGGCCTATACGGATAGACCCAATCGCCCTATGATATACCAAAGCTTTACATGAATGAACAATATGTTGATTAATGCGATTCGAACTCACCTGAAATCCTTCCGCCTCGGATAGTAAAAAATAGAAACAACCGAACCAATGGGCCAATATTAACAGGATATGAATTAGATTAACAACGCGCCATAAATTTGGCCAAACTGTTCTACTTTCTACGATGTAATAAAATCTCACAGATCGATATACCTGAAATGTCAACGATGGAAATTAAGGAAATAAGATATTCCTTTGTCCTTTCACTTACTTTAAAAAAGCGCGTAAAACGCAAAAGCGGATGTGTGCCCATCTTCAGCTGCAGCAGATCCAGTGGAATCAGCGCTATCATATCAAAGATGAACTGACGTGAGTGCACATAATGACATGCCAGTTTCCTGTCATCATATACCTAGAAAGTATATACGTACATAAGGATATTCCACATAAATTTCATTTATTATTTATTTGGATGATGTGAACTTTGCCGAATTCCTATTTCTACAAAGTGCACAAGACTGGGTCTGAATGGAGAAGGACAACCTCAAAAGCGTTTTGATAGCTGCATAGCTCTCGTTTACAATATTGCTTTCGAAGTATTGGTCCACTGGAGCTACTTCTCAAAATATAGTAACAGGGATTCTTAAAATCTAATGAACTAATGCAGAGTTTTTGAGGTACAGTTCACGCCGCTTAGTAGTCTTGGTTGAACTATCAAAATTTACGAGGGTTGTCTTTGGTATTTCTCGCCTGGCTCACAATTAGCCCAATTAGGTCCCAATTAATAATGCCATTCTAATGTTTGGTATTTGCTGGCACAACCATATTTTTGTTGTACTGTCACTATGTTTACTGTTTATATTGACTTCTAAAATGTATCTCGATTTAAAAATAGATTTAAGCCGTGAAAATTGTCTTGCGAAGAATTACTAAGATCTTCGACACGAATTATCTATGTAGGAATGCTATGATCAACTTTCTTTGACTGTTAACTAACATTTGCTTGTCAATAAAGTGTGTTCGCATTGGATGCCTCATAATTGGACACTCGCTCAGAAGCGCGCTCGCGTTGAATGGTGTTAACAAATGAAACAGAAAAAAATGCAGACACGGAGCCTCAAAGGGCGTCTATAAAATCGTAATTCTTATAATTCTGTATAATTCTTATTTACATTATATACACATTTTTAAATTAACAAATATTCTTTATTTTTATACCCTGTGCCCATTAAAAATGGGCAAAAAAGTGTATAATGAATTTGTGTGAATGTGTGTAACAGGCAGAAGTAGACATCTCCGACAATATAAAGTATATATATTCTGAATCAGTATCAATAGCCGAGTCGACTGACATATGTCCGTCTGTCTATCCGTCTGTCCGTCCGTCCGTCTGTATGAACGCGTGGATCTCATCAACTATAAGAGCTAGAGAATTTGGAATTGGGAATGTAGGTTCCTGAACACCATACGCAGATTAAGTTTATTTTAAATTTTCGATATCTCTTCCCCCCCCCCCCCTCACCACAGCCCACGTAAATCGAAGCAAGTCTCAAATTTTAAGATAACTCAGCCTAACATAACAGATATAACTCTCACTGAGCAATTTGCTGAAAGTTTCATAGTGATCGACCCATAAATAAACGAGATATTAAGAAATTTGTTTTTTATCCACTATTTCTTTGTTGTTGGCCGGATATGATAATCTGATGATTTGCACTGTCGGCCGCTGTGGCGCTATACATTGTGTCACGAGCCGGTATTCAGTGCAAAATACTGACGGCCACACTCAGAACTAGATTTTTAATTTGCCTTGCGGCCGCTGGTGCGCTACACATATACAATTTCCAAATCAACAGCCGCAGTCCAGTGTTGCCAGACTATCGCAAGCTACCTACTCTCGATGCAAGCAAAATCGACTTCAAGCGATATACTATTTAAATCCCATTATAATGAAAATACTTTTCTTTGAAGACCTGCACAGGGTTTCTTTTTGAATTATATTCTCGAAGTACTATAATAAAAAAATGTTATTTGAAATGTAAAAAATTGTCTATACAATATTACATTCGGGATAAGTTTAAGTCACAAAATAAAATATATGTTCGTTGAATTTTGTAGATAAAATAATCATATTATAATTATCTTATTGATAGTAAGAGTAGGGGGTACTTACCATAAGGCCTTGTTCCAGATAGCCTGTGCGTAATTGAACTATTATATCTAAAATAAATACAACATCTGTCATTGAATCGCAGATGAGCCAAAAGGTAGGCACAGATTGCTGTTAATTTTCCACATAGAAAAAATCAAAAAAGAAACAAAAAAATTTAAAATTAGTTGAGATTTTTAATAATTTTCACGGGCCACATTTAATTATCTCAGGTCAAGGATACTTATTCTGGCAATGCATTTCACAATTGCAAAAGAGGCAGAGGGGGGAGGTCTGGAGGAATTGGGGATTGGGCAAACAACATGAGAATGGAAATCGGAATGGTAATGGGAAAAGAGAATGCGGAAGATACCTCCTTCACAAATGTCAGGCTGACAAAAATGCTGGCTAACAACAGTTACAAAAGCTAGAATAAAAACAACAACTGTGTCATACTACGCGGATAAAGGGCAATGGCGACGAGTGTATTGCATGCCAGGGCAAAAAGCAAAGCTATCCACATTGGCGGCTTTTGTTGTAGCTGTTGGCAACCCTTAGCCAGCTCTAATCTGATGACAAACCTAAGCTAGCTGGGCCGTGGACAAACATTTGCTCAGGTCCAAGTTGTGGGAGCAACCCACCGAAGACAACAACCAAACAACCGACTAACTAACCGACCATTTGGCTTATGAGATGGCTGCGTGTATTTTAATTGAGTCATTACTAGACGAAGGTCAACAAAAGGTAAGATAAGAAGCCTCAAATATCGCGACTATCTAATACCCAGTTCTCAATTCATGCATAGAGTTACATCATTCTCTATGAGGCTCATGTTAAATTTAAGAAAGAAAAAAGGTTTCGCAATAAGCTATTCTTTGCCGCTCCATAGAAAATAATATGAATGGAGCAATCATAATAAATTAAAGTAAACATTATACAATTTCATATTCTTCAAGAAAACTATTATTGAAAAAAATAGTTTTCCTACTTTATTGTAGAATTTTGTGATTTTGCGTCATACTATTATACCCTGCGTGGGTATATTAAGTTAGATCGAGTTTTATACCCTGTGCCCATTAAAAATGGGCAAAAAATCGCATAATGAATTTGTGTGAATGTATGTAACAGGCAGAAGAAAGCATCTCCGACCCTATAAAGTATATATATTCCTGATCAGTATCAATAGCCGAGTCCACTGAGACCTGTCCGTCTGTCTGTCCGTTTGTACGTCCGTCCGTCCGTCCGTCCGTCAGTCTGTCTGTAAGAACGCGTGGATCTCAGCAACTATAAGAGCTAGAGACTTCAAATTTAGAATGCAGGTTCCCGAATACCATACGCAGATCAAGTTTATTTTTAATTCTCGATATCAAGCCCCGTTAAAGCATAACATAAGCAATGTTAAAGCTAGAGACTTGAGATTTGTCACACATGATAAAAACCTTGGGTTTAATGTGTCTAGAAAATTTCATCGCGATGCAAAGCCCCTTCGCCCATAACTCGAAAAAGCTGATAACAAGAGCAGTTTTATAGCTAAAGACTTGAGATTTGGCACACATGGTAAGTATCCTACTGGCAATTTCAGTACGATCGGATATTGAACTCAGAAGTTATTCAAGAAACAAATTTATGCAGCGCAGCAGATGCGTCGCAGAGCAGTGGCAGCGCCGCGGCAACGATACATATAATGAACGAAAAGACGAGTTTGTTCATATATGTTTGATTTGCCTTTCGGCCGCTGTGGCGCTAAACATAAACAATCAACAGCCGCTGTCCAGTGTTGCCAGACTATCGCAAGCTACCTACTCTCGATGCAAACAAAATCGACTTCAAGCGATATATTTAAATCCCATTATAATGAAAATACTTTTCTTTTAAGACCTGCACAGGGTTGCATGGAGTCGCGCGAGCTCGTTATTTTTTTAAATTTTGGATATTTCAATTGTCAATTATGCACTGCTAAAGGGCATATGAAGTTTGTGAAAAGTATGTAACGAGTTAAAGGAAGTTTGGCATGCTGTCAATTTCACTACGATACTACTACTAGGATACATTGGGACCCTGAAGTTCGCTCTGTGTGCTAAACTTCAGAACTCTAGCTTTAATATTGTTCCTTTTATGGGATTTCAAAAATTTTGTTTTCTATTTACGGAGGCCGAAGGGGGCGTGTCAAAATTTTAACATAAACTCGATCTGATTATCCCATAGACGAACCAACATACCAAATTTGGTGACTCTAGCTCTTATAGTCTCTGAGATCTAGGCGCTCATACAGACAAACGGACAGACGGACATGACGGATATGACTCAGCTGGTGATGCTAATCAAGAATATATATACTTTATGGGGTCTGCCGTACTTTCATAGACCTGTTACGCACATTTTTTTTTTACAAACTTAATAGACCCTTTTTACTTTTTTAAAGTAGAATACTTCTGTGTGGTTAAAAGGCGTTATTTTGGTAAGGCCAATTACTTTTCAGACCGCCCTCGTATCCTGCAAAGTAGACACAAATACATAATAAACTTCATTGTCTGAGAACATTTACGATTGTAAGGCATTACTACGATGACAGCAAGTCAACTCGCGTTACAAACTACAAGTAATATGACAAAAGGTGTTTTCTTTCTAGATTAAAGGACGACAAAAAGGAACAAAGGTTGGTCTTCTATCCTTTTTGGGGTGGATTAGTGGGACTTGGTTGACCTTTGTTAGATAATCATAACTCACCTGCAGTTCAGGAAAGCTCTGCCTCACAATTAGGGTCCATAGATTATATAGAACACATATAGTTAACATCATTAACCAATAGAAGTAAAAATTTTCATCTGGATTAACAACAGAGCGTCGTTTTTGAAGATAGCGTCGTCTACGTTTAACTGTTTTGTCGACGTCGCCAGAGGCACTTTCTGAACCCGTGTCTTCAACAGTTTCCTAAATCATTTAAATACTTGTGATTGTAATTGGTAATCGTTATTTTATGAGTGGATTACAGACCTGTGTTTCGGGTATCTGTCTAGTTGAGAATCGCTTCAGGAATGAGTCTTCACGCTTGAGCGGTGGTTTCTTCTGTATGGCCGATGAGATCTGTACAGTGGTGCGCAGTTTCATCCAGCGTTGGTTCGACCGTGTCCTGTACGAGGATACACACGTTCAATGATCACAAGTCTTTACTTATGCTCGATAACTCTTCCATTACTAAACTAAACTACATCTACTCGCTACTGCGGGTTAGAACTCAAAATATCAAGCATCTACGGGAATAGAATTTTCAGAGAGACATTTAAGGAGTTAGCCAGACAGAGATTGAAATTAAGAAACGGACAGAGAGAGAGAGAGAGAAAGCGAGTAAAAGAGAGAGGTTTAATCGCAACAGAGAAAGAGTAATGCAAAGCGTGCGTTTACGTTTGATTATTGGTTAGATTTACAGCTACAACTAGGTGGGGTGGTTGGGGGTGCTCTATTATTTGCTATAAGGTCATAACTTACGCAACACGAAACACTTACACAATGCGTGGTAGGAGTAATAAACATTCATTTAACGGTAAACCCAAAAACCCGTAACGTAAACGCACTTAAATGGCACGCAACGATATGGCAACGCTAACGTCTAACGGGCAACGAGTATCGGGTAACGGGTAACGGGCAACGTGTAACGGTACAGACACACACATAGAAAAGCACGCACTAAAAACATGTAAGTAGGAGTATAGTAATCAGGTGGAGGTATGGCTACGGCGAGGAAGAAGACGTCTTGACAGAGAGTCAACTGACAGCTGCTCCCCCCTCTAGGCTGATGAGCTGGGGAGTCGCGTCTCAGTCTCCATCTTCGGCTTCGGCTTCCTTGGCGTCTCCATCTACATTTCAACGGTAACTCTAACGGCAATCAAGCATGCAAAAATGTTTTTCTTCTTTTAAAAAATGTTAATTATTTGCTATTAACTTAAATAAGTTCTATGTTTAGATAGATGGAAAGATTGTTAGTAAAATAGTTATTTAATTAGTATAAGCATTAAGTTTATTAATATTACATTTGGCCATGCAATGAAAGCAAGTTAGTTTGGAGAAAAATATAAAGGGATAACATACGAAAGGGCGAAAAATTGAATTCTAAAGCAGTTTACTCAGACTCCAACCCAAAAATTTCGATTGTCAGTAGTTTTGCTTGGATAACAATTTAGGAATTGGGACGTTTGTCTGGAACAACAGACAACAACTGGGTTGTAAAACCGAAGTAAACTGCAAGGGATACTATAAAAAAGGTAAAGACAACAACTGAGAGAGATCGACTAGGCGATATCCTATACCACTTATTGTTTCGAGAACAGTTCGAAATATCTGTTATCGGTTGGTCATCTCAGCTTTCAGTAACTGTTGTCTGATTTTCGAATGAGCTCTGAGGCATTGACAGAAATTGGAAGCAATATAAAATCATTGGAGAGATATATCGCCAGGTTAGGGACTTCTTACGGGTTTTTAAGTGGTGCAGGGTGTTTCAATATAGTATGTACTATGTGCATACAACCAGACTACCGTGTAAATGGAATGCGGGGTATGAGGAAACTGGAAGCTGGATGAGCAGGAGAACTGGGAAAGTAGGATAAGCATTTAAATAATTTGTCGTTGTTGTTTGGGGATTTGCTGAAGTTGCTAGACGCGAACATAAGTGAAAGTTGAACTGCCTTTCTACGAATAATTAATATATACGATATGTGATTTAAATATGTATATACTATATATTATATTATTTATGTACATTATTTTGTTTATGTGCTCTTGCATTTCGAATATTCTTGCTTAATTGTAATATTATTTGACTTTATTTACAAAACGCATTTGTTGTTTTTGATCCGTTTTAATTTTTTGCATTTTAAATATATTATGTTTGTATTTTATGTACAAATGAAATGGCAATCTAAGTACATTCTTTAGTTTTGCGTACTATTTACAGTAGTATTTGTTTGGTATATTTTTTCATGGTAATTTCTGTTGACGCTACCAAATATAACGCATACGCCATGTGGTACAAAAGAAGAACGCAGCTTGCAATGCGGCTAGCTAAAAGAATAAACAAATAGAAACAAAAACCAAAACTAGGAGTGGCATGATCTTTATACACGTGTTGAATCTGTGCGTGGGTGTGTGGATGTGTTGGTGTATATGTGTGTGGTTGCCAAATGCTCAACTGGAGATTGCATTAAAAAGCGTTTGGAAATGGCAACTACTCGTATTTTGTGGTCTATTGGATTACATATGTCAAAGTGAATTGGTATTTCTGGGTGTACATAGGTGTAGCAGTGTGTGTGTTTGCGTGTGTGTGTGTGTGTGTGTGTGTGCGTGGGTTTGGCTCGCTGTTAACCCACACTAGTAAACTAAGTATATACTAATTGTGTGTTCGTTTGTCTGCTTATAGCTTCTTTGTCGCCCAACGCAATTGAAAATAAAGCGCACGCATGCTAATTAGATGCAGCTCAATCATCATCATTATCATCATCATTATCATCATCAATAGCATAATCATCATCATCACTATCATTATCATTATTCAAATGAATTTGCAACATAATTAATAAGCGTAGCGTATGTGTCTCTGTGTGTGTGTTTGTGTGTGTCTGTGTGTGTGTTGTGCAGAGAGTGAGAGTAAACCAAAAAACGTAAGGGACTTACCAATCGGAATCTGGATCTGAAGCTCCATCTCCGATACGCGATTTCCTAAACGAATTTTTGAATTTTCTTTTATTGGTTTTGTGCAAATCTTTTAAAACATCAGTTTTTGTTGTTCTTGTTGTTGTTCTAGTTATAATTCTATTTTTGTTGTTGTTTGTCTTTGCTTATGTTGATGTACGTTTTTGTTTTTGAGTAAATTTAACTGAGAGAGAGTTTGTCATACGAAAACACATATATGTATATACGAGTAGAGAGTGATGGACAGAGTGAGAGTGTAAGCCATAGTCAAATGCAGTTTTGCTTTAGAAGAGACATAGTTAAAGTGAGAAGAAAGAAAACAAGACAGAAAAGAGACAGAGATGACGCTAAAGGCGAATGCCTTAAACGAGTCTGATTCTTGGCTTTCCATTTTATTTAACAAAACAGCTGCTCGCTCTGTTTTCATATACAAATTGTAGACAATATTTGTACTATAATTCTTCATACCAGTCAAATAATGAAATTTAATGTTGTAGCAATGATATGGAGTATTTTATAAGCGTGATTTCTCCAAAAGTTCGGTTTGCTTGTTAAACTTTAAAATAATATCGATAAACATTGTGTTTTTGATAAAAAAAAAACCAAGCCAGACAGTCGGGAACGCGACCGCAATATACCCTGTGGCAGTAAAGTGCGCTGCTCAAATTCCCTTCCAATGTCATTTTCATGTAGTTCAATCCCAAGGGGGTGTGGCATTTACAATGTAAGATAAACTTGATTAACCTGCGAATAAAAGGAGTGCTGAGAGATTAAGTTTAAGCTTTTAGCTCCTACCATCTCTGAGATCCTTTCGTTCTTACGGACAGACAAAAACTGACTGTGCAAATTGCAACGAATGTCAATGTTGTTGGCGAACTGAACAATCGGGTGTTATGTTGTTTTGTAGAGCCATGAGCTAAATATTCGGTCCGAATGTTGAAAATGACGTCTGATGTGACAAATGTCCCGTAAAGGTAATAGCCTGAATGTATCATGACAATGGGCTACTAAAATCTAAAGCTGCGAATGTAAAGTAAACTGTTGTACATTAAGGCCGTTTTCACATTATGCCGGTAGAGTCTACTGTAACTACAGTACTTTTTTTTTAACCAAATGCAGAACGTAGCTTATTTCGTTCCCACCCCTCTGCAAGGGTAGTATAACAGCACTTTCCGGCAGTGTTGCCTTTGGAATGTTGTCGTGGTTTTTCAACTCCTCATTAATGTGCCTCATTCTATTTTTTCTTTGAACTGAACTACACATTTTGTTTATAAAAGCCGAAAAGCTAAATAGGCGAACATGGTAATCGTGCATATAACTTACAACCTGGATGTGATTAAAGTTTTCACAATAAAAGCAAATTAATCTTATCGGCTAGTTAAGTCGCTAGTAGCTTTAAGTAATTTTGGAATAATTTCAATACATTCTAAATAATATACTTTATTTTTACATCGTCAAGGAGTTTTACAAAGTCACATTGAAGACGGCAACGTTGAACCCCTTATAATAAAATCACGGTAGAGGTTCGTCATTTTGTTGAGAGCTTAATAACCGAATAAGCCAGGGGCACTATAATATATATTTACTATAGATACGAATTGTTAGCAAACCAATTTATGTTTAGAAATCTTTTAGTTGTGCCGAAACGAATAGTCTCAGAACGTTAAACCATTGGCTACCTCAATAAATAATGTCCACCCTGTTTTATTTACTTTTCCATGTCCAAGTTAAGTACTATCGCAACTATAAAATTAAGAAGATATTGTAGATATGAAATTGCGATTTAAACAAATATAATAGTAAACAGTAGATATGGAACTATAGATGATAAGTTTGAATATGAAGTATGAAATAAAGTAAGTCTACTTAAATGCATTTCAAATGATTTCGTTGTAGCTTATACGATATTTATATTTTATTGTACGTGTATCTTGCAATATTCATTCTGTAGTTCTCGCAGCAATAGATAGAAGATTCTTTCTGTTTCTGGTTATTCGCTTATTTTGTTGCACGCATTGCTCAAGCTACCATTTTCAGGCATTCCATTTCACCGTGTTTGCTATCACAATGGGCTATAACATACATACACAGACACATACAAAATCACACGCACAGAAAAGAGGCAATTCATTTAACGGTCAGCTCGTTGACTTGGCTTTTGGCCTTTTTTTGGGCCACATGCGGGCTGCGTGCCATGAAGCGTAAAAAAGGCTTGCTGTACGATAAGATTACGTTCACACACACACACGCTCAGACTGAGCCACAGACACACAAAAGGACACACATGCACACAGTTGAGTTCTTTCGATTTGTTATAAATTAAAAATGAGCTTGTTAGTTTGTATGGCTTTAACACAGAAGTCGAACGAGTTTTAAGCTTTGTGGTTTGCTCCACCTATTAAATACCATTTTTTATTGCACTACAAATATATATGTATACACACAAATTGTTTAATGTCTGCATGATGACGGCTTAAGCTTTGCCTGCGGCAACGGCTTCGACGAACCGCGACGGCTCCTAAGCTACAGATTTCAATTAACGCCTCGACACCACACAGCTGTGCTCCATAGGATTGTATGGCCTATGACCGGTTTGATGGTTGGCTGCCACGCAGACATGACCAGGCAATTTTGCAACGGAAATGTGAAACAACGTGTTGCAAGTTGACTTCACATTACTCAACTGGCCAACTGTCCAGTCATCTGGCTGTCATTCCGTCCAGCTGCTCATCTTCTAATGGTTTGGGCCCAGGCCCAAGAGTAAACAACATTCATAAGCATTCAAGAAATTGCATAAACACATTCATATTATTATATTTGCATAAACACACCTTACCACAAATACTTGTAGCAGAAGAATTTTTAGAGCATCTAGGAGTACTTGATATTAGTATTTAAAGATATGGGATCAAACATGACGCACTTTATAATATCGTATCGCTTCATATCGTTTTCGCCTGTATCTGCAGATAGTAAATATACGAATTCTTTATAAGATCAATCGTGCCTCATTTTATAAAACTGATTCGATCGAAGCTGACGGCATCTGGTGGCCAGACATGGACCTGAATGAAGCCTTTAGATGGCACCAGTTAAAACAAAATGCGATCAAACACGTTGCTATTTTTAGGGACAAGACTTGACAGACACTTGGCCCACACACTTGACACAATGACGCAAATGCAACAAATGCTTGCCACCATCGGCATATGTAAATGTGTGTGTGTGTGTGTGTGTGTGTGTGTGTGTGTATGATTGTATGTATGCATTGAGTATATATGTATGTATAACTGGCATTTTAAGTGCCACTGAAGTAAAACACATTGAACCATTGGCAATGCAGCAGATCGAACATTGAATGTCAATTTATGCAAGCTGAAGACACTTGTAACTGAATTACTCGTACCTAACCCCAAAACAGAAAGAGAAAGTGAGAGGAGGAGGAAGAGTGTGAGCGAGACCGAAGGCGAAAGAAACGGATAAAAAGAAGGTGTGAAAGAGATGCATATTCATGTGATTCTTGCTCTTTTGGCAGTTACCAAAGTTGTCAGTGCATAAATTCGTTCAATAGGGAAGATGGGGCGAGAGGAGGCGAGCCTGAGTGGAGCATTTCTAGGTCACTTGACTGTTGAGGCCCCTCGCCCGACCCGCCTCTTCTATATATGTATATCTGTTGTTGGAGTCTACGTAAATTTGCAATTTTCTAAATTCAAATTCTTTGTAAGTTGTCATTCAGAAGGCAATTTCTCATTTGGCATGCACAATGCCAACGTATTGTAGCATATGCATAGGCGCATCTACTTCAACTTTTTCTATGTGTGTATGTGTGTCAAAAGTTGGCCTGCAATGTACAATGGGGTATTTGTCCATTTTCTGGACAAATTTTGTTCTATTTATTATGTACTATACTTTATGGGAGACCCCATAAAGAGCTAGAGTCACCTAATTTGGTAAAAATACTCCTAACACAATACTCTCTACAAAGGTCAAGTTTGGTTTGGATTTTTGCCATGCTCTCTTCCACCCCCAAAAATCGAAAACAAGTTTTTGGATATCCAAGACAACGATAAATCTGAAAGCTAGAGCCTTGGGCTTCATCGTTATCGGACAATAAACTTGCAAGTTATTCAAAACACATTATTTCGCAGGAGGAAGAAGAGAACACCGACGTTATAACTCACTTTAAGGTATTCGCCCATTTTAAGGGAATAAATTAAATCTTCAAGAACTAAACAAGATATTCGGATCTAGTTTTTGCATTGCGCTTATAGTATCAATCGAATGTGAGCACGATAAAGTGGGAGTGGTAGCGTCTTATTTCTAAATTTAATCATATGCAAATTTTTTGTTATCCAAGATATTTTGACTTAACCTCCTGCTCTTTTTATACTATAAAGAGATTGTCAGAAAGTTATTCAAATCGGAGAACTATATTTCTTCAGCTCCCATAGTAAAAATTTGTCAAAATTTAAGTTCATGTATCCATTGTGCAATGCAGGAGACAGCTTAAGCATATCGATTCACTCAACACACACACACATACATTTACACATACCACTTTAACTTTTGCTGTTTGCTGAGATTTTTCATTTTAGTTCAGAGTGGTGTATATGTTGTGTGTGCGTGTGTGTGTGTGTGTGTATGTGTTCAACTGCCGCCTGTTCTCAGCTCACAAAGTTTTTAAGTTGCCCTCTTGTCAAAAATGAAATGAAAAGTTGCCCACAACGCAGTTCTTGGATGAAAGAAGAGAAAACAAAGTAAGAAAAGGATGATATTGCCTAAGAAGATAGCGACACCTTCTTAGAAGCGGTACCAGCTGACAACCTGTGCAAACACCCTGTAGAAATACCATAAAAGTCATAAGGAGACAGAGAGACGAGACTTCCAAATACAGAATAAAGAGAGAGAGACGCAAAGAGTGAGAAGATGAACCTTAGTATATGAGGTGTGGGATAGTGTGTGTGTGAGAGACAGAAGGAGAGAGAGAGCGTGTGTATAAGAGACAGAGAGAGAGAGAGAGAGAGAGAGAGAGAGAAAGAGGTCTGCATTCAATTTACACATCAATTGTTAGACACGGTCACAAGTATTTTATGCGTGGCATACATAAGAGTGGATAACACATAAGTGGAAAGGATATTTGTCTAAAGAGACAGAGAGAGAGAAAGAGAGACAGAGAATGGAAGAGAGGGAGATTACACACACTACAAACTGTTTGATATTGTTTACGGGTAGTAGATTTAGTTGGCAATTAAATAAAATTGGTTAGTTTTTATTTTTCATGGAATTGATTGGATTTGAATGGAGCTTTTGGTTAAGGACTAGGGACTGGACTTATGTCGTAGGAGGAGGTTTTCTAGGCATTTTTATTGTTTTAAATGGATTTATTACACACACACACACAATGCAAGAAAGTAGTAGTACGATTAGCAATCATAACGTTAGATAGTTGCTTGCTTTGATTAGTTCAATTAAGTTTAGTTTAGATTAGATTAGCTGGATTGTACTCTGAAAACTGTAAAAGCACCGTTCCTCTTAATGCGACGCAATGAACAGTAATATGCCATAACAGCTCTCAGGCTCTTCCATTTTGTTGTCTGACTATTTCCGTTGTTGTTGCTGTTGTTTCGCTCGTTTCCATTGTTGTGGTTGTCATTGTGGATATTACTGCTTGCTATGCTCACTAGCTCCTCAGGATGCTCACTGATGAACGAGGAAAGTGTCTTCACCTGCGTACAGCTCTCAGATTTCATCAGCCTTCCCCCCATGCCGCCAACTCCACCTCTGTTGCCGACCGTCAATGAATAGGAACTGCAATCAGAGGACGGACTATTTGTGTGCAATCGCTGGCGGGCAGGTTGTCGATGGTCGTCATATGTTGATTTCAATTGATGTATATCCTGCAGCTGATGTTGTTGTTGTTTATGCTGTTGTCGCGCTGGCGATAATATAAGTCTATCCCTCTCTGTGTACAATCTTAAACTATTCGAGCAGCTGTAGTTGTTACTTTGCCCACTGGTCAGCGATGAGTTGCCCGATCTTCCAATGGTTAAAATTTTGTATTATATTTACCAAAAATAGGCCAAATAAGAATGCAACGTATACAACAGAGTATCTTGGTAGTCAGGTATACCCTTGCAGTGCTAAGTCTCTAAGCTAAAGAACTCCGCCTGCCCATTGAACGTGCCCAACCTATGTTACAATTAATAGTGTAATTTCTAAAAATATCTAAAATATTCAGACATCCATTGGATATAAACTTCATGTAAACAAATCTTGCTATGAAATCAGACGAATCGAAAAGGGATTAAAAGATCATAATGTCAAAAAAAAAAAAAATATATCTAAAGAGATTTTACTATTCTTGTTAAAAAAAAAAAGCATCCCATCCCCTTTAAAATATTAATGCAACAATCTCATTATCATAGTAGATAAGATGAGACCGAAATGCACTTCCAGATATCTAGTAACTGAAAACTACATATTTTCAGAAAGTAAGATTTGTTTCGACAACAATTATAAACATTTAAAATTGTTTAGGACATTCACATAACGTAGTATCGATGTATTTGTGTCCATTAATTAGACCTGACAGTAACAAACTGTACCGAAAAATTGTACACAACAATGCTAAACACGAAGTCCTCCAAAAAGTTTTACTAGTTAAAAGTTGTAAATCTTCACCATATGCCTGCTGTAAACTAGAGTTGTTCATCGTAGTTCAATTGAAGGATTTAGTTTAATAGTTCAATTTTTGATGAGCGACATAATCTTTTATGTATATAGTTTAGTAATTATTTTGCGATATCTACCAGACGACGAAAAGGTGAATGATTCCTCAGAAATTATTCGATCAGCCGGCAGGGAAGTGGAAATTGACGGACCAGCAGCTTGTGTTTATGACGTCATCTGCTGCGCCGCAGGAGCCTGGCGATCAACCGACACGGTAGGATGCTCAGCTTTTAAATGCGGTACTAAGTTGCTGTAGGATCCTCCACAAACGCTTATATTCGATTTGCAATAGACGCATTTTCTATGCTTCCCGTCTTCTTCGACAATGAAATGGTTCCACACTTCAGCGTGCAGCCATTTCGTAGACATTTCGATGTAGACAATATGGTTGTAAGACGTTTTTAAAATTTTGACCTTGCGATAACTAAAGTGAATGTTAACCAAACTATAAGAGGATTCGAGTCATTGAACGAACTATAATTGGATTGGAATCCACTCAACTAACTGAACCACAATCAGGGATCTAGTTCATGTGTTCACTTAAGTTATTAGTTCAATTGATCTTAATCCGAACGATTTGATACAACTCTATGTAAAGTAACATATATAATCGATATTTCTTATCGATATTTGACTTGATAAGCTATGTTATGCTTGTTATGTTATGTTAAGTTAAGAAAACAGCTGTTTTTGGCATCAGCCACAATTACGTCTCTAGCTTTGGAATGACTCTAGAAATTCGATTTCGTGATGAAATGTTCTGGACACATTTGGCGAAATAAAGCAACACAAATATAACGATACTAGTACATTATGCGATTTCCCTAATTATGTATGTACATATGTAGTTTGTATATATTATTTGGTATTTTTCCTATAAGTCGAGTTCTTAACTATTTGGTTTTGGTAAAGTTGTTCCACATTTTAATTTCAATTATTTTATTCTGCAAGAGTATTCCTTACTTCGGTGTGCCGAATTTGTGTGATTTGCTTTTAATTTGTTTAGGTTTGGGACTAGTGTGTACACACGTTTCGCTACAATTACCCCAAGTCCCGAAACAGAAAACAAAAAAAAAACAAAAAAAAGCATAAAAAACAAAAAAAAGACGAAAGAAAGAAATCCTTAACCCAATCAACCAATAAGCCAAAAACTGTTGCTACTCAACGAATATTGGCTTCCAAATTTTGGGCAACAACTCTGTCAGCGCATTTCGAGGGCATAATTCACTTAACTAAAGCCATTTGGATTCGGATTTGCAGGAGCATTTCACAGAGCCTCGTAAAGCTGCCCACAATTGCCACCAAAATGTTGAGCAGGACAGTCCCAAACCACTCGTAACTGGCAAAACGGTCTCTATGGACGCCGAGTTGGCCACAGAGCCATAAGAGGCTTTGCCACTTGGTTAATTAATGAAAGCCCTGAACAAACTCTCAACACACAGTTTCAGCCAATTGTCGTTAGAGCTAAATTATCATTTTGTCACCACAAATTAGAGACACAGTCCCAACTAGGATTGTGCATATGTATGAGTATCTGGGTAAACAAGTATTCCGATGAAGAGCACATTGAAATTACAGTTCTCTTAACTTATTTAGTCTATCTAATCGGAATATTTTTTCTGTTTCGATTCGTTTGCATAGGATACGCTATGATTCTGTTCCGTTCTGTTCACGTTCCAACACTATTCAACAAAAAAAAAATGTTTATGTTAATTTATAAGAATGGAACTACACACAATCGAATATAACAACTTTATAAATATCCTAAACAATCGAACTTGGAAAGAATGGTACGAAATGGACATTTTTGAAACAGTTTATTTTAGTTTCTCTATTATTTGTCACTCCCTTTAAAACCACTCCTATCCATGTAGGAGATAAACTAAATTGCCCTGAATGATGTTCGGAAGTCCCTCCAACTATTTCACTTATTAACTTCATATCTGTTGATAAACTGATGCAGTCAATAGCACTTACCCACCCCCATTAGCAGCATAATGGTTCGCTAATTGTTGTTGATTTAACTTGTTTATGACAGATTTATGATTGCTCCTTTATTATACAGCAAAATGCATACAAACGATGCGTTTATCACATGACGAAGACAAAAATCAAACCAAAGCAAAAACTAAATGAAATCACAACATAAAATGATATATATGTACACAAATAGTACGACGAGTACATGTACGAATATAAATATATATATTTATATATAGATATATATATAAAACTGTGTCAATATGTCAATACGCTGCATCAGCTGCGAGTACCAACAAAACGAAAAGGGAAACCCAAAAAAGAAAAATCAAAAACAGCTGCGAAGCCCAAGAAAGTATGCTACACATTTACCGTTAGCAATCAATTATGCGCTGACTGCTGTACGTGTGCGTATGTGTGTGTATGTATGGATGTATGTGGTGAGGATGTGTATGTGTGTGTGAATGGATTGTATACATTGCTTGGGTTTAACGACAGGTAATGTTTATGGTTTATTCCCATGTGAACTGTACATTGCAGGCGCATTTCAATTATGGTTTACAAAACGGTTTCTTCTTCCTCCCCTTCTTCTTGTTCTTGTTCGAGTTCTTTATCCTCTTTATATCTTAATACTCTTGCAAAGTACAGTGTGTGTTACTTTTAACGGCATATGCGAAATATCCTATACTATATAGTAAGTATGTATAAAAAATATACATTTATGTACATAGACATTTAACTTATATAATATATACAAGTGACACCTTCTGGCGTTATTTAAGGGATAAAGTAAGTTTTAGTTTATGTTCCAGCTATACATAGACCATTTACTCGCTCAGCAACATAACTATTGAAATGCTGAAACATATATGTGAATAGGTTTTTATGTCTAAAGATATTTTGTAAGGATTTTGAAGCACTTTTAGGCAAGGGCATTGGCAGCAGTGTTGCCAGATTAGCTTATTTCAGGCTAGATCTAGCATTTTCAAAAATGGAATAGCCATAAATCTAGCATATTTTAAAGTAAATATAACATAAACTGGCTATAAATGTTTTCGTGACATCAGAGAATTTTTTTATAAGTTTAAAACAGTGATGGACACAACTATTGACTACCGACCGCTGTTCACACAGACACGGCTGTTGCGATGGTAGCTTTGGATCAGTGCAGAATGTGCCTTCAACGACGGAGGAGTTCGTCTCTCTCTGAAAAAGTCAAAAGTTACAGCATTAATTTGATGGCATCCCAAATAATGCTTTGTAGCATAAAACACGAAACAGCATGCCACTGGCGATCCCACACCAAGCATTATGGGTTTCTATTAAAATTCCTAGCAAAAAACTATTTATTCTCTAACAGAAGTTGCTCAACCATTTCTCACAGTGCATTATAAACGCAATCCGCGCACAGCCTGCCCGCTCAACAGTCTGACTGCAACTGTTTTGCTCTGTCCGCTTCGCTCTCGGTTGCATGTGTATTGGTACATTTTAACAGCTGATTTGCACGCGAGCGAGGCTGTGCCTATCACTGCTTTAAAAATATCGGAGCTTCTTTTTTATTTGCCGAATGTTACGTGAACTTTACTCAAATGATCTTAAATTTGATTTATAATCGATGGTGTCATCGATACGTTAGCTAATGCATGAGCGATGGCTTATCGCCGATATCTTAATCTTGGAATTGTGAAATCAAAGAAAGGTGAAGCTTGCAAAAATGCCAAAAATAACATACTAACAATTATTCCGCGATGAGAGTTTAAGGCGTGGCTACGAATATTGTCAGCTAACGCAATAAAAACATACTGCTGCTATGGCAAATCTACAATTGCAGCAAAAGTTTTTAATATTAGACAGCATGCGGCGTCCAGAAAACATTTATCAGCAATGAGCTCAATAGCTCAATTCCAAAACATATGTTTTCGTGCAAAATATTGAAAGACACTGGAGCAGGATTTTGTATTATTTTGTATGTTTTCTTGCATTTGGATATAGCTAGTTTTCCAGCATATTTGTTTTAAGTTTTATCTTTTTCTTTTTATTTAGCTTAGTTTTTCTCAGAATCTAGCTTATGCAAGCGCTTAACATCTGGCAACACTGGTTGGTAGTTTATCCATCAAGCCTCTAATTTTGTGTTTCCATTTTAATTAACTTTATTTATTTCGTAAACCCAACACCTTTGCCTTAAAGTATCAAAATGTATTACGAATATATACATATATTTAAATAGTTTTTTATTCAAAAAACTATTCAATTTTTCATATGGGAACTAATACTGTTAAACCTTAATATAATCCCTAAATTGATTGCAGTAAATGCAACGGACATTTTCTGTATGCGAAATAATTTAAATATGACGGATTATTTAAAACAAACTTGAAGGACTCTACCGAATCAAATGATATACATATGTGTTGATTTAGTAATTATTCAGTTTTTATTTACCTTTCTATCATATGATAAAACTATCACAAAGATATCTTTTTCATCTTCATTTGAAAGAGCTCTAAAAAATCGAAGAATATTTATATCTACGAGTAGGATAAATAAGTCTGCAAGGGTATTTTAACATTGGCGTGCCAAAGTTCATTTGTGTTTTTACAATATTTTTTTTGTTTACATCTTTTGTTGTTGTTCCTGTAATTATTATTTGTCAAGCTCTTAACTTTGTTCAACCTTCAAAGATGCATATATGTATGTAGTATGTATACGATACGTATATGTATGGTACGCAAGTAAATGTTTATGATAGGTGCTTGTAAGTATTTACGTGTGTGAATGTGTGTGTGTGTGTGGATGTGGAAGCGGATGTGATTTGTGCGTGTGTTGGCTAGCCAAACTTACCGCTGACTAGGACTCTTGCTATCCGAAGAATGCGCTGCACTGTTATTGTCATCATCGTTGCCCAACGCAGCAGCTGCTGCCGCTGCCGCTGCCGCCGCTGCTGAGGAGCTGCTGCTGCTCTTGTGATGGCGCTTATGATGACTGGAGGTATCCGCTGGGACACCACCGCCGCCTCCGCCGGAGCTGCTGGTACCCGTCGGGCTAATGACGTCCGTGTCGCTGTTGCATTCGAGCCGAGCCATATCCTTTGAAAACTTTCCGCCATGCTCATGAGTTTCCATCTGCAAAGCATAATTGAAATCAGCAATCAATCTATCAATATATATATTAACAATTTGCTGAATTTTCGGCTAATTCAACACGTTTACTACTTGGTATATTATAAGCACATAAATAATACATACGGCTTCCTTAACACAGACAGCGCATAGTAATTAAAATTAAATTTTGATTGCTTTTGGCACCAAGGCAAAACTATATTAATTTATAAGTACATAAAACGAGCTCTGGGCGTTGACAGCACACGGATATACATAATTATATCCACTTATAGCATAGAAAGTTACTAGGACAAAAAGAGACCGAGATGAAGAGATGGAAGAAGAAATAAAATAAGCAAGCAGCAAACTTATTTTGCGTCAGCGCCAAGTTAAGAATTAAGTGCGCACTTGTTTCCATAGATACTACAACAAATGAAATACCCTAACTCTCTTTCAATTAAAGTTCAAAGTTTAATGTTGACTTGACTTGGAATCTATAGAAATTACACATTTCTAATAAATAAATTTCTTTTATTAAATTAGTTGCATAAAAACATATTTTATAACACTTATTGGAAAGAGAATAAATGTTTCATCTACTTTAATAAATATAAATTAATTGTTATGTTTATTAAATATTTACGGTTGACTTAAGCATTGGAACTTCTCAAAATACAACTATAGAATTAATTATACAGATATGCGTACTGTTAACTGATTGTCTCTATAGGAGTTATTTATAAATGAAAATTTTAATCTATGTTACCCGCAGCGGGCAAGAAAGCAATATGTTTAAAAAGTATCCGGATTTTGTTAACTGCTCATATATTCTAGGGCCTATTAAGAACACTTCTTGTAGTGGTTAAATTCTTATTGACATTCAATCCAAATTTGAGTGCGATCTGTTCACTAGTTTGTTTGGAAATAATTATTGAAAATCGTCGTGTGAGCGTTAGAAAAATTGTTGATGAATTGTTCATCTGTAAGATGAATTGTTCATCTGAAAGATGAATTGTTCATCTGAAAGATGAATTGTTCATCTGAAAGATGAATTGTTCATCTGAAAGATGAATTGTTCATCTGAAAGATGAATTGTTCATCTGAAAGATGAATTGTTCATCTGAAAGATGAATTGTTCATCTGAAAGATGAATTGTTCATATGAAAGATGAATTGTTCATATGAAAGATGAATTGTTCATATGAAAGATGAATTGTTCATCTGAAAGATGAATTGTTCATCTGAAAGATGAATTGTTCATCTGAAAGATGAATTGTTCATCTGAAAGATGAATTGTTCATCTGAAAGATGAATTGTTCATCTGAAAGATGAATTGTTCATCTGAAAGATGAATTGTTCATCTGAAAGATGAATTGTTCATCTGCAAGATGAATTGTTCATCTGAAAGATGAATTGTTCATCTGCAAGATGAATTGTTCATCTGAAAGATGAATTGTTCATCTGCAAGATGAATTGTTCATCTGCAAGATGAATTGTTCATCTGCAAGATGAATTGTTCATCTGCAAGATGAATTGTTCATCTGCAAGATGAATTGTTCATCTGCAAGATGAATTGTTCATCTGCAAGATGAATTGTTCATCTGAAAGATGAATTGTTCATCTGAAAGATGAATTGTTCATCTGAAAGATGAATTGTTCATCTGAAAGATGAATTGTTCATCTGAAAGATGAATTGTTCATCTGAAAGATGAATTGTTCATCTGAAAGATGAATTGTTCATCTGAAAGATGAATTGTTCATCTGAAAGATGAATTGTTCATCTGAAAGATGAATTGTTCATCTGAAAGATGAATTGTTCATCTGAAAGATGAATTGTTCATCTGAAAGATGAATTGTTCATCTGAAAGATGAATTGTTCATCTGAAAGATGAATTGTTCATCTGAAAGATGAATTGTTCATCTGTTAGATGAATTGTTCATCTGAAAGATGAATTGTTCATCTGTTAGATGAATTGTTCATCTGAAAGATGAATTGTTCATCTGAAAGATGAATTGTTCATCTGAAAGATGAATTGTTCATCTGAAAGATGAATTGTTCATCTGAAAGATGAATTGTTCATCTGAAAGATGAATTGTTCATCTGAAAGATGAATTGTTCATCTGAAAGATGAATTGTTCATCTGAAAGATGAATTGTTCATCTGAAAGATGAATTGTTCATCTGAAAGATGAATTGTTCATCTGAAAGATGAATTGTTATAGTGATAGTTTTCTTCGATTTGCGTGGGCGGGGGTTAAATATTGAAAATTGAATAAGCTTGATCTGCGTATAGTATTCAAAAACCCACATTCCAAATTTGAGGTCTCTAGCTCTTATAGTTGCTGAGATCCACGCGTTCATACAGACGGACGGACAGACAGACAGACGGACGGACGGATGGACGGGCAGACAGACGGACAGGTGTCAATCGACTCGGCTATTGATACTGATTCAGCATGTATATACTTTATATGGTCGGAGATGCCTCCTTTTGTCTGTTACATACATTTTACAAATTCAATATACCCTTTTCACTTATTCTCCCTGCCTACCCACTAACCAAAAATGTGTTTCCTTGCTACATAAACCATATTTGGCCCAGGAGACACATTTTCCCGCCTGTGAATTTCCAAAAATTCATTGGATAAGTTTTCCTGCGTTGGTTTACTCCATTGGGGGTCAGTGGAAATCTGACAAATGCTGTGAATATTTTCAATTCATGGCAATTTAAATGGAGCACAACCGGACTACAAATAACTGGAATGTAAATTGATAGTGAGACCGGTTATGTCATTGGGATTGGATTGGGGTTGAGAACGGGGATTTGGTTGTTGTGTCGACCAATTTGCCAATTAGCTGTCAGTTCAAATCTCCGGTTCATGGTTAACAAACTACACTTGTGAGCACATTTTTGGAGGGGCGTAAGACGGCTGCATGGGGCAATTAAATGTGCCACCGAACTTGATTGGAATTCATTGTGGTTCTTGGCTCTCGTAGCTGTAAAATGTGTTGGGCGAAATTCCACTCCATAAATATTTATGGGGACCTTAAAGTTTTAGTGGCTTAAAAGTGACTTTTTCCATCTCCCAGCGCCTCGTTCAAATTGAAGTTAAAACTGAGATTGATTTAATAAGCCGTTGCGAAATCGGATATATGTACGTGTGACCGAGCTTTCATCTACTTCTACGATTACGACCCATATTCATCAATATCGCTGTTTCATAGCAAACAAATTCTGCATAGTTGCAGCCAAGCAAATTGTGCACAATTTTTATTATGATCACTGTCCTGAACCTGACCAATTCCCCATACTAAGTCATCTTTATTGAAGACCCATATATATTGAATATCAACGAACCGAATTGTAAATGCTCTAGTGAACTCAACTGACACACATACTACCTGCTTTTGATAATTGCACCTAATATTTGGATAAATCAAAAAGCTTTTAAGCTATCACATCAAGCCAATTGAGGTATGTTATTTAAGCAAAATCAACTTGTATGCATGTATAATGGAGAAGGGAAGCGATTAACAATAATATTTTGGCAATGATTAAAGACAAATAAATCTTCACGAAGCGTTAAACGGAAACGTTAACGCAAAAAAAAATAGCTTAGCGAGGAGCAAAAAGTTGTGAGCAGACGAAAAGTTAAAAAAAGCATTATGTATAGGTTCGCTTTCGCTTTACCTTCGCTGGTTCAGCTTTCGGGGAATCCTGCAGAGATTTATGGTGCTTCTTACTGGAACCTAACTCGAGTATAAGTAGAACAAACTGTTAGAAACTAGATCTGATAAACAAAGGCAATGTACCCTCAACCAATAGGGTTATAAAGGCAGGTCCCCTCCCCTGAACCAATGACGATTGATAAAATACAAAAGTTGTGTATAGAGCTCACTTGGTTTCTCATATTCTTCATGTCTTTGCTTTATGATTTATGAAAAGGGGGGAGGGAGCGACTAGTTAGTATTCTTAACTTACCGTATATAGGCCCGTTGCAGTGGCTGCCGCTGCCGCCGACGATGATGAGGAGGACGCTGCAGCGGCGCCAGTGCTGCCGTAATTGAGCTGGGAGTGATAACCGCTGGAGAGGATCTTCTTGTGTGCGGATGCATGCGCCCGATACGCGCTAACGCTCAGTTTCATTGTCACATCAACTCAAAGAGGCCACACGGGCGCCTCTTTATTTTTCCTCGTTCTCCTGCACTTTTCCCTCTGTCTCCCTCTCTCTCTCTCGATCTCCCTCTCGCTTGCTCGCACTCGCTTGGGTATGTGGGCGTGGCAAGCTGTCGCTTTCACCGTTTGTGCGTTGCCTTTGAAATGTGGCTTAATTGAGTGGCCAGAGGCGTTGGATGACGACGACAGTGTTGACACCGATCCAGGCAGGGGGTTGGGGCTTCTGGGCGGAAGAGCTTTAAGTGCGCGTACGAGTGTGTGTGTGTGTGTGTGTGTTGAGTGTGTCTGCGTGTGTGTATGGGAAGGCAGTTGAATGACAATAGCAAAAACAATGCGCACTTTTTATCGCCGCTTTGTTTGCTTTGTCGTCGTTGTCGCTTTCTGTTACTGATGTGAGACGCTGTTGGAGTTGAAGCTGCAACTGCTATTGGCAAAGGGGGCGCGGCGGAAGCGGGTGGGGATTTTGTAGGTATCGGGGTACAGTATTCTGGGCCTGACTGCGCCCGATGTTCAGTTTTTAGGAGGCCATAAATGTTGCTGTTGTTGTTGCTTTTGCTGTGCCGTCACCTTTTGTTCTTGCTGTCGTTGTTGTTATGTTGTATGTATGTGTGTGTGCGGGTGTGTGTGTGTGTGAGTGAATGGGCGTGTCAGTAACCCAATGTAATTTTTCGAGCGCCTTTGAGGATTCTTTCGTTGTGCTCGTTTTTAATTGTTTGTAATTTGGGTTTTTAGTGCTCTACAGTTGCTGATGCTGTTGTTTTTGTTGTTGTTGCTTTGGTGTTGTTGTTATTGTTGTTAAGGCCTCATGTCACTTTAGTTACAAGTAGGTGCCGCTCTGTGTTATTGTTGTTGACGTTGACGTTGTTGTTGTTTTCGCCTGTGGCAGAAACGTTTAAAAGTAGTTTAGTTTAAAGTTTATATTAATTCAGATGCTCGCCATTTAAGTTTTCCTAACAGACAATTTCACTACCAAAACTCGAGTTATAAACACGCATACACACAGTAATACCCAAACCATCGAACCGAGGGGAATATTTAGGCAGGAACTCCCTTATCTGTCTCAATTATGCTAAAGTGTTGCCCATTTAAAATATAATGGCGGCAAACACACACACACACACACACAGACACACACACACAGACACACGCGCAAAGACCATAAATATGCAATTGAATACGTAGCATTGGTCCAATTAAATAATTCCCCACGTTAAAGTTCCTTCGAGGTCCGGGGAGAGTTTGCCTATGCGTAAGTGTATCCTAGTCGGATTTGAGTTCATGCTTGTCCAGATTCTATACAGACCTCGTCCATGAAATTCACATCCCTCGAGTCGCAGGTTGTAATTAGCGAGTTCTGCAGTCAGTATCAGGAGCGGCATGGATCGAATTTCCAACTGATACGAACTCAAACGTTTTCTTGAGTTCGTTATAGCGTTCTGCTGCACACAACGCTGCCTGAAATTTGTATGTCGGGTGCGAATTACCTACAGCAATGTTAGCTACGAACTCAAGTTATTCCTTAGTTCCTCAAAGAGTTCTGCTGCTCAAAATGCTGCTTAGGATTCGTGCCTAATGGTGCGGGTCCCTACAGCTGAGTAAGCTAGGAACTCAAACGCTTACATAAAATCTTCAAAGCGTTTTCTAACACAACGCTGCGCAGAATTTATAATTTTTAGTTGCGAATTAGCAGATAAATAGCCTTACTCATATGTCTACACTTTTTTCGATGGCGGTTCCAACGTTTTTATTGTTACATATTTTTGGTAAGCTGACAGAAAAAAAGCTGATTGCCCTTATTTGATTTGTGTCTGATTGGTCATTTGCAAGAATTAATTAATTTACACAAGGACCTTTAATGAATTGAATAAATATGTTACAGTAACGACACACATCTTTTTGGTGACATATGAAAACCAATTTGTTTATTTTATATCAAATAAAATTAATTTATTATTTTCAATCAGCTGCTTGCGGTGATTATCGGCTTTCATTGTATTTGGTATCGGTCAGAAATTCTTCTATTTTTGTTTTACTATGTATTTTGTTTTTTAATACTGTGTCACATATGGTCACAATTGATAGTACATATGTATTTGTCATAATTTTTAAGTTACCTCCTTTCTTAAGTGTACATATTTGTCAAATTATGTACACAGCTGAAACTTTTACTAGAGTTCTTCATAGTGATCTGCTGCACGAAATCCTGTTTAGAATTCAACGCTGTATAACTTCAACTGTCCAAAACTTGTAAGCACAATAGCTTAAGTTATTAGAGGACAGACCTTAAATAACATTATTTAACTTTT
>OY282582.1:16094227-16251211 GCA_958299025.2 Drosophila histrio | reverse complement strand
TCTTAAATAATACAATCACGTACAGCTTATGTCAATTACACTAGCTATCCTCCACATTGTGACCTTTTCTAATACAATTGGGGACCCTGATGACAAAAACCACTTTAAACATTTTTTTGAAAAAACATATTAAAGCTTAGCAATTTTGTGTAGCAATATTTATTTCATAGCTTTCATATTTGATTATAGCTCTGAAATGGCACAACAGTAAATTAATATATCTACATATTAATCATTTATACACACTTTTCAATTTTCATCATTAGTTGAAAAGTTATATATGTCTTCCTGAATTCGAAACATTATGAACGGTTTTAGGTATACGTTTCTTTTTTTAAATTATATATATATATATATATATATATACCTTTAAGAGAAATGGTTGTTTTTAATTAATGGGAAGGAATTATTTGTTATTCCTCTCCATAAAAAAGGAAGTAAGTCTAACGCCAAAAACTACAGGGGAATAGCTAAATTGTCTGCTATTCCTAAACTTTTCGAGAAGATTTTGACAAGTCATTTACAACGCTTGTGTAGTTCTTTTATTTCTCCCTACCAGCATGGATTTGTGAAACGCAGATCCAGTACTACCAATTTTATTGAGCTGTCCTCGTTTGTTATTAGTGGTTTTCTTAATAACAAACACACTGACGTTATATATACCGACTTCAGTAAAGCCTTTAACTCAGTTAACCATTCCCTTTTATTAGATAAGCTTGACCTAATTGGCTTTCCGACCAAACTTATTTGCTGGATTTCAAGCTATTTAAAGCAAAGAACTCAAAAAGTTATATTTAATAAATTTTTTTCTAAATCTTTCCGAGTTACCTCTGGTGTTCCTCAAGGTAGTCATCTCGGCCCCCTTCTTTTCACACTGTTCATAAATGATCTGCCTACAGTTTTAGCACATTCTCGAGTACTAATGTATGCGGATGATGTTAAAATTTGTTTGCAATATAAGGATTGGCCATGCCATATTAAATTGCAGGAAGATATTGACTCTTTTCAGTCATGGTGCCGTGTGAATCTATTAAATTTAAACAGTTCAAAATGTAACGTAATGTCATTTTACCGATCTAACCCTTATTTGGCGTCATACTCACTGTATGGAGTTCATCTTGACAGGATTACTACCGTGAATGATCTAGGTATTCTTCTAGATCATAAACTTAAATTTCCTGACCATATCTCTAAAATGGTTAATAAAGCTATGTCAGTTTTGGGTTTTATAAAGAGGTGGTCGAAGGAATTCGATGACCCCTATATAACAAAGCCTCTCTACACACCCCCAGTTCGTCCGATTCTGGAATACGGTTCATGTGTTTGGTGTCCACAGTATAGTGTTCACCAAGATCGAATTGAATCGGTGCAAAAAAACTTTATTTTATTTGCATTGCGCGGCCTAAATTGGAATGCGGATGTGAGACTGCCCTCATATGCTAGTAGACTATTATTAATTAACCTACCCTCTTTATATAATCGTAGAATAATGCTTGGTGTAGTTTTTATGTACAAACTTATTGCTGGTGACATTGACTCAGTGGAATTAATGTCACAGCTCAACTTTTCTTTCCCTTTCGTTCCCTTTAGAGTATCTAGAAACTATACCCCTCTTGTTCTTCGTCTTTGTAGATCAAACTACGCTTTGCATGAGCCTTTTAGAATCTTATGTTCAGACTATAATAGACTCTATCATGTTTTCTCGAATGCTAACTCAATTTTCCAACTTAAAATTTTACTACTAACTCACCTAGCTCACAATTAGTTTAACTTTCTATTTTCTTCTTCCGTTTTCCTAATTATGTCCGTTACTCGCTATCTTTCTGTTTCTCGCGATCTATAATTCGCATGCCCTAAATATTGTCCGCCCGCGAACGTGTCATCCGCTGACTGCGCCCCTCGGTCGGTAGGGCGGGAGGTGGGGCTCAAAGTTGCCTGGGTTTCGCGCGTAACAAGCTTCGGCTTGGTGTTCGCTTGGACCACTTGAACGTGCATTCTTTGTACGTCAACGCCCAAACAAACAAGAGCCCCTGAACTCAAGGTTTTGGTTCGAGCCTTGGTTTAATTTAATACCAATTAATTTTTTAAATTTTCCAAACTGTGTTCCTTTGTTTCTCGATTTTTTTAGGCACATACAAATCTGAATATTAAAATTGATTTCTAAAAACTCCACGTACGATTATAATTTAATTATAATATTTTTACTTTTTCAAATTCAATATAATTATATTAAATTGACGCATTTGTAATATTCTAAACCGAACCTTTTGTTAAGAAAGTGTTCCGGTTCGTGGTCGAGAGACAGTCATGATTCCGGTTTGGTTCACTGCCGGCTTGCATTCTTGGTGTCACAGCGAACTTAAAATCAACAATCAAAAAACCAAGTCCAATCAAATAATCTAAAATAATCTAATCAAATGGCTTAAGTCAACAAGTTCAGAATAAGAAAGCACTCAAAGGATAACAGTGTCAACAACGAAGCTAACTACACCAATGATTATCAATCCGATTACCATTGAAAACAATCAGTCATTCAGCATAATCAGGTCGATGCTTAGATGCGAGATGTCAGATGTGAATAGAAACAAGAAGCTAGGGTTTCGCAAAAAGTAAACTGGAATATTGTAAGCTGGCTGCATTCAAAACATGTCTTTCATTTTATGCCCAACATTTCACCTTTTTAAGGAGACATCGAGATTTATTACGGTTACGTACTCTCCCTGTCTCTGTATATACAATGTAAATATCTATATATAAATGTATATATACCATGTAGGTGCAAGAGGGGGAGGGCAAGAAACATGCTGGTAGATTCGCATCGAAACAAAAATTTATTAAAATATGTATCGGAAAATCGCTGCTGGGCAACCTGTAAACACTGTAAACGTCCGGCCTCTGCATAGATAGGATTAGGATCAACATTTATACTCTTTTTATTTTGTTTGATTTATGCGCATTGACATAAGACCAACCGAGGTGAAGGCAACAGCTTAAAAGCGGCATAGAGATGTTGCTATTAAAAGGCAGCAAGGCGAACATAAAACTCTTGCAATTACAAAACGAAAATCCATTTCTTATGCGCACAAACATTCAATAAAACTCGAAACTAAATAAGCTTCGCATGGCAAACAAAGGCAGGACAAGAAAGAGGAACGAATTGCGGAGGAACCTGCAGAGATCCCTCCATTCTCAGACGCCTAACAAAAGATAGCACAATATACAATATGAACGAGAATACGACAGCTCTGGCCCATAAAATGTAATTATAAAGCATTCAAACACAGCTGCTTCTGGACAAAGCCAAGAGGGCGCCAGAGGGGACAATATAGGGCGTGGCAGGCAACAGACTTAACACTTTGTGACCAACCGCTTAAACGGCTTAGTCCAAGCGGCAGCCGCTACAAGTTTTATGAGTTTTGGTCCGGAACACAGGTTGTTGGCGTATGCCTACCATGCGAATGACTTGATGAGAATGATTTGATGAGAATGAGAGTGTGCCCTGTTATACGTACATATTTATAGTATATACAAAGTATACACATCACACTGGACCTTAAACATGGATTTTCATGCGCCGGGCAGATCGGATAACGTTTCATGGCCAACACCAAAATCCCAAAGTTTCAAATTAGAAAATCAATGAAAATGAATTTTAGATTACATCTCAGTAATTATAATATTTTCTCAAATATTGTATATTTTTAATTTATAAAATTTAAAATTCTTATCTAAAAGAACAAAAAAATTTATAAATATATTTTAAAGTTGATTTAAGACAATTACTAGAATTTAAATGAATTGAATTAGTAAAGAAAAGGAGGCCACAAGATGTGCCTTAAAGACGAAGTGACAAATAAAGACAGAGAAAAGAGAAAATCGTGCAGTTTTTTTATTGGCGGACGAATACATTTAGGTTGTTTTTCCGCTGTTCGCGTGAGTTAAGGTAAGTGTGAAATTCGTTACTGTGGCTGGTGATACTGTTAGTGCCCACGTCGCGGCCTGCTTTATCGTAGAAAATAGTTTTTGTTTATGCCGATGACCCTTAACAATGTGCCGTTTGATAAGGATAAGCAGTTTCTGATCAAGCATAGCAAGACGATACGTTAAACTGTATAGAACCCAATAGAACTTGAGTTCACGTGATGAATATATTCGGTACTATTTTTGCACGGAATATTTCATGTGGTAGGGATCACATCCCTATAGGAATAGGCGGTCAGCTACGACTTTCGTATGATAAACGTTCACTGCTACGAATTACGACACATCCCTGAGACTGTCACTGCTCGATTCAGCTAAGAGTTCAAGTTGAATTTATGCCTATGCTTAGTTCTTGTATTGTTCTTCTTCTGTATGTGTTTTTTTTTTGTCGCGAGTATTTTGCGTTTCAGTGTTAGCTGAACAACGTTTCAAGAAGAGGTACTATATGTACTATATGCACTCTTCAACCAGCATTCCTAGGAAAAGTTGAAATTTCCGACCATGCAGCTCAACATTTAATGCAAGAGTCACGTTATAAGCAATATACACCATTAAAATATTTATTTTCCAAAGTCAGTTAACACATACGACGCGGGCACTGAATGTACTAAGGATATATGCAATTTATCATAAGGTTGTATGTATATAAAAGTATTGTTCAGATACACACATCGAATTTGTTCTTAATATGTCGACTTGGAAGAAATTGTTCCCAAAGTGAGAAACCATTTGTCGTATATATCCCCAGAAGGAACGGCTTTGGAATTTTTTTACCCCACCGTGGATGTGCAGCATGTACCTACAAAAATGCACTTTAAACGAATTCATGTCATTCGTTAAATTTGTTCGCAGATTCCCTAAGCACTTGATCCATGTTGTGGAATGGAGTATCAGGAAGCAGCTAAGTTTTCCGCTGGTTTATTTGAAGTCAGCAATAGCGTGGTATAAAGTTAATGAAATAATACATTGAAGAACAGAAATAATTTAAGGAATTGTATTTTCAGACCAACTGTTATTATACATTGTGCCATATGTTTATATCTTTAATATACCTTTCTTTTATCAAACTTTAGCATTTAAATATTTGTATACGATATACTATAATAATACTTTTTATAGTCGATCAATAAAAATAATGAGTCAAGGTCTAAGTATTATTCTTTTGATTGATGTCATTAAGCAACATTAACAAAATCTTTGACGATCAAAAAGGTGGAAAAAGTGTTACAATTACAAATCGAAACTCATCCCCATTTTCCTCATATACTATTTCGTACTTAACCAGTCGGAAAGGCTCTGAGATCTAGGCGCTCATACAGACAGACGGACATGCCTCGGCTGTTAATGCTGAGCAAATCTTCCAGACTTCCTTCGACCTGTTACTAACATTTTGACAAATTTACTTTTTACTTTTTTAGAGTGAAGGGTCTAAAAACTTTGGGTCGAGGGCCAATAAACGTTATCCGATCGATTTTTTGGGATTTTATTTGGACCCAAGGGGAAAACAGATCTGCCCGACGCTCTTAGGTTCAATAACATTTTTATAAATAAGGACCAGTCTAATACATATCGAGTATATGCACACTCAGAAAAATATGCCGTTCTGAATTTAGGTATGCCCATGCTTGACTTTATACCATTTTGTTCTTAAAATTTCAAGATTTCTGTGTTCTATAATTCTTAAATTAAGTACGAATCGATCTAAAATGAAAAATTCTGACCGAACGTTTCTATGACAGCTATGTGATATACTTGTCTAATTTAAACCAATTTTGGTCAGAATGTATACAACAATGCTAAAAATATAATCTGTGAGTTTGGTTCAGATATCTCAAGAAACAACAAAGTTTATCATACTAAACATCGATTTTCATGCATACACATACATATTTATGTATATATGTACATATGTATTTGACATGCTGAAATTTTTGAAGACGGGCGTCGACGCGTCGCGTAGAAAATGTTACGACGGCATTGTTGTTGTCAAACGCTGCAAGAAAAAACCATGAAAGAGCTGCAATGCGTTTAACCACTTTAACCCTATTGGGGCTTCCATTTGTTCAAATGCTTAACATATTTAAGGTATACATTTTTAAATAAATTATCATTACAGTTGTGAGAGAATAATCGGATAAAGTATATAATATTATTCGTTCAATGTTAAATACGTTGAAAAGTTCTCATATAAAATATAACAAAATAGTCAAAGCAGACAGCAGTCCCTATTGGGTTAATCGCTTACAGCTTTTGACAATCGCTTTGCCACTTTTTGCTTCAAGAGACGATGCGTGCATCTCTTTCGTTCGATCTAGAGATGTTCACGGTCCGATTTATTTTTGGCGAGTCCAATCGTGATCACGTGTAGCACGACTTACCAGGCGATTGCATATTGCAAATTAGCTTAGTGCGGGCCCGTGCGTGATCGATTTGACACCGTGATCATCTCTAGCTCGAGCTCTCGCATCGTTGCTACAATTAGTGTATTTGGAACATTAAAAGAGAGCACAAGTGTAATGAGTGAAAATAATTTAAATAAAAGTGAAACGCCAACAGACGATATTCGTCTTGAAAGCCTATTACGCGAATTAAATATCGACAGTGTTTTACCTTATTTAAAAGGTAAGTGATTTTTAATTATTTTATACAAAATATTCTTATGTATGTACATACATACATAAGCAAATAAAGTGTTGTACATTTTGCCGCAAGTTTTTATGGATGTGTGTGTGCGCGCGTATTTTTTTTGTTTTTGTCAATGTTCTAGGTAATTTTCAACTACTTTATTGATTGATTGGTTTTACTAGGCATATGTTAATTAATTATTTAAATTAGTAGTTCAAGTGTCTATATTTATTTAAAAGAAAAAACGCGCAATCACACACACAGTCTTGCGAAAAAACGTACATACATATGTATGTACATACATACATATTACGCACTATTTTGTCGCGAAAATTATTGGAAAAGAACGGTGTGTGTGTATGTGACAAATCTTAGTGATGTGATTGTGCATGCTTATGCATTTAAGGGCATAAATACCTAATTATATACATATGTACAGCGTCACTGACTTCACATTCATTGTATATGCGTCTACATACACACACGCACGCAAACTTGAGACATGTATATATGTATGTATGTACATACACAACAAGCATTATTTCGCAATTGCCAAAAAGTGACTTCCAAGAAAAAAGCGGTGATCGATGCAACGACTTGATATTATGTATGTGTGTGTACGTATATACTATATTAAACATATGTGAATATTTGTAAATTATGTGTCAAGTAATTGTTTTTACAATAAAAAATATTTGCTTTATAATTTTTAAAAATAGTTTGCCAAAACAATTACCTGACTAACTGTACATAATATGTACAGTCACTGATTTCCGATATTCTCCTAAGCTTATACATACACACACAAACATGCATTTTTACTGTGCGCGAGTAGAATAGCTAACAAAAGGAAAATAAAATTAGAAGATTGAGTATTTAATTTTTTTCAATTTCGGCTTTTCTTTTGCAAAATTAAATGAAATGGATTTTAATGCATTAAAATCGCTTAATATTTTAATTAATAACTTTAAACAAACCTACAACTTTTTATTTAAAATTAAGTAGAAATATTTAAAAGATAAAGGAATATATTTTTATTTGTATTTAAATAATGACATGAGGCTGGTTTCATTTTTCTATGTTTATTTATTTTAAACTTATTTTTTTGGTATCAAATAATGTATGCAGATGCCAAAGTCACATACCGATGCCTTCAATATATGACGCCGGAGGAAATAAAAGTAGCAATTCCCCCCTGGGTCTGCGAATGGAATTCAGGAATAAATTGTTCAATTGGCGTAAAAATAAGGTAAAACACATTTAATATATATATATTTATTTATGATTTAATAATTGAATTAATATTATATTAATTATTAATTGAATTTGTTGTGTCTTCCAAAGGTAGATTAATTTTGGAATATTGGGATGAAAATAAGACTTTATGTCCTTCTTTAAGAGACGACTTAATTGATATTATTGTCGAGCAAACAGTACACAAAAACAAAGGTAAATTTTCATATTTTCCACTATTCATTTATTGTTTATTCTAAAAATGTAATTCAATATTTTATATCTCTTTGCAGACGCTCTGGATTATTTAACAATAATATTATTGACATCAGTGCGGCCACCCACAGCGCGTTTTAAGGAACAATCAGGAAAACCACACAAGAAAGCACCAATTTTAGACTCGCAGCAAAGTCTTGTGTTGCGTTTACCCACAACCAACGATTACCAGAGACAAATCAGCGAATTAATTAATAAGTATTATTCATCAGGGCTAGCAGTACAGTCATTTAAATTTGTCGAAGGAATTTGTGATTCGAATATAAATAGATTTTATGTATATTTCGATAACAATTTGCTTAGCTTCTCTTCATTTATTCAAGCTTTTGATACGTGCTTCAAAATGTTTCAAATACTTTCATTAGAATATCCTAGAGCTTGCCAGCAGGTTTGTCTTTTTGTTCAAAAACATTTATATGGAATCAACACTGTTTTTGACACAAAATCAGCCGATTTAACACTTGTTTTCGATAGCTATTAAAGCCCAACTAAAATTTGCTCAGTTTTTAATTGAACATGAAAATTCAATTGAATCACTTTATACGTTTTCTTTATTTGAACAAAAAGATTTGATTGAAGAATCTTATATTAAAAGCATAATGAATAATACCAAAATTAAATTTAATTTTGAAAACTGTAAAATATGTAATGAAATAGTTTATAAAGGAACGCGTTATAAAGCGAATAATTATTTAGTAAGTAATCAACCAGTAATCAAATTATATAAAATCATAAGTTTATCAATATTTAATGATAATGTTTATGTCATCTGTGAAGAGATTCAGTTAAAGAATTATGATAATCATTTCCGCGCTTATGAAGTTGGGTTTCCAACTAATAATTTTTTTCTTATAATCATATGTGATTTCATTTCCCCAATACTACACATATATCCATTAAATAATGGAAAATCGTATATAAGATTTAAATATATATAATAAAAAATCATTTGAAATCAAAAAATATCTAGAGAGTCGTTTTATTAAAATAATTTTTTCAAGATTGAAATAAACTTAAGTATAAGAATAGCTTATACTTAAGGCAAGTACATAATGTACTTAATATAAGAATATTTTGGACTATAAAGAAGTACATTTTGAGATTAGTTTAAGATTTCTATGTACTTAAACTAGTTTGTTTCAAGAATGAAACGAACTTTATTTTAAGAATATTGTATACTTAAAGCAAGTATAAAATGTTCTTAATAAAATTTTTAAGATCTTGAATCAAGATTATTCCTGACTTAATCAAGTTCAATTGGGAATAATTATGAGAATGTTTTAAGTTAGAAACAAGTACATTTTGGGATTATTTTAAATTTTTTTCGAGCTTAATCTAGCATGTATCGGTCTTTTTAAACTTTTTTTTATGCTTGAATTGATCTCAAAATGTTCTTAAAGTATCCCCAAAAATTCTTGTTTGAAGATTTTCGTTCTTATAAAAAACGAACTTAAATTAAGATTTTTGTTCTCTAATTTGGAAATTCCGAACTTAGTCGGCTTTTGAGCTCGTTTGTACTTAAAAATCACCTGTTTAAGAACGAAATTCTTGATTTTTTTTCTGAGTGCACAGTTATTGACATTGTAAGTACATATCTGCACATTCCTCCTCTTCTCTTCTCTTCTTTTTTTTCTGTTGCAAATATAAAACTCAATGAAGCAACCAACAACAATCGGCAACGTGGAAGATAAACAGTCAGGCAGCAGGCTACGGTTGCTGTTTCTGCCCTTATTCCGAAACTCCTCTACTCCCCCACTCTGCAGACTCCACTCATTTTAGTTAAATTTCTGCTCTCGCTACTCATGATTTCAATTTCAAAATTTACGCTTCATTGGTCAGTAAAAGCACACAAGCCCAGTCAAGACCAGTTTTCTTCCTCAGCAGCCGTCGCTCCGTGGCCACAAAATGTGACATTAAACAAGCCGATCAGTCGAGCGGGCGCGACAGTAGGATAGCCTGTGCAGGTCTTTAAAGAAAAGTATTTTCATTATAATTGGATTTAAATATATCGCTTGAAGTCGATTTTGCTGTTATCGAGTGTAGGTAGCTTGCGATAGTCTGGCAACATTGGATTGCGGCTATTGATTGTTTATGTTTAGAGCCACAGCAGACGAAAGGCAAATCAAACATATGTACATGAACAAACGCGTCTTTTCGTTCATTATATCGTCGGGCGGCGCAGCGACTGCGCTGCTACTGCGCTGCGACGCATCTGCATAAATTTGATTCTTGAATAACTTTTGAGTTCAATATCCGATCGTACTGAAATTTGTAGCACACATTGAGAGTCGGATACTTGCCATGTGTGCCAAATCTCAAGTCTCAAGCTATTAAACTGCTCGTGTTATCAGCTTTTTCGAGTTATGGGCGAAGGGGGCGTGGCATCGCGATGAAATTTTCAGGACACATAAACCTCAAGCTTTTTATCATGTGTGCCAAATCTCAAGCTTCTATCTTTAACATTGCTTATGTTATGGTGATATTTCTAATTTTAAAACCAACGGGACATGATATCGAAAATTGAAAATAAACTTGATCTGCGTATGGTATTCAGAAACCTACATTCCAAATTTGAAGTCTCTAGCTCTTATAGTTGCTGAGATCCACGCGTTCATACAGACGGACAGACGGACAGACTGACAGACGGACAGACGGACGGACAGACAGACGGACAGGTGTCAATCGACTCGGCTATTGGTACTGATTCAGAATATATATACTTTATAGGGTCGGACATGCTTCCTTCTGCCTGTTACATACATTCACACAAATTCATTATAGCCTTTTTTGCCCATTTTTAATGGGCACAGGCTATAAAAATGGTAACCACTTGTCAAAGTCGTTGCCTGTGTCCCCTGCGCCTCTTTTGTGTCCCGACCAATCCGAAAATATACAAAAAAAAAAAAAAAGAAAGAAAATCTTAGCATCATATTGCAATCGGGACAAGGCGAAAATATTTCTTCGCTGACAAAGTAAGTGGCGGCGGTTCATGCGGCGTATGCGCAATTCCCCAAACGACACTCGCTGAGATTGCGGTTAATTAGAGCGCTGAACAGTCCGCACACAGCAAGTGGCAGACGCTACTAATCGGTCTCATCAGTTGACCAATAGGACTACCTCTCTCCTCGGCCATTTGGCCACCCTCTGGGCTCGACACTTGATGTGCTCAACCAATAAGTCTTTTTAAAGTTGCCTGCGGCTTCTTATTAAACGATATACATTACGTTAAACGTGATAAAAATGGGCTCATTAAAATTGAAACCCCTCAAGACACTTCCATGCGGCATGCCTCATGAATTGATTTTACATCTACATTGAAAATAAGTTTGTGTATTGGTATTTTTGAAGTGTAGTCTTCAGATATTTAGGTCATCTTTCACATCTTATCGTCAAAGTTCAACACAGTTTCGAGCTGGATAAATTGAAGTAATAAATTCTCTCATTCCCCTGGCCAGAAAATGAACAATGTTTAATCGATAATTGGCTGTACATCATTGAAAAGCATGGCTTGGCAGGGTTGCCCAACAAAGTAACCAGACTGATTTCTTCACATTCAATTCACATACAAAAGTTTTTGTTTAGTGTTGCCATATTTGCCAATGCAAATGCAAGGTGGCAGCCCTAATAATTTTATTATTTCTCGAATATATTGTTAAGTCCTTCTACAAACTAATTATTATTCTCAATTATTACTCTCTATGGAACTGTTTTTTTGAATTATCTTAGTGGCTTTACAAAAACTGTAAATGATAGAGCTTACTTTAATTTTCCCTTACTTTTATACACTGAACCAATTACAAGCATTATCAATTGGCTCATCCACTCACATCTGGATGAGCCTGATTTTTGGATTTCCACAAGCGAAGGAGTAAGATTACTCTTTAAATAGGCTTTATTTTGTTAAACTTATTGCAGTATTTAGTTGAATTATAATTATTAAAAGCCGTAAGATATTTAATTTAATTGTTGTAGCAATAATATGGAGTATATATTTAACATGATTTCTCGAAAAACTCTTGAAATTTAAATTTTTGCGCTAACTTTTTAATTAGCGTTAATATCGATAAAAATTATGTGTTTGATAAAAAAATACTTGAAATTCGACAGGTCGAACGGCAACGAATGACATCATCCAATTTGGATGATGGCGAACCGATCATCCAGGCCTTATGGGATTTTTTACAGGCATGAACTGAACAATCGTTCTGGATGATGAAAATGGCGTCGAATGTGCTGTCCTGGAAATAGCCTATACAACAGGGTGTTATAGATGTCACGGGCATAATAAGTTATCTCCGAAACGATCGTATTAAGTATATATATATATTCATCATCAGTATCAGTAGGTGCCTGGATATAATACGCAGATCAAATTATTCTTCGACTTGAGGTTTAGTTCGCAGTCTCAACGTATCCTTAAAGTTTCATCAAGATCAGAAAATAATCTCAGAAGATATCCAAGATATAAATTTATTCAGGAATATGAGAAAAATGACGTTACAAGCCTGCTGCGTGTTTGTTTGTGTGGCTATGTGTTTTCCTATGTTTAAACATATAAGATTGTGTGAGCAAAAATGTAATCGACTTTCTAAGGGCCGAGTAATCAAAATACTTTTTTTGAAGACTGTCACAGGGTAACCAGTCGAATAACCAGCATGCTTAGGTCTGTCTTTAATAATATTCGGTATTGTATTTTTAGACCCTGTTACTTAATAAATTATCTGTAACAGGCACACAAAGAAGTCTGAAAGACCCCACAAAGTATATACATTCTTTAGTCAAGATAGTCCTGTTCATCTCACCGTCGGTCCTTCTACCTGTCCGTATGATCGAAAAGATCTCATAGATGGTAAGAGCTAGAAGCTTGAACTTAATCTGATTATATTTGCAAATAGATCAAGTTTCTCTTAAATTTTAAATGGGGTTGATGTGTCCATCACGATGACACGTGTCCATCTGCTCGCCCAAAAATTGAAAATCAATCGAATTACAAGAGAATAATATCGGGAGCGAATTTGAGCGGTGCCACCGAACCTACCTTAGTTAACCCTCTAACAATAGTTGACTAATATGAGCTAATAGTAGTGTATTGGCTATTCTATATGCACTTGTTGTAGCTTTTCTTCTTTTTTTTTGTTAGGGGAATAGGAGCAATCCCTCATCAGCGATTATATCAAATGATAGCCACTAATCAGCCTGTTTCAAACTGCTGTTACCCTTGTCTAGTTGTCTTTTCTCTCCAATTTTTTATGTTTGGCTTGGTATACGTATTGTCGTTTACATGAATTTCAATGCCCGTCAGCCGCTTTTTCCCCCAAGTTATGAATATGATGCCCAACATGAGAGGAATACTGAGACAGATACTCAAACTAAGACAGAGGCTGAAGCTGAAGCTGAACGTTACGGCAGATCCTAAGCTTAACCAAATGTTGACTCGTGCATGTGGAGCGTCTTAAGTGATTCGAAATGCCGCAGTAGGTCAAGCAGCTGCCCGCAGTTCCCACAGTCCGTCAACCCGTCAGTCTGTCAGGCTACATGGTCGTCCCACAAGTGAGCTCCATGAAAATGTGTAACCGAACCGCAGCATAAATTAGGAGCGTCATTTGCATGAGCTCAGGGCCGGGGAATGGCCAACACACAAGGCCAACGGCTGGCGGGTTACAATCAACCAAACCTTGCAGCCACCCTATTGACTCTTTCAATTTATTAAAATTATTATACAATATCAGAAGTCGCGGACAGCAAAAAAAAGAGGAACAAAATAAACGACCTGAATGTAACCGTCTAAGAGTAGGCGGTGAGGGTATTGAAAATGCGTTTACTTTACGGTGAAGCAAAAGCTGAACCTCATGCATAAACATGACAAAATTTTATCAGCGCTTTTTGCTCGGCACTTTCATCTTGGCGATAAAGCAATTTCCACAAATTGTGGCCATGATTTTGTATCAATTGCTTTGCGAACGGAAGTCCTCAAGCCAAATCGCTCATACGCCGCGTAAGCCTGCCCGTCTTTCCGCATGACGCTTCTTTCTGCCCTCTTTTTTTTGCGTTGTTTCGTTTCGTACATAATCAATTTTGGCACTTGAAAAAGCTTTTGGCCAAAGGCATATACATTTATACGTTTATTTTGAGCAATATATACATATACCAATGCCATCGATCGGGGTGTTCTGAATTTGTTAACAAATCTAAATTGCCTTATAAGAGACCATAAAATAGTTGTTATGACCTCTCTAGTTGATTTTCTTCTAGTACTGCAAGTTGGAATCTTAAATCGGAGCATATATTGAACCTTGCCACAGTTACTTCTTATGTCAAGACTAATTTGGTTTCAGCTCGTCTTTAAATTTAGTTTAGAACTAGACTTTTACCTATATAATCCAATTCTGCAAAGTGTATTCAATATTTGGCAATTGAAGGATTTATAAACTGCTTAGACTCTTTTGTTTCTCTGTTTAAAATCGATTCGCATAGAATAATGCTTTGCTACATCTGAGTTGAGGTTGATTTATGTTGTCTCTACATCTATATAAGCGTGTGTGTGAGCGATTGTATGGCATTTCGTCCCATTTGCATGCAAATATGTGAATACCATCTTCATGAGAAATTCAATTAAAAAACTGTTTTTGCTTGCGTGTGTGTGCGTGGGTGTGAAGCAAAGATTAATGCAATTACATGATCCTAAGGCGTTGCACATCCTTCACCCAGGCAGCCAGGCAGTCAGGCAGTCAGCCATTCAGCCAACCAGCGTAACAAAGCACAATACAATTATTATCATCTCCGAAAATAAAGTGAACTCTGGGGAAATCGCATGTCTTTCGTATCAGTTTCTGGTTGTGTGTTCTGCTTCTGAATCTCTTTTCTGCAAGAAGCATGATTATGTAATAAACAATGTAGTGTAAAGTGAGGCGGGAGCGGAAGTGGCAGGTATGTGGTAATGCATTACTTAAGTATCAGTAACGGTCTCATATCTATGAGCCCTTGGCACTTGGTGAGAAGAGATTTCTTTTTTTCAAGATGCGTTTGAATTTTTAATGCATTTTCCGTTTCGATATGTGGTTTGTGACCTCGACCCATAGAGTCGCTGTATCAAGGGATCAACGGATGGATGGCACTCCTGTGGCTTTGTCGCTGTGTGTCTCTGTTTCCCAAGGGAGACAAATGAAATGTTTATGGCCAATTGGTTACTGAAGTTGAATTCCGAATACCACAAGACGTAAAATTAATTTCGATATCGAGATAAAATACAAAATTACTAAATAGTCTATAAAATAGGGAAGCTGTTACTGTATAGACAAATTGAATCACATCTATAGTAATTACATTGGGCAACAGACAAGTTGTAACCTTTAGCTAAATGGCCCCAGATGCTAAAAACCACAATAAAAACTTTATTTAATATTTTTTATCTTTTTTCAGAGGTGTTTTTGCAGTTTTCACCATTGCTCGAGAATGTTACATTTGCAGGTAGATCAAGTTTATCTTAAATTTTGAAAACCTCAATTGCAGTTTTATAGATAACTGACTTGAGATGGATTTTAGGGCTCTAGCTCTTAAAGTTGTTGAGATCGACATGTTCATATAAGTAGACTGATGGATGGACATACAGACCATTGGTATGTATATAATTCATAGTTTCGTAGATGCATCCTAATGCCCTTTTGAGCATTTTTAATGGACACAGTGTTACCAAACTCATGTTTTACTTGCTTTAATCTTAGAGTCTGTCTGAGCTACACGCTTGGTATATTCATGCTTAAAAATATGAATATTCTGTCTCAAGGCTTTGGTATTCGTACAAGTCCAAATACGTTATTGAGTTCACTTCGTTCTATGAATAAATCATGCAATTATTTCATTTTGCATAGCATACCTATAAGCACAGCTATTAAAGTTTCCTAGTTTGTTAAATCAGTAAAAAAAACCCAGCGTTTGAATACCGCACGTCACTCAAGTTCCACTTCACGGTTATGTAACGATGCCACAGCTGATGGTCAATCGGGGGAAGAGTCGCATTTCCAACTGAATTTTCTCTTGCCAGCTCAAATCTCACTCGATAGCAGATAGTCTGCATGGAGGGCAACTCAGGAGGGTTAGACTTTATTTACCTATCATCGTGCCGGACAGCTCTCTGGCACTTTGACCCCCTCATTAGGGCGCGACTTGAACGAGGCTGTAGGGTCACAGCAATTTGCAGATACAGTTTGAGGCTGCTTGGCATACTTTTAGACCGCTCACATTAAAAAAGTTCCAAGAGTCTATTAAGCTCTTCAAAAATACAGCCAGAAGGGAGTCTGGCAAAGCCCATAAAGTATATATTTTCTATGTAGGTTATTTTACATCCTAAGCAAAAACAATTTGTTTTAGTTTTTTGCAACGCCCTCTTTCGCAGAGCAATTTTAAAGCAAGAGCTAGAGTGTGTATGAGTTTTACAGAAAAAGTACAGGGTCCCTTACAGTCGGATTCACTCGACTTGAGCCTTTTCGACTAGTTTTCTTTTATGCCGTGTTGCCTTGTCCGTTGTTCGTTTATCCCTTGTTCGGATAATTTTTCAATGTCAGAATTTTGTGCCCCCTTTTGAAAAATTGAAAAGTATTTTAATGGTGACTGCAATGAAAATTAATGGCCGCTCGTTGCCAGATTTCCGCAGAATTTCGTTCATGAGGCACCTCCTAATGCATTGGCTACTTGCAGCCGGCAACTGAAATTTATTTAAATTATAGAAGCTACAACATGCTCACCGATAACATCCGCACATCCACCGATAACTGCAGACCAAAAGTCGCAGTTATGACTGATTTTAAAGCAATCAATTGGGGTTCAATTTAAAAGAATTCGTCAGTCGAAAAAATACAGTTGGTTAAAGGTATTAGATATAGGTTTTGTATCCCTCGATAAAGCGGTCGTTTATATTATTCGATAAAGATTCCACAAATTTGAAGCTTCACATTGAATTAAAAGATGTAAAAATGCAGCTGAGATAAATTTTCACAAGCGATAACCAAGGCTACTCAACATATATGTAACAGAAGTGATAATTAAATTTATAAGTTAATGATAGTCATAGTCGATAGTCAATCGATAAGCAAGCCTCCTTTAATACGTAACACATTTCGAGACGAAATAATAACACCCTCTGCAAGGGCTTAACAATTTTACGCAGTGTCGGGTCTTTCTTGTTTTAATTCAAATTTCAATCGAATCATTCGAGAGGGCGTGCCTACAAAGTCAACTCAAATCACCCACTCAAAAGCAACAGCCGGAGGTATTTGTCTGTCATTCGAATGGAATTTGTAAGAAAATCGTATTCCACACGCCTTATTTGGAAACCGAGACCCTTTTGAGGCGAGCTAGCAGACTGTGCGGCCGTGTGAGAGTTCAAACAGATTTGCATTTCAGCACGACCCTTGGAATGACTGACTGACATAAGTATTTAACGCTTTACATCAATCATCAGCTTGTGTGTGTGTGTGTATGTGACTGTAAAGAGTAAGCTAATTAACTGAAATATTTCTGCCTATAAAAAAACCTCAACACGAGTGCGAAAGTGGCGAAAGCACATTCAAACCTCAACATTTTTAGAACCTTTACTTTTTAAAAAATGTAAACAAAGGGTCTATTAAGTTTGTCAAAATATGCGTAACAGGTCGAAGGAAGTCCGGCAGACCCCATAAAGTATATATATTCTTGATCAGTATCACCAGCCGAGTCGATATAGCCATGTCCGTCTGTCCGTCGATCTGTATGGGCACCTAGATCTCAGAGACTATAAGAGCTAGAGTCACCAAATTTGGTATGGCGGTTCGTCTATGGGCTAAGCAGATCAAGTTTATCTTAAAATTTTGACAGGCCCCCTTCCGCCTCCGTAAATCGAAAACAAAACTTTTGAAATCCCATATTAAAGCTAGAGTCCTGACGGGTATCAGGGTCCTAATGTATCCTAAAAATTTCATCGCGATCGGATAATAAACTCGGGAGTTATTCAAAACTCAATATAACTCAGTGTCGGACCAAAGGAAGAAGAAGAGCACATTGACGTAACAACGCGCTATGGGGTACTATTAGTGTCACTCCTATTTCCATTTAGAAGAATAAGTGAAGGGTCTCTCATACTCGACTTCGACTGTAGTCTTTCCGACTGGTTTTTCCACTAGTTTATAATATATTAATATATTAAATTAAATATATTTTTGGATTAGAATTATTGTGCTTAAAATACCCAGTTTTTTTTTTACCATATTTTATGGTTCATGAGCATTAGCAAAAGTCATGGTATGCAATTTTCGATCTCGATCTGATCAGCATGTATTGCTAGTCGCCTTTCGTACTATTTGTAATGATTCGTCACTCGGACAGACTGTCGTCCTTAGGGATTGAATCGAATAAAATGTAAACGCCCACTGAAAGTATGCAGCACAAATTTTTCAAGCTGAAAATGAGCGCTCATATCACTAAAGTTTAAAGACCCGACCGTTAATGCTGATCAACAATAAATATACTTTATGGAGCCTGGCAGACTTCCTTCTGCCTGTTACGCATCTTTTTTGACAAACTTTCAAACTTTCAGGGTATCAAAAACTCGTTTCGTTCTTGAGATATTAATTAATTTCACAGCAAAAATGAGCAAATACACCCCATTGTGCAGATGTGTTCGTCTGTGTGTAAGGGTGTAGCACTTAGCAGCTGGCGGGGCACGCACATAATTGGCAGCATCCCATTCAGCAGTTGCTCAGTTCCTCAATTCGTCAGTTCCGAGTGCCAAAACTGGCGCTGCCTGTCAATTCACATTCAAAATGATGAACGTGGACGGCTCTCGTTGTGCGGCTACTCCTGCTGCTTGGCTGCCTTTCTGCAAAGCATTGGGTCACAGGGAGCCGCCCCCTTTGCTGCACCGCCCCTCCCCCCCTTTTCGCGTGTGCGTCAAATTACTTCCGCTGGATTTGAATTTTGTTGTTAAGACTGTCAACAAAAAAGGTAACGCGCTTCTCAGTTTGAGCCGCTTGAAATGGCACAGGCACTGACACATACATCGACTTACAAACCGAAACACCGAAAAACTCACGCACATATACTTATACAATTACGCGAATGACAGGAAAGGCGCGCACAATGCGCATGAAAGCATAAAAAAAAGGCAAGAAACGGAAATGTGTATGCAATATGGGAGCGAAAAGAAATGGCAAAATTATAAAATATATACATATACACACATGCAGAGTTGAATGCCAATTAAGCCAATGCTTGAACCGTGGCAATCAACAAAGGACGCGCAGCCAAATAATAAATTAAAATACAAAAAAAAACTGAAAAAGAAAAAGAAAATAAGGCAGAGGCGTTGGGCGGTGGGCGTGACCATAAAAAGTCGCAATGACAAGCCAAGGCAGGCACAAACACACAAAAGGGAAATTGTAATAAAAATAATTGACAACTATTTGACATGCCTCATGTCCGACGCACGCAAAGGCAAGAGACCGTGCAACACAGCCGGAGATGGAGCCGGAGACCGAGCCGGAGACGGTGACGAAGACGGAGACGGTGACGAAGACGGAGACGGTGACGGAGACGGAGACAGGAACGAGGTCGGGTACAGTCCCAAGTGTGCATTTACCATGACTTTAATATGCGCCTACTTGCCTCTCTCAATCCCAGCCTCCCACACCCTGTGTGTCTGGGCGGGGGCGTAAACATGTGTGTATTTTTAGACCCTTTACTTTTTGAAAAAAAGTAAAAAAGGGTCTATTAAGTTTGTCAAAAAAAAAATGTGTGTAACAGGTCGAAGGAAGTCCGGCAGACCCCATAAAGTATATATATTCTTGATCAGCATCACCAGCCGAGTCGATATAGCCATGTCCGTCTGTCCGTCCGTCCGTCTGTCCGTCTGTCTGTATGAGCGCCTAGATCTCAGAGACTATAAGAGCTAGAGTCACCAAATTTGGCATGGTGGTTCGTCTATGGGCTAAGCAGATCAAGTTTATCTTAAAATTTTGACACGCCCCCTTCCGCCTCCGTAAATCAAGAACAAAAATTTTGAAATCCCATAAAATGGAAAATATTTAAGCTAGAGTCCTGAATTTTGGAACACAGGACGGGTATTAGGGTCCTAACGTATCCTGAAAATTTCATCGCGATCGGATAATAATGTCGGAAGTTATTCTACAAAAACTTAAAATCCCGTATAATGGTCAATTTTAAAACTGGAGCCTTGAATTTTGGCACACAGGACTAGCATCGGGGTCGTAATGTATCCTGAAAATTTCATCGCGTTCGGATAATAAACTCGGGAGTTATTCAAAACTCAATATTACTCAGTGTCGGACCAAAGGAAGAAGAAGAGCATATTGACGTTACAATGCGCTATGGGGTACTTTAAGTGTTACTCTTATTTCCGTTTAGAAGAATAAGTAAAGGGTCTCTCATAGTCGACTTCGACTGTAGCCTTTCCGACTGGTTATATATAGACAAGTCTGAAATTTTATATTTTTGTGCCTTTCCTTTTTATGTTTAGCTGATAACTGGCTTCAATTTAGAATCATTCCCCGTAACTGGACCAGGTCCCTGCTTGGACCTAACTTCCTTATGCCAGAATATACTATGTGATTGATTGAAGAGATGATTGCAAAAACGTGAAAAAAGTACATATAACCCAAAATACATATGAGTATAATCTATTTGCCGTTGTAAGCGCTTATAATTAAATGAAAATTGACGAAAATGTGTTACAAAAAGTAAGAAAGACAATTTAAACTAGTCGAGAGATCAATGGGTACTCGATGTTTATAATGTTCCCCAAAATTCAAGGCTTTCCCTTTGAAGCAGACCTTTTAATTCATTTGCTAATGATACAGAATTTAAACTAATACAAAACAATAACACTAAAAGACGAGTTTGAGAAACAATTGCAGAAATATAACGCAATGGTGAATTACAAGATTTTATGTGCAGATAACCACAATCAACTTTTGGCAACTTTTACCGGAACCGATTGTTCCGGACAAACGTTTCGGTTTCCCCCCCCCCCCCCCCCCCCTAGCACAAGAGTCGTCCACGCTACCTACTGAGCCAATGAGCCTTAAGACCGTGGATCTTCTGAATGGTGTTTTTGTTTTATAAGCGAACAAAATATTCGTGTTGAGCCGTCTTGGACTGGGCCTGTAAAATATTTGTCCTGCTTGGGCGTGCGTGCTTCGGTTACGAGCGTGTCGGGCCGAATAAATGCGACCCGTGTCCATCTCTAGTATAGAGCTCAACATATCAAACCAACCTGATCACGAAGACATTATAAGTACAAGTGAATAAAATGAAATGCAATGAAAACAAATGAAAGGAGGCCATACATCTATACGAACTCGAGTATTCTCATTGTACTTCTATTGTGCGTATTCAAGAGCACACTAATCAGCATCAGTTGAGAATTACAAACCCATTGGCATGTTCATTGGACACTGGAGTCGACGCCAGAAATGAAACACGTTCCAGCTAATAGGCACGTACAACGCCAAAGACAGCGGCAACGGCCTATGGCAAATAAAGATGGTAATAAAGCAACCTGGCAAATGAGCTACGTTGTGCCACGCGGCTGAGCAGCAGCAACAACATCGGCACCAGGAAACGGGCAAAACGTGCAAATAACCCTCGGAACCGGCAATACACAATCAAGCAGAGCAGAGCTCATCCAAATGATAAAGTGGATTAGAGTGCAAGCAACTCAAAATCAGCTTTCGTTCTCAGTTCTCGGTTCCATGTACATACAACAAGTTGTGTCGTATTGTTATTTATGGCCTACCACTGTTGCTTTCAATTTCTCTCGATAAATTTCAGTTATCGAAATAAGTTGAGAAAGACTACGAGATATCCTCTACACAGTCAACACAGCATCAGCTACATGACTAGTAATACTGTACATTTTAATAGAACTTGTTGTAAAAAAAAAAGCTATATAAATAGCGTTCAAATGAAACGATGGAATAGTGAAATACAGGAATCCTGAACGTATTATTTACTTTAACGAATTCGATTATCATCTAAAGCAATGGAATATACGAAACATATACTTATGTATAGTTGAAACATTCAATTAAGTTTGTGTACTAAAGAACTGTAGAGATTTATACATTTTTATCCTGAAGGATATAAAGGAATACTTGCAAATTATTGTAATAGATTGAGTAGAACGAAATTTCTTTTTACAAAATACTTATTAGACCAGAGCAACAAGAGCTTAGAAATATTACGTATCCGTAACGATGGATAAATGAAACATATGTTATACAGTTTAAAATATTCTAAAGACATTAAATGATTGCTAAGATGCGGACATTTTAACTAGAATGAGAAGATATAACGACGAAAAACAGGAAAATCAAACATTTTAAGTAAACATGTACATAGTATGGAACGATGGACGGGGTGAAACACATGCATTCAAAGGTCACCTTGGCATATGCGAGTGGGTTACACTTTCTAAAGGGAGCAACAAGAATGTTAGTAACCACTTTCAAAGTTTAAAGAATTAATATACGATGACATATATGTATGTATGAGTAGCTCAACATAGCAAACTTATTGACTGTAACTCATGCAGTTTATAAGATGGACACAGGAGTAGACAGATGGATAGACATGTTCCTATTTAACTGGAGCTTATTAAATAAATTTGTGACTCAAAAGGTTTGACACATTTCCAAGTGTAGGATACACACATTTGACCAACTTTTGGATATTCATTTAGTAAAGTACCCCGAGATACTTTCCCGTGCTTGGGGAGCATACTCGTACATATAGCATGAAATGGCACTTGCGTGCTTTTTGGAACGGTTTCTGTGTGTGGTCGTTGGTTTGCGTTCTAAGGATTTGCTCCTGCCAATGTTATACAAGAACAAGGAACAAGTAATGTCATGTAAGAGAGCGTGGGATAAAAACCACCAAGTGGGTCAACTTTCACTCAACTGCAAGTGCATTGCAAGCCATTTGTCCAGCTTACACTATGGCATGTGTATATACACATATACACACTCGTCCGCTGTGTAGCCTTGGCCCTGCATCCGCACCGTTCACTCATCAAATGAAAATCAAATCAACTCAAAGTGTCAAAAACTTCGCTAACTAAATGCAATTTATGGAAAAGCACACCAGGCCAACAAAACTGTTCAAGTATCGAGTGGAGGGCCGTGAATACGATGTGGGGAGTGATTACTTATGGTTGTATGCGTACATATACAGTGAAACCACACAAAACCCGATTAATAGATCCCACCCTATTTGGAAGTTAGTCTGCGGAAAATTATACATCCAATGGGCATTAAAGACTAGTAAGAACGAATAATCGAGTCCCAATTTTCATATATATTTATTTCTCCATTACTTTTGCGTTACCTAAAAACGTAAGCCGTTCGATTCTTTCGAATTTTTAAAACACTGTCATGTACTTGGGGATGTTACACGTTTTTCCACCAAATTTGATGTTTTTATTCTAATCGTGTAGATGCTTAAGGTCTTAAAAATTGTAAACTAACTTGATTTTCTTAGGATTCACAAAGTTTGTGTGCCAAATTTGGTTGATTAGATCGTAACGTCTCTATGATTTAGCTGTTCATACAGACAGGCAGACGGAGCTGACTATAACGATTCGGCTGCTGTCGCTGATCAAGAATATATATATACTATATGTATATATATCCTCTATAGCAGGGGTGCCAAAAGTTGCTAACGGCAGAGGACACACCAATACATAGAAATTGAAACACAATTTCATATAAAGAAACAAATGTTTTTTATTTTATTAAGTCTATAGCTTTAAAGTTGCTCTTGTTCAGGGACGAACATTGACATCCCAAATTAAAGGTAAATTTTACCTGTGCTTGGTATTCAGGAACGTACATGCATATGTAGCTATAGCTCTTGTAGTTGCTAAAATTGACACGATCATACTTCAGACGGAAGGACGTAAGGAGAGACGGATGGTCGGACGGACAGACGGACAGACGGACGGACGAACAGACGGACGGACTGACATGGCTATATCGAATCGGTTGTTGATACTGATGAACAATATATAGTATATACTTAATACTTAATACTTCCTTTTGCCACTTATATCATATTTATGTACATTTTTGCGCAAATCAAATAAACACAGCTTTGCGCATTTTCAATGGGTACAGGGTATAAAATGTAGGGTCCATTACACTCCGAACAACATTTCTCCGACTAATTTTTACAAGTGTAAGCAAGTAAACAAGACAAAAAAAAAATCACGTTGGAATTGTATTTGTAGGCCAATAAAAACGCATATGAAATTGTTGTTTCCCAGCTCGACGGCATCGACAAAGAATGAAGATAAAACCAGTCGGAAAGGCTACATTCGAAGTCGACTATAGGAGACCCTTTACTTATTCTTCAAAATGGAAATAGGAGTGACACTAATAGTACCCCATAGCGCGTTGTAACGTCAATATGCTCTTCTTCTTCCTTTGGCCCGACACTGAGTAATATTAAGTTTTGAATAACTTCCGAGTTTATCATCCGATCACGATGAAATTTTCAGGATACACTAGTACCCCGATGCTTATCCTGTGTGCCAAAATTCAAGGCTCCAGTTGTAAAATTATATAGGATTTTAAGTTTTTTTTTAATAACTTCCGAGATTATTATCTGATCGGGATGAAATGGACTCTAGCTTTAATATTTTTCGATTTATGGGATTTCAAAAATTTTGTTATCGATTTTTGGGGGCGGAAGGGGGCGTGGCGAAATTCTAAAACAAACACAAATTTGGTGACTCTAGCTCTTATAGTCTCTGAGATCTAGGTGTTCATACAGCAGGACAGACGGACAGACGGACATGGCCATATCGTCTCGGCTGGTGATGCTGATCAACAAAATATATACTTTATGGGGTCTGCCGGACTTCCTTCGACCTGTTACGCACATTTTGAAAAACTTAATAGACTCTTTTTACTTTTTTAAAGTAAAGGGTCTAAAAACAGATGTGCAATATTGTTCTTGTATTTTGCATTGCTCTTTGGTGTGAGTGTGTACTATATGTATATTCACAACTTGCTCGCCTATATTTAGGGGCAATTCCAAAAACAATGGAACTTAGAGGGCAATGGCGTGGGCACTTAAATTCGATTCCCAAAATAATTCTCTCGTTCGATTAACTCTTTCTTTCAATTTAGCTCTTTCGATAACGACAAATATTAAGCGGTAATATGAACCTTGGCTATGTACTTATCACATTTCTTGTATGTGCCATTACTAAGTTTAAAATATAAATAAATAAACCAACAAGTCATAACCAACTTCATTGATGGGCGACCAGTGAATTGGAAGATGGAGGAAATTAAAACACATTCAAATTTTCAGAGTAAACATAGTAAATGTAGACAAAAAATTATGAATATACAATTTTAAACCAGACATTAAACGGTTATTCTATCAGAAGACACAAATGTACGATCAAGAGAGTCAAATGACACTTTTGAACGATAAGGGACTCACATGACTACAGTGAACGAAGGAGATCGAACGAGAACGAACAAAAGACTCAAATGAAAAGTTAGTTTGCTCAGTAAAATATGAACTACTGATATAATTCATTGAATTAAACTAGTGGGCACCTCTGCATTTTAGGGTTAGAGATGCCTCTTTCTCCCTGGTACATGCATTGTAAGGAATACAATATACTCATTTAATTTACGTGTAACGAGTTTAATTAGCTGATTATTCTAAACACGAATATATATAATGATAAGAACTAGATTATTATATAATTATAAGAACTAGATTATTTGTATTTAAAATATTCTCTATGATGCTAAATACTCTTTTCGCAGGTGGTACCTCTAAAGTGACGTTGACTTCGCAATTTGTTTTTGTCGGAAACGAAAATACGACATTAGACGTATTGAGTGTTTAAAAACTCTCTCTCCTCAATTCTCTAAAATCAAATGGTTTTAAACCCTTCAGAATTGTTGCTGCGATGTGGGATCAAATGAATATATCCAGGACTCGCCATATATTTCGGTTTTATAGTCATTCTATGAGGCACCGCGGTTGTATTTTTTTATCGTTTCTTTATACCAGTATGCTTCTGAAAGAGTGTCCATATTTATGAGGCATCCAATGCGAACACTCTTTAACAAGCAAAGGTTCATGCAGTTTTGCATGTACGCTAGTGGAATTAATGCCCAGGGATGCATCAATCTCACGGTATGTCACATGACGATCTTGCTTTATCAATTCATGCACAGCATCAATTGTTTCTGGCATATGGATATAGTTTTTTTTATATTCCAACAACATTCATAGATCTCTAGGGAAGTCCCGCCAAAAAAATAAGCCTAAAGGTATGCTATATAAGTTTGATTGAAATCAATTTGTGAACGAAACGTTTCCTTTCTTCCTGATCGTTCTCTGAGCGTAGAATGAAATTCAAAATTTTAAACCTTAGCTCAAGTAGAGTTTCCACTGTACATTGTACATTAAGTGGGTGGCTGTGCGTGTTTACAAAATTGCAATAATGCGCCACGTCCTTCTGCAGCTGTCCCCTTACTATTTGCCACACTATGCAGAGTATAGATATGTACGTACATATGTATGTATGTGCGTGTGTGTGTTGTGTGTAAGCACTGCATGAAGAGGTTGTGTCCATGCATGAAGAGTACGGAGTGGTACATTTTGTGCGGGCTGGCGGTTTATCGGGGCGTGCAAGTAATTTCATTAGGGCAGTAGGACAAACTCACACATACATACACACACTCACACACACAAAGAATTATGCCGCTTTGTGTGAGTGCATAAAACTGCACACACACACACACATAGACTCACACATAGAGGCGAAATCTCACAATGTTATGGACGTCTTTCACTTTCATCCGACGCTTTCCAAATTGTCAATCAATACACGTACGAAATATGGAAACAATTACATATAAGCATATTTTATTCGAAAAGAGAAGGTGAAGAAATATATGTAAATAAAAGAAATTAATGGATTTTAAAGGCTTTAACAATTTTCTTAACGTTTTCAACTGTGCGCGGCGCATATTATGTAATTGTAGGACACACAAACACAGTCACAAAGAAACACATATGTATGTATGTTGTATGAATGTGTGAGGGCGCGTCACTCACACAAGCAGCATGGAATGCTAGCTAAGGCAAAAGAGAGACTTCATTTCTTGGCATTTTCTTTTGCTTTGCAAAGTCATGACTACACAAGCACACACACATACTTATGCATGGACATGTATTTTGCTAGCTGCTGCTGCTGACGTTGCTGCTACGTTTTTATTATCATCGCTGGCACACACAGCAGAGCGACACACACACACAGGGAACGACGACAGAGAGCGCGCAGCAGCCGCACTAACACACAAATACACACAGAGCAAACATGTCGCCGCCTTTGTCCAACTCGTCGTCTGCGCTGGCGTCTTCTGCTGCTGCGACGCTATCGTCGCCATCGTCGTTGTCGACGTCTTTGCTTGCTTTGCCTTTTTTTCTTTTACGCCTGTATCTGTGTCTTTCTCTGTGTATGTGTGTTACTTTTGCCGCTTGTGCTTCAGTGTTTGTTTTTCGTCATTTGAAATGTGACTGCGAGTGTCATTTTGGGTATTCCTTTTTTTCCTGCTTTCGCCCATTCGCCTCTCATCTCTCAGTTCGCCGCGTGTTTTTGTTGTGTGTTTGAGTTTGTGTTTGTGCGATTGGCAATAATTAAACACATTTATGGAGAGAACTGGACACAGCAGCAGCGGCAGCCAGAGGCCAAGCAGCGACATTTTCAGCATTCAATTATCGATTATGACGTTCATTCACACACAGTTCTCGGGTAGGACAAAAATAGGAAAGCCAAGCGACCCACCTCTCGACTCTCGTGGCGTGTCTCGTGTCCATCGTCCACGTATTTGCCATCAAAGTTGCAAAACGAGCAGCGAACGAACCAACAAACAAACAAACAAATAAACAGACAGGCAGGCGAATGGGAAAATGGTTGGACTAGCGGTCGGACAGGCGGTCTGGCAAACATTAACTCTGCTCCTTGTGCAAAGAGCCACAGCTTACGGGGCGTATGTGTAACTTACTGGGGGTGGTGTCAGTTGTCACTCAGCGCGAACCAGTCAATTGACTCCCTGAGTGTGTGTGTGTGTGTGTGCTTGAAATCTCGGTTAGTGTGCGCGCTTTAAGAACTCTTCACACAATGGTGATATTTCTTGTTTTCTCGCAAATATTTTTCGTTTATCGATCAGCAAAGCTGCCCTCTGCTTTGCCATCGACAATAGACAATTATTTGAAATTGACATACAAAATCTGCCTGTCGGTTGTTTCACGTTGTTTTTCAGCACTAACCGGAACTTATCGTTTACCCTGTTTATTGTCAACAAAACAATTACCAGAATTAAAATATTATATGTACTTATATAAATATCAATACAAATCGGAAATGTTGAAATATTGATAGGATATATAACCTGTATCACTCACTTTGTATAGAAAAGGATGTTGCCAAACCATATTATCAATGCTATAAGCCAATTGGAGTAGATCGATTCCAATCAACTCTCACATTCGATTGTTATGTACTCCTAGTGACGATAAGCGATCGTTAAATGCACAACACTGACGTATGTACTTATAAAGCGAGTATGAGAAGTCGTAACGGAAATTGAATTTTTATAAATAGATATATCGATAATTCAATGGAAAGACTAACCACGTTTAACCTTTTTATTTTTTTCGAGTAATCCTTGAATGTTGAGCATTGGGATTCACTGATGCAAGCTAGAAATCGAAATGAAAGGGCCAATCAAATACACGGCAATAATTGTATTCTGGTTACTAGCTCAAGGAAGTACCTATTTGGCGCTATTCCCTGCTACCCTCCCTAACCCTAGCCCTACCCCTACCCTGTTACCACCCCCGTACTTTTCGTCTGTTGGTCACACTGCCTTGCCACAGGCATTGCTGCCGCAGCGAAAAATAACAAGGCGCAGCATCCACATTGGAGGCGGCAAATTCCTAGTCCAAGGGTGGCACACACACACACACACACACACAAACACACTCACACAGAGAGTCAAACCGATTGAGTAATTTTTTGTGTGTGCTCTGCTTCTTCTTCTTCTTGCTGCGGCCACACACAACTTCATTAGAAGCGCGAATGTGAACGGGGAATGGGTTTGGAACTGTTTTTGGCAGTGACTTTGCTGCCTCGCAGCGCATGTGACAATTTTGTGCTGCTTTGTTACATAAATATATATATATATAAAAAATATGCTAAAGAGCTGTTGTGGCTGTTAAATTAAGTTGTTGGCATTAGTTTTGCGTAATTTGTCAACTAATTGGCACACACACACACACACGCTTACAAACAAAGAGCATTTGCCTTGACTTGATTTTATGTGTGGCGAGTGCGTGTGTGTGTGTCATACAAATTGGATTAACGGTGCAACACAAAGACAACTAAGGAAAGCACGTTGACATCCCAACACAAGACGCCCCGCTACGTCACCGCCACATCATATCACATCAACTGGAAGCTTTGCATAATTCGCGCGATTTCAACATTGTCTTGCACCTCAACACACACAAACACACACGTAAAAAAATATAAAAAGCTAGTTGTATGGGTTGAATAAATACTGCTACATATATACATCTATATATATATACATAAATATATATATACAAATGTATATTTAGAAGCCAACAGGATTTGTTATTGGTCACACACTTTACACGCACATTTGCAGCAGCTCATCATCATATTTGGCTGGGATCCTTTTGCGCTCGTTCGCTTGCTCGTCCTTTCTTCCCTCTCTCTCTCTCTTTAGCTCATTCTCGGCTTCTATATCTATGAATTTGTGTTCGCACGCGTTTTAAAAACAACAACAAAAAAAACACAAATCACACTCACACTTAACAAAATGATTTTGGAATTGAAATCAAACACAAGTGTCAATTATTTCTTTCAATATTTTTTGAGGACATTCGAGTTCGGCTCGAGATTCGCACTGATGTTGTACACTCTATTGTTGTTGTCGTTGTTGTAGAAGGTAGTGGTGTAGTTGTTGTTGTTGTTGACGTTTCAAACAAACAAAAAATAATAATATTTGGACTCTTGCTTTGCTTTCTTCAGCTACTGCTTATGCTGCCTCCGCTGATGGTGCTTTTGATGCTGCGGCTGCTGCTGTTTTCAACAAACTGTTTTTAACAAACTACTCAAAAAAAATAATTGGAGAGCGCACGAAACAGCTCCGCACCACATGACCGCACTACACGATTGACAGTTTGGCACTAAAGGAGCTTGTGCGAGCTTATCAGCCAACGGCGACGAAGCGAGCAACCGAAAGGAAAACACGAGCGAAACCGAACGATGCACGCTGGCCTGTTCCAATCTCAGTGAGTGTGTGCATTTGCTTCTGCCTGTACTTGTGTTGGTGAGAGCGCCACGTCACTATCTCTCATTATTTATGTTTGTGCGTGTGTGTTTGTCAGACAGAAGAAGATGTGCTGTTACTGTTACAAAAGTTGTAGCCAAACGCCCAAGCAGGCACTTTAGACATGTTCCATGTTCATTGAAGAAAGCACAAACAGTCGACGACCCGTTGGGAAATGGCGCGCATGTGTTGAAGGGTTTGTGTCCAGAATAACTTATCAAGCTCTCACACACAGACAAACTCGCAATCAATCCGAAAGAGAACGAGAGAGAGAAAAGTGTTGCTGATACTTCTTTAGAATTTAGATCGTTGTTGCTTTAAATTTACATATGCATATTTGCACAAATCCACAAACCGAAACCGGAGCCGATAACCATTTTAAATCTAGTAATGAAACCGTAACTTAAACCGATTATAATTTTTTTTGGGGGTATATTAAGTTCGTTAAACGTATCTAACAGGCAGAAAGAAGCGTGGCCGACCCCATAAAGTATATAAATATATTCTTCATCAGCATCAATAGCCGAATCGTTATAGCCATGTCCGTCCGTATGAACGAAGGGATCTCAGAGATGGTAAGAGCTAGAAGCTAGAACTTGGTCTCCTAGCACTGGTAATTTTTGCAGGCAGATCAAGTTTATATTTGTTGGATGCCACGCCCCCTTCGCCCACAAATCAATTAAAAGCTTATAACAAAGGCAGTTTTGTAGCTAGAGACTTGAGATTTGACACACTAAATGCGTATTTTGGAGTTCATGTGTCCAGAAAATTTCATCACGATGCCATGCCTCCTTCGCCCTATTTGCCTATTTGTAATTGAACATAACTGGAGGTTCTGATTTAATTGTGGTTCTGATTTAATTTATTATTTGATGATTTTCTACACAAAATCTTAAATAATGACGCGAGATAATAAATCTAGATTTTTAAATTTCAAATGTGTTCGCGTTCGCTTGATCTGAATTCCCAAATGATTCCCGTTCGTCTGCTGGGAGGCGCACTTTGATGGCCTCTGAGAAGTAAAGATTATATTTAAGAGGATAATTTCTGTTGTCAGTCTTCACTTACTTTTACATTATCTGAAAGCTCTTAACACTCACTCTGATGATTTGGATAATTTTATAATTAGGAAGAAGTTTCCCCGATCAACTCCCGACTCGCACCCTTCCAAACAGACGCCCAAGGAGGACTCAAACCCCACCTAGCTGAAATAACCCTGACCCCAGTTAAGGAAGTTAATCTTAACCAGTCGGAAAGGCTACAGTCGAAATCGACTATGAGAGACCCTTTACTTATTCTTCAACAATGAAATAACAGTCACAAACTTACAGACTTATTTATAAACCTAAATATATTTGACGCTGCTCAGATTAGCTTCCGATTAATTACATATAATCGCTTATGCTACACTTGAATTATTAACATACAAATGTTAATCTTAACATACATATGTTAATATTAACATACAAATGTTAATCTTAACATACAAATGTTAATCTTAACATATCTGCACATTTCCTGCACATTTCCTGCCATTGTACATTCGATAATTTGTTTGCTTCAAATCTCCGGTGTTTATTGTCCGATTTTGATGAAATTTTTAGTACGCATCGAAAGGAAAGTAAATTTTATGTATGCCGATTTTGGAACTTGTATCTTTTAAATTACTCGAGTTATTAGGGTTTTTCCGATTTTTGGGGGCGGGAGGGGGCGTGGCAAAATTCTAAAACAAACTTGACCTTTGTGCAGCCCTTAGGAGTATTCTCACTAAATTTGGTGACCCTAGCTCTTATAGTCTCTGAGATCTAGGCGCTCATACGCCAGCACAGACGGACAGCAGGACAGACGGACAGACGGACAGACGGACATGGCTATATCGACTCGGCTGGTGATGCTGATCAAGAATATATATACTTTATGGGGTCTGCCGGACTTCCTTCGACCTGTTACGCACATTTTTTTTTTGACAAACTTAATAGACCCGTTTTACTTTTTTAAAGTAAAGGGTCTAAAAAGGTGTTTTATACCTATAAATTAAGTTTACATGATGTTAAAGATTATTCATGGATTATGTTCTTTTCATACCCTTTTTGGTACATAAAGTTTGTTAAAAGTATGTATGTAACAGGCAGAAGGAGGCGTGGCAGTCCCCATAGGCTATACGATATGTACCTATATATTATATATGTGGTCTTTATGCGGATGTGTTCTCCTAGATTATATATAATACTGGGGGCTAGTCCACTACTCGCTTCGCTCGGGAAGAAATGTGGAGTGCAAGTGGGGAACACTTTTCACAGGTATCGCCGGAGCATGACGATCGAAGTGAGCAGGGGGCTAGCCCCAGCTCCAGCTGTCCCTATATATGATATAGTCATCCGATCTCAGAATGTAACAATGATTAAGAGATAGCTTTAAAAACAGCAAAGCTCTTCATACAAAAGTTTAGTTTCCAACCGATTGTTCCTATGTTCCTATAGTCATCCGATCTTAACGAACTTTTCTCAGAATGTAACAATGAGTAAGAAATACATGATCTGTGAGGCTAGTTCAGATAGCTCAGTTTCAGTTACGGTTTCGGTTATGGTCGGCTTTTGGTTTTCGGTTAACAGTTACGACAATTTTTATCATATCGGTTTCGTAACGGTTCACCTTAATTCCTAAGTTTCGGTTTCAAAATACCGGTGTCATTTCAGTTCATAAAAAAAGACGCATTTTGTATACACATTTAACTTCATTATTCATATTCATTCATTCATTGTATTTTTATGAAAATACATTATACCATAATACCTCAGTGAAATAAGTATATGTGCATTTTTTATTTTGGTTGTATTTTCTACAAATTTATTGATACTTTATTTTTAGGTATGCAACTTTGTGTACTCATATGTTATGAACATATGCATACTAAAAGATTCATCTTTGAGCTTTAGTCTTAGAACCGTTATTATAAAATTGCGTCGCATCCCCCAGTTTTCATATGAAATAAGTATATGTGCAAACTAATTATATTGTACATTTTCGCGTAAATAAGCTCAGAAGTGCAAATTAAAAATATTCTTTAATATAGAGATAGTAAATTAAACTATTTTTATATATTTTGAGTACATGATTTTCTTTAAAAATGTGATTTAACGTCAGAATATCACGTGGAGCACATTTTTCGCAGGAAGACCGCGGTGTGATAATAGGATTGGCCGAAGCTGGCAAAAATATTAGTTATATAGCCGCCAGACTTAGTCGACATAGGAATACAATGGTGAACTTCCTAAGAAATCCCGAAATTTATGGACAAAACAAACGGAGCGGCAGACATACTGAAATTGATAAACGCTGCAAGATGCAATTTCGCCGATAAGCCGTTCAAGATTCAAGTCATGCACAGAAATAAAACGTCAACTGCTGCTAGACATATCCAGTAGGCGGGTTAATCAAGTTTTGAAGGAGATCGATACCGTTAAATATGCTTCCCGCGAAGTTATACCCAGGCTATTGAAGCGTCACATGACCGCTGGTTTAGCATTTTACGAAAAATACAAATTTTTTCAGATGAGTTCAAAAACGTTATATATCCAATGAAAAAAGGTTTAACTTGGACGGACCCGACTGTTTTCAAAAATTTTGGAGCGATATTAGGCAATCGCTGCAGACATGCCATAAGCGGTACCATGGCGGAGGATCGTTGATGATTTGTGCTGCGTTTGGGTATGCTAGAGAGTCTTCACTGTGCTTAATACCAACCAGAACATATGCAGACATCTATAAAGAGTTGTTGAATACCACTCTCATTGATTTTGTTGGAAACCTAGGTCTTCAAGAATAGTCGCCAGTTTGATACGATAAATTACCTCATAAAGGCAGTAATCGAAGAGTGACCCTACAACCCTAAAAAACTTGGCCAACTCAATGCAAAATTGTATTAATTAGCTTTTTATAAATTAAAGAAACATATAAGCTTTTGAAAGCAAAAAAAAAATTCGAAAAAATCCATGAATTTCTTCATTTTTTTTTTAATTTTTCATTATGCACATATGCTTATTTTCATTATGCGCATATACTTATTTCATATGATGCACATATACTTATTTCCTATGAAGTTTAATTTGTTAATTCAATATTTTTCAATCCCTTATATTTATTGAGAACAAAAATTAATGATTTGGTTAGTATATAACAATAGTACATAGATAAAAAAGATCCAATCTATTATTTTGGTTCCTATTGAAATTGTCTTCAACAATGTGAATGCACATATACTTATTTCACTGAGGTATATTTTCAACAGATCCTTCTATTTCAACTTAAAACCAGTCGGAAAGGCTACAGTCGAAGTCGACTATGAGAGACCCTTTACTTATTCTTAAGGAAATAAGACTATCACTAAAAGTACTCCAAAACGCGTTGTAACGTCAATATGCTCTTCTTCTTCCTTTGGCCCGACACTAAGTAATATTGAGTTTTAAATACCTACCGAGTTTATTATCCGATCGCGATGAAATTTTCAGGACACATTACGACCCTGATGCTTGTCCTGTGTGCCAAAATTCAAAAATTCTGGCTCCAGTTTTAAAATGGACCATTATATGGGACTTAAAGTTTTTTTTTAATAACTTCCGAAATTATTTTCCGATCGCGATGAAATTTTAGGATACATACATGCTCGTCTTGTGTGCTAAAATTCAGGACTCTAGATTTAATATTTTTCGTATTATGGGATTTCAAAAATTTTGTTTTCGATTTACGGAGGCGGAAGCTGGCGTGTCAAAATTTTAACATAAACTTGATCTGCTTAGCCCATAGACGAACCTACTTACCAAATTTGGTGGCTCTAGCTCTTATAGTCTCAGAGATCTAGGCACTCATACAGACAGACGGACATGACTCGGCTGGTGATGCTGATCAAGAATATATATACTTTATGGGGTCTGCCGGACTTCCTTCGACCTGTTACGCACATTTTGACAAACTTAATAGACCCCTTTTAACTTTTTTTAAGTAAAGGGTCTAAAAATTATCGAGCTCAAAAATGAGGTCGATATTATAAATAAATAACAATTGAATCAAGAAACGATGATTGCTTCTTAGCAACATTATTACATTTCATGTTTTATTGTCTAATTTGTCCTTAAGGGATTCATTATAAATTTGACTCCAGAAAAAAGGTGTTCGACCGCAAGGACAACGTTTGATAATTCATATGTCAGGAAACTTTTTTTTTTTCATTTTCAGACCACCAGACAAGTAATTAATTTAATTTAAAAAACAAATTTAGCGATTTTGAAATTTTTTTTTTTGCAAGCTTGAACCGAAACAAACCGTTATATATGGTTTCGAAACGGTTATTTCGGTTTGACGAGTTTTGGTTTTTCGGTAACGGCGTAGTAAAAAAAACAACGTTTCGGTTACGGTTTCAGTTACGGTTCCCAATATTAATCGGTTAATACCGGTTAAGGGTTACGGTTTCGGTTACGGTTTGAATCCCTGAAAATTTCAGCTCGATATCTTAATCCGTTTGGGCTACAGCGTGATGTCTCAGTGAATCAGTCAGGACAAAGAGTTTTATACGTTTTTTTAAAGATATACGAGAGTTACTATTTATATTTCGGGAATAGCAGGTAATAACAACAATTTTCAATGAAAATGGCTTTATTGTTTTTCAAAATATCCCCCTTGATGAGCAATACACTTTTGCATTCGTTCAAACCATTTGTCACAGAAGTTCTTTCATTCCTCATGAGACTCCTCCAAAACATGGTTTTTGAACGCTTCAACTGCTTTTTCGGTGATCGTTTACCACGCAGTTAACCTTTGGCATCCGGGAACAAGATGAAGTCATTGGGTGACATATCAGTAAAGTACGGAGGATGAGTCATCAATTCGATATTTTGACTGCTCAAAAACTCACCTGTTTGACGAAATGTGTGAGAGCTCGTATTGTCATGATGGAGAATGATTAGTCCTTGTCGGTTGTTTTACGAGTTTCTCCGAAGACTTCCGGCAGACAAATAGTGGAATACCACTTAAAATTGACCGTCCTACGTTGCTTAAGCAGAACAGTGGTCACATGACCAATTCGGCCGAAGAAACTGGCGTCCAATTGCTACGCTGTGCTTCTTTCACGAACAACTTTTGTTGGATTTGGCTCGCCTTGGAATACCCACACGTTCGTTTGCTGCTTTGTTTCCGGCTCTTACTAATATATCTATGATTCGTCAGACGTCTTTTGAAGCACCACGGTCGATTTTTTTAATCATTTCCTTAATCCAATCGACGCGAGCCTTTTTTGAGCGACTGATAAATTATGTGGTATCCAACGAGAGCAAATTTTATTTACAACTTAGTGCAAAATCATGCAAAATTGAATGTATTGAAGTAGAACTAATGTGCAAGGATGCCTCTATCTCTCAATATGTTGCATGACGATCTTGCATTATCAATTCACACACTGCATCGATGTTTTTGGGTACAACAACCGATTTTGGACGACCTTCACTGAATTCTTCGGCGACCGAACTACAACCACGATTGAAATTACTATACCAGCGATATACTGTGGTTTTGATGGTGGTTTATCGCCATACAAAGAAGTGAGTTCATCGACACTTTCTGGTTGAGATAATCCACGTCAAATGTTGTGAAAAATAATACAACGAAAACCTTCTCTTGAAATGTCCATTTTTTGGCCAAATTGATTTTCTTAACTCACAGTAAACAAAACAAATAGCACTTGTACATCAAAACGTTGTGAGTACGTTTATGCTAAAAAATGTCAAACTTTATTATGATGTTGCCAGATTTTAGCTATTGACATTAATGTTGCCAGCTTCCGAAATATAAATAGTACCCCTCTTGTAGAGGGTATTTTAATGTTGTCACGAAATATGTAACGCATGAAAGTAGACATGTCCGACCCCTTAAAGTATATAGTATATTCCCGTCTGTCTGTCAGTTTCTTTGCAGTCAAGGGCGTAGGCAGGGGGGGAGGGGCAGAGGGGGGCCATTGCCCCCCCCCTCCACATGTGACATTTCATTATTTAGCTTCCAAAATCTGCATAAAATGGTTGAATTTATTAAAAGAAACAATTAATAAGAGTATTAAATTTTTGTAATGACTGTATGTTGAATGCCTGGTGCTTAAAAGGAAGGTAAAGAGAGAAGATGAGGTTGTAAACCTGTGTTGGGCCCCCCCCCCTTACTGAAAAGCTGCCGACGCCCTTGTTTGCAGTCTTTGTGTCTTTTATCAAAAACCCCTCTTATTCAATTCATTGTTAATTACTTAGCTGCAGTGAGATTTAATTTTAATCAAACCGAATATTTCGGCTTCGATAAAGTTTGAAAATGTTTTGTTTCTGCTACGATTAATGGGTTTTGGTTACATTTTGAATCCCTTTAAAGAACATGTAATTTATATAACTATGTATTTGGTTTATAACCGATCCGTTTTCTTATGAAAGGAGTAAATAATTTCAAACAGACAGTTCGGTTCGGATAACCCAAGCAACCCAAGCCGAACCGAAGTCTCAAATTGCTTCTCTGTTTATTATGCAGGCTCAATTTGATTGAATTAGTATTAATAGCCTGCAAACTACTCTGCCTACTCTGTTTATTTCCATTGTTATTTCCATTAAATTTTCACAATTACTTAGCACTCGATTAATTTTAATGAAATCCCGTATACGAGCAGATACCACAAAAATAAAACCTAATCCCAAAGTTTGCCAATGCGGCAAATAGAAACTCTTGAGAAATCGCGAATACAAAAATTAAATATTATTTGCGCGCTGTGGGCGATGCGCATTTCCCATTGGGGCCAAAAGTGCCCGAAAACAAGAAGAACAATAACAAGAACCATAGCAGCAGCAGCAGCAGCTAGTGGCCCAAAGGAAACGTCAAGTGTCATGTGCGCCGCTCGAATCTGAATCTCAATCTGACTGCAAATGTACATATGTATGTGTGCTTGCGTATGTGTGTGTGTGTGTGTGTGTGTGGGCACACAATGATGCCAATCCAATGCCGAGCACCGTACGGCCTTGCGGCCATGCTGTTTCTCTCTCTCTTTCTCTTTGTCACACTTTTGCTCTCTATGTATGCTTGTGATTGTGAGCTGCGAATGCGACGCACAGTAGAACAAAGCCAGCAATGATAATTAAAACTTCTTAAAGAAAAGTATTTTAAGTTTACTGGTTAATGAGGAAACTGTTTTTATTGAATCTCATTTGTGTACATATCGCACACAATTAACGAAAGTGTAACAGCTATTGTAATTTTTTAATTTTCTTGCTAAGAGCCTATTTGCATTGAACTGAAGTGTGTACAATAAAATCTTTCATACTATAAACAAGCCAGACTGTCAGACACATGGACATTCAGCCGGTATTCAGCGAACTACCCGAATAAACCCGCCTCTTATAATTGTTTCTTTTTCGACTTTTGACCGATGAGTGAGTAGCATCTAAAATTTAAAAACAAAGCTTGATCTGTCTGCACATATATGTATATAAGGAGTCTACATACCAAATGTGGTGCTTCTAGCTCTTATCATCGATCCTTTTGTTCATACGGACGGATAGACAGACAGATGGACAAGGAAGGCTATATTGACTCGGCTGATGCTGATGCTGTTCAAGAATATACTATATAATTTATAGGGTTAGAGATGTCTCCTTCTTTCCGTTACATACATGCTATATTGCAACCAATAAAGTATACTCATTTGCTCTACGAGTAACGAGTATAATAATAGCTATTTTTATAACCTGTGCCCATTAAAAATGAGCAAAAAAAAGGGTAAAATGGATTTGTGCAAATGTATGTAACAGGCATATAGAGGCATCTCCGACCCTACAAAGTAAATGTGTATATTCTTGATCAGTAGCAATAGCCGAGTCGACTGACATATCCTGTCCGTCTGTCCGTTCGTCTGTCTATCCGTCCATCCGTCTGTATGAACGCGTGGATCTCAGCAACTATAAGAGCTAGAGACTTGAAATTGGGAATGTAGGTTGCTGAATACCATATGTCAAGTTTTAGTTCAGTTTTTGATATATATCACCAACCAAATTTTTAGACAACACTGCTTAACTTAATAGATAGCCTCTGCAATGCAATAAAACGTCTTGTATTTGCAATATTAGAACTTAAAACTCATCAATATCCGATAAGTATAACGATATTTATGACAGGTTTAAATTTTTAAGCAACGTAAGCTCCTAAGAATATGCTGTAATTTGTATACCATTAGAGTTCAATATTAATATGTATCTAAACTGAGTAACGAGCATCTCAAATAGCGTCCTCACTTTTTTTCTGTTCTTATTCTGAAATATAACAACAGTTATTTCTCTCTTAAAAAAATAATAACATAAAATCATTGAATTTGTAAATGCAGTCATAACATTGGCATTTAATGATGTTGCTGTATATCATATGGGAAGAAAAACAAAACGAATATCATTAAATTCATTGAGCGTTTTTTTTCTGATTGATTTTACGCCACACTGAACAATTCGCCCACTGTGCGACATTAAGAAGAACAAACGGCAACAGAACGAACAAGACAAACACAAACCGAAACAGAAACCGAAACCGAAACAGAGACAGAAACGCCACAAACGGCAAACGTGATGCGCGCATGTGTTTTTATCTTCAATCTCAGTTAAAATCATCTGGTCGCCTCTCCCCCTTCCCCAGCCATCAGTAACAGGAGGTGTTCAAGCACTGTCAGCCAGCTCACCGCATTCAGCCCAGCAGCTACCTTGGTATTATGAAGGGCAATAGGTTGTGCGGTCGTGTTCGGTTCGTGTTCGGGTCGCATGCTCGTCGTGACATCGGCTCGGCTTGAAGTCAGCAAGCCAAAGCCGCCGACCGAGAGATGAGAGACAGGAACAAGCAGTGCTGTAGTGAGTTAAAGTGCTGTGAATGGTGGGGTGTGAACTGGAGGGGATCAAGGGGCAGGCCGCCTGTCGGGCGCACTTTTCTGCGCTTTGTAACGGCAAGAAATTTGTACTTCCGCCCGGCGACGACGGCCGTAGAAGATTTTAATTAAAAGCAGCAGGAAATGTGACCCAAATAAAACTTCCGTATAGTGTGAAAAATTGCCACAACTTAACGTTGCAGGACCCCGTCCCAACTAAAGCCATACATTTTGCTCATTTGCTGCCTAATTTGCCGCTCAGTAAGCGACGATCAGGAACGGGAGCAGCAACAGCATCTGTGGGAGGAGGAGTAGCCCAAAGTGGCAATGGAGTTGGTCAGCTCACATGAATGAGAAAAGAAGCTCATGCCGATGAGGGGCAGAAATTGTGTAATTAGTTCTTTCAGTTGAGCAACGCTTTAATTTGACTCAAACATCCTGATTAATTCATCTGGGATAGAATTTTACTTTGACCATGCGATAAATGAATGCATCGCCAATTCGTAGGGCAAATGTTATGACTAATCTAACAGTTTCTTCTCATTGCCAATCCCACACCTACTCCCACTTCTATACTCAACTCATCCCACTCTAATGCGATGCGCAACCTGTTGCTCCAGCTCTATGTATACCATTGAATAGCTTCGAAACTCCCGCTCTGCGCAAGTTAACAAGACTGCATATTGCTTTTTTAAGCACACGGAAAACAAATTCCATGCTGGTAGTTCTGTCTCAACAGGTCGAAACCATTTAGAGTCTATTATTTATTCGTGTGATTTGAAAGAGTAATTCTAATTAATAGACGAAGCAGTGTACTTTACAGAATCAACGGTCATTATAGTCCTATTCGTCTAATTATTTATTGAACAAGTCTATTCCCAAATCTACTTTTTAATCAATTAAGTCATTCAGTCAAGTGTTGTTCGAGAAAGTAGTAATAGTATATTGGAAATTAGAACATACATAAGTTAGATTTGCTATAAATACGTACTTCAACTTTGTGTATCAAAGTCTTAAATAAATAAATACTAATAAAGATTGACAACTGACATTTCGGATTAACAAGCTTCAGTAACTGTGGAGAGTTGCTACCGCATGAGAGTTTCCGTCATGCCTAATTGCAACTGCAACTGTTTTAGAAGGCAATTAATGTGAGACTAAAAGGATGTCCGGCACAACGTGATACCAACTTATAGGAAAGACAAGAGAAGGCTCAGCTACCGCTACAGCTACAACTACAGCTACAACTATGACTATGGCTATGCAGTTATTCTTGGCATGCGACTTGAGTTGAGTTGGACATTAAATCGATATGTGGGGACTCGATGCTCGTTATGGCTTTGCTTTAAAGGTCCTGTTGTCCGTCCACGCCGTTTCCTTTACACGCAACGTGAATATGCAATCAATAGCAAATCGTCATAAGCCATTAATGCCGCAAGTGAACTGTCACCAGCCAACCATCAGCTGTCACTTGCCACCTGCTGCCTGGTTTACCAAGCTGCAGAATGCTCCAGCTGCAACACGTGACCCCATGGCACAATCATTTGGCTCAAGTGCTGGGGCCAAAAAGGATTTACCGCTAACAACGACCAGCACTTGAGTAAATTTGCTCAACAATTACATATGCCGCATCCATCCATCCATCCGTCCATGCTTCCACATACAATCATTCGAGCATTCTATTCATAGATGTCCTACTTCTGACTCTGCAACAAACAATCGCTTGACGTGGCGTATGCGCAATTTTTGCCAAGGTAACCAATGCTACCCATTTCTCAATCCCAGCTGCCGCCATTGGTGGACATTTGAAACCAACCTAGCATACCTGCATGAATAGTGTCAGAATTTAGATATTTGGAATCTCTTCTGTTTACATATATGTACATCTGGTTATACAAAGTGAAAGAGTGAAGCTGAGGATGGTTATATAAGGGTTAGCAAAGGGGTGGTAGGTGCTCGGCTTTTAAATATGCCTATCTATTTCCAATACCAATAAATTTGAAAACTGATCTTAGCCTAATTGAAGCGGGTCCTTTAAGGCATCGGTCATACACTCATCGGTAGATCTGATTGAGGTCACACGACATCTCTCGAGTTGTTAATTAGTAAACAAGCCGGTAAACAATCCGATCGCGATGCAAGTTTGAAGCCACATTGGGACCCAATGCTTATCATGTGTACGTAGCTGTAGATTTAAAATCATCTAAATCTCACGGACGCTAGAGCGTACAAAGTGTTCAGCGCGTTTTTTCGCATGTGTATAAGTTTACAGAATAATTACAACGTTTCCAATAGTTTGCTTCGACCGTAGCTCAAGCACTCAACTTTCTCCCCGACAGATCGGCTAGTTAGTCTCTGTATTTTAAAAATAGTACAAGGTTCTATTAAATTTGTCAACAATAAAGTGTGCGTAACAGTTAAAGGGAAGTCTGGCTGACCCCATAAAGTGTATATATTCTTGTTATCAATAGTAGAGCCGAATTGACACATATATTAACACCTAGATCCCAGAGACTATAAGGGCTACAGTCTCCAAATTTGGTAACACTACTCCTGAAACCAAAACTCGAGAACTCTCAAAGCCTTGAATGTTAGCACACAAGACAAACATCTAGGCCACAATGTATCCTGGAAATTTCAACGAGATCGGATAATAAACTGAGAAGTTATTCAAAACACAACATTACGCAAAAAGATGAGAACTTTGACGTTACAAGGTACTATGGAGTATTTACCCATTTTCAGGGATTTAATAAAAACCTCAAGACCTAAACAAGATATTTGAACCTAGTTCTTTTTGCATTAGGCTTATGCTACGTATTATCAAAAGAAAATAAAAAATGGACAAACTGGCATAAAGAGGTATCTGTGGCCCTTTAAAACATATAAGTATATTCTTGATCACTATCGATAGCCCTGTCGATTGGCACCTGTCCGTCTTTCTGCCCGTTCGCCCGTCTGTCCGTCCGTCTGCATGAACGTGAGATCTTAACAACTATGTATAAGAGCTAGAGTCTTAAAATTTTGAATGTAGGTCGCTAAATACTATACGTCAAGTTTTTGCTCAGTTTTTGATATATCACCAAGGGCGTCGGCAGCTTTTCAGTAAGGGGGGGGGGGGCAACACAGGCTTAAAACCTCCTCTTCTCTCTTTGTCTTCCTCTTAAGCACTAGGCAATCAACATACAGTGATTAAAAAAAAATTAATACTCTTAATAATTGTTTCTTTTAATAAATTCAAGTTTTAAAAACAATTTTATGCAGATTTTTGAAGCTAAATAATGTAATGTCACATGTGTGGGGGGGGGGGGGCAGAGGAATTTGTTTTAAATCAATTATTTCGCCAGAGCGAGTGCGGATATAAAAATCCCATTTGCGCAAGCGAGAGCGCATATGATAATCTGACTTGCGCTATCTATCGGTCCTTTTCGCGCTATACATTGTGCCGGTGAAAATAGCTTAAAGCTATACATTGTGCTGAATTCTATTGGCAAACGTAACATTAATATTAGCGATTGCTTTCACATATGTTTGTTCAGATAAAATAGTGTAACTTAACAGTATAACAAAATATAACAATTTAAGTGCAAATTTCATGACGATATGTATACAAGTACGTATATGAATATGTACATACATACATGCCTCAGCGAAATAAGTATATGTGCATTCACATTGTTGAAGACAATTTCAATAAGAACCATAATGGAAATAACATATGTGCATAATGAAAAATTACAAAAAAAATGAAGAAATTCATGGATTTCTTAGAATTTTTCTTTGATTTCAATAGCTTAATTTAATTTCTTTAATTTATAAAAAGCTAATAAATACAATTTGGCATTGAGTTGGCCAAGTTTTTTAGGGTTGTAGGGTCACTCTTCGATTACTGCCTTTTTGAGGTAATTTATCGTATCATACTGGCGACTATTCTTGAAGACCCAGGTTTCCAACAAAATCAATGAGAGTGGTATCCAACAACTCTTTATAGATGTCTGCATATGTTCTGGTTGGTTTAAGCACAGTGAAGACTCTCTAGCATACCCAAACGCAGCACAAATCATCAACGATCCTCCGCCATGGTACCGCTTATGGCATGTCTGCAGTGATTGCCTAATATCGCTCCAAAATTTTTGAAAACAGTCGGGTCCGTCCAAGTTAAACCTTATTTCATTGGAAATATAACGTTTTTGAACTCATCTGAAAAAATTTGTATTTTTCGTAAAATGCTAAACCAGCGATCATGTGGCGCTTCAATAGCCTGGGTATAACTTCGCGGGAAGCATATTTAACGGTATCGATCTCCTTCAAAACTTGATTAACCCGTCTACTGGATATGTCTAGCAGCAGTTGACGTTTGATTTCTGTGCATGACTTGAATCTTGAACGGCTAATCGGCTAAATTGCATCTTGCAGCGTTTATCAATTTCAGTATGTCTGCCGCTCCGTTTGTTTTGTCCATAAATTTCGGGATTTCTTAGGAAGTTCACCATAGTATTCCTATGTCGACTTAGTCTGGCGGCGATATAACTAATATTTTTGCCAGCTTCGGCCAATCCTATTATCACACCGCGGTCTTCCTGCGACAAATGTGCTCCACGTGACATTCTGACGTAAAATCACATTTTTAAAGAAAAACTTATACTCAGAATATATAAAAATAATTTAACTCACTATCTCTATATTAAAGAATATTTTTGATTTGCTTTTCTTAGCTTATTTACGCGAAAATGTACAATATAATTAGTTTGCACATATACTTATTTCATATGAAAACTGGGGAATGCGACGCAATTTTATAATAACGGTTCTAAGACTAAAGCCCAAAGATGAATCTTTTAGTATGCATATGTTCATAACATATGAGTACACAGTGGTGCATACCTAAAAATAAAATATCAATAAATTTGTAGAAAACACAACCAAATTAAAAAATTCACATATACTTATTTCACTGAGGTATATGAGTAAAAGCAATCCCATTATAATCAAAGTACTTTTTTTAAGACCTGCACAGATCTTGTTTTAATGTTAATACTTATCACATGTAATTTTAGCTTTCCAAACTATCCGGACTAAACTTGCAAGTTTGACGTTTAATTATGCTATTAATACTTTGACCAAACGGGATCCAATTCGGACAACTATATCATATATGTGGCCTTCGGGTGCATGTCATAACGCCAAAAAATGGTGTCATAAAGGCCTAAATTTCTGAATATTTGCAAAATGCATCTGAAATCAAAGAAAACATGTTTTGAGTGCTACAAGAATTTGGAAATTAGATGTTCTAACTCTCTATTGCTCTGCCCATATTGCTGAGGAATAGTTGAGAGTCATCTTAAAATTTATCAATAAAATATTAATTAATTCGTATTCAATTTTTTTTGTCTTCAAATTTACTTAATTAAGGGAGCAGGCAAAAATTTGTTACACTCTGTTCCTATTGAAAATGGGAAAAAAGGGGTATAATGAATGTGTGTGAATGAATGTAACAGGCAAAAGCCGAGTCGATTAACACCTGACCGTCTGTCTGTCCGTCTGTCCGTTCGTTCGTCTGTATGAACGCGTGGATCTCAGCAACTATAAGAGCTAGAGACTTCAAATTTGGAATGTAGGTTCATGAATACCATACGCAGATCAAGTTTATTTTCAATTTTCGATATCAAGTGTCGTTGGTTTTAAAATTAGAAAAATCACCATAACAGACGGACAGACAGACGGACAGGTGTCAATCGACTCGGCTATTAATACTGATTAAGAATATATATACTTTATATGGTCGGAGATGCTTCCTTCTGCCCGTTACATACATTCACACAAATTCATTATAGCCTTTTTTGCCCCTTTTTAAAGGGCACAGGCTATAAAAAACTTAAAATCCCATTTAATAGTCAATTTTAAATCAAGCATTAGGGTCCCAATGTATCCTGAAAATTTCATCACGATCGGATAATAAACTCGGAAGTTATTCAAACCTCAATATTACTCAGTGTCTGGCCAAAGGAAAAAGAAGAGCATATTGACGTTACAACGCGCTATGGGGTACTATTAGTGTTACTCTTAATTCCATTTTGAAGAATAAGTTAAGGGCCTCTCATAGTCGACATCGACTGTAGCCTTTCCGACTAGTTATATTACTGAAATTGAGCAAATACCTCAGTGAAATAAGTATTTGTGCATTTTTTATTTTGGTTGTATTTTCTACAAATTTATTGATACTTTATTTTTAGGTATGCAACTTTGTGTACTCATATGTTATGAACATATGCATACTAAAAGATTCATCTTTGAGCTTTAGTCTTAGAACCGTTATTATAAAATTGCGTCGCATCCCCCAGTTTTCATATGAAATAAGTATATGTGCAAACTAATTATATTGTACATTTTCGCGTAAATAAGCTCAGAAGTGCAAATTAAAAATATTCTTTAATATAGAGATAGTAAATTAAACTATTTTTATATATTTTGAGTACATGATTTTCTTTAAAAATGTGATTTAACGTCAGAATATCACGTGGAGCACATTTTTCGCAGGAAGACCGCGGTGTGATAATAGGATTGGCCGAAGCTGGCAAAAATATTAGTTATATAGCCGCCAGACTTAGTCGACATAGGAATACTATGGTGAACTTCCTAAGAAATCCCGAAATTTATGGACAAAACAAACGGAGCGGCAGACATACTGAAATTGATAAACGCTGCAAGATGCAATTTCGCCGATAAGCCGTTCAAGATTCAAGTCATGCACAGAAATAAAACGTCAACTGCTGCTAGACATATCCAGTAGACGGGTTAATCAAGTTTTGAAGGAGATCGATACCGTGGAATATGCTTTCCGAGAAGTTATACCCAGGCTATTGAAGCGTCACATGACCGCTGGTTTAGCATTTTACGAAAAATACAAATTTTTTCAGATGAGTTCAAAAACGTTATATATCCAATGAAAAAAGGTTTAACTTGGACGGACCCGACTGTTTTCAAAAATTTTGGAGCGATATTAGGCAATCGCTGCAGACATGCCATAAGCGGTACCATGGCGGAGGATCGTTGATGATTTGTGCTGCGTTTGGGTATGCTAGAGAGTCTTCACTGTGCTTAATACCAACCAGAACATATGCAGACATCTATAAAGAGTTGTTGAATACCACTCTCATTGATTTTGTTGGAAACCTAGGTCTTCAAGAATAGTCGCCAGTTTGATACGATAAATTACCTCATAAAGGCAGTAATCGAAGAGTGACCCTACAACCCTAAAAAACTTGGCCAACTCAATGCAAAATTGTATTAATTAGCTTTTTATAAATTAAAGAAACATATAAGCTTTTGAAAGCAAAAAAAAAATTCGAAAAAATCCATGAATTTCTTCATTTTTTTTTTAATTTTTCATTATGCACATATGCTTATTTTCATTATGCGCATATACTTATTTCATATGATGCACATATACTTATTTCCTATGAAGTTTAATTTGTTAATTCAATATTTTTCAATCCCTTATATTTATTGAGAAAAAAAATTAATGATTTGGTTAGTATATAACAATAGTACATAGATAAAAAAGATCCAATCTATTATTTTGGTTCCTATTGAAATTGTCTTCAACAATGTGAATGCACATATACTTATTTCACTGAGGTATCTAACCAAAGTGTTAAAGATTTAAAATTAATTCGAACAAGGCTCTGTGTCACATAAAATCAGCTTGAGTTGAATTTTGGTTCGATTTCTGTTGGTTTGGATTTCTGTGGCCTTGCTGATATATGTTGACCGGTCACACACACTGAATTTTTATATAATACATACCTTTAAGTTAATAATAAAAAAAAACAAACTTTTATTAAAAAACTAAGAAGAAATTTGGTAAAGCACTTGCTGATTTATATGCCAGCTCGGAGAACTTTCAGAAAATTTTAAAATTTCTAATCAATGTATCTTTTATTGATTGTTAACAAAAAATTATTGCCGAGTAGGTAGTTTCAACAAAATCCAATCATATTGCTAGTGAGACTCATCTATTTTATCTTCCTGAATGAATTCGAGATATCAACTGGGCAAGATCATTTAAATTTATAATGTGCTTCGTTTGACAAAGTAATATTTAGTACTTAAAACCTTGTTTTCCAAACTTGATCTTTCGCTCTCATAGAAATAACTACATTCAAGGATCTCAATCGTTATTTAAGTAAGATTTCTTTGGTTGAAAATTTAAGTATTTGAGATTTTCTAACTTAAAAGTGAGTTTAAAACGTACTTGACCTAAATATACATTTTTGTTTTAAGTACAATTCAATTACATTTTAATCAAAAATCGTGTAAGCTTAAATATTATGAATTAATCATGCAATACCTCACGCTGCCTTATAACGTGGGGTTTTAAAGGCTTTCAGATAGTGTGGAAGTAAACTAAGACCGACTACAGAAATTGTCATTATAAATAAACACTTAGTGCCCATCGAATTGCTTCTCATAGCAGACAAGCAAAAATCATTTAAGCTGTCATCAGACGGTCCCTCGGCTCTCGTGTGAACACACGAAATTTTAGAGCTTCGGTCAAAAAGCGAAGCTGACCGATGAAAATAGAACGCGTTCTATTGCCTGGCGTTTCTGCATGAAATTCTTAAGAGTGTGACCAGAATCTTTGAGTAAAAAAATCGATGGTATTTTTGTTTGGAAACCAATGCATTAAACAATTGTGAATGCCAACTTTTTTCGTCGGTCAAAAAGTGGCACTCTAAAACCGACCGTCTGAAGACAGCTTTAGGAATCCTAATTATCATTTATAGTAAATCTAGCGTTTTACTTAATACCAGATTATTTTCTTTTATGTAAAGATAACTATATAACTATAACAGGCTATAAGAAAAACTAGTTATAAACACAACTTTGTAAAATATGATCATATGATAAAACAAGCCGATCAGTGCAGGTCTTCAAAGAAAAGTATTTTCAAAAGTATATGCGCTGCGACGCATCTCCTGCGCTGCATAAATTTGTTTCTTGAATAACTTCTGAGTTCAATATCCGATCGTACTGAAATTTTTTGCACACATTGGGAAAAATCCTCTAACTGACCCTCCACGAGAGTGCCGGCTGGGCAATGGACTCTGCACTATCCCGATCGATCGGGTTATGCATAGTCACTTGCTCGACCGAGGTATTGTGGAGTCTAGCTGAGGCGGCGGTCAGGAACTCTCAGTCGGTTAGGAAACTAATCGATTGAGTGCACTGAACGCTACCATGGTTCAGAGGTGCCTGGCGGATAGGCCTAAAACGCTATGGGGTGGTTCCCAAGAATAAAATTAACCAACCCCCCCCCCTGGATGGAAGATAAGAACGCAACTCGGGCTGGGATGTCAGCCCAAACGTCGGTGGAAGTCGTGACTGCTACCACCGACGGGCACGGTGAGGAGCAATCCTCTCTGCGTGTCGCCAGCGGTCACTCTGCATCGGGCGAAAGTCTGCTTCGACGGCAGGAAGGCGTCGATCTGGAGCCAGTGGCCACCAAATCGGAATTCCTGTTCACAGGCCCGACCATAACGGACCACGAGCTAGCGCTTGCGCTTGCTCGTATGCCGTTGGAGGACGAGCCACAGAACAGGAGGCACGATGAGGTGACTAAAGCTGACACGGTCGCGCCGGAAAGCAACGTCGAAATGGAGGACCTCCGACGCAAACAGCGCTCAGGGTACAAGGCCTCACTCAAGTTCCTTAGGGGACTTGAAGGCCGCAATCCAGAGTCGCTGAACGCGAAGGAGAGGAAGCTGAAGAAAAAGCACGAGTACAACGTGAGACGGTACGAGAAGCTTACCGAGTCTGGTAACACTCAAAACCTCTCGCACAGTACAGTAGTGCAGTCAGCGGAACCGGTGAAGAAGACTTCTCAGCAGGTGACTGAGGCTGTTTCGAAAAGGGAGGCAATACCTTCCAACTCGAAGCCAGCAGCATCGCCTACAGGGAAGTCCAATTCCCGGAAAGACCCCTCCAAAGCTGCGCCGACCACACCCCTCAAAGAGGGGAGAACGTAAGGCAAAAATAGCAGCAAAACCTCTGTCACTAAGCGGCAGAGGTCGGACGACTCGGCAAAAGCTTCAGAGAGCAAGCGGATGTGTCCAGAAGGAATTCTGGCCAGCTTAAGCTCGAAGCCAGAGCGTCAGGTGACCATTATCGACAGAAGCGACCCGGAAGGGAAACTCACTGCTGGTAATTAGCTCACCTTAGAGAAGTCCATTAACCAGGCCCTACATGATGCCATGTTCCGACCAGAGAATCCGTTCCTGGCCGAGTTCGATGGCATCAAATGGTATAAGGGCGCTAAGGCAGTGGCTTGTGCCAACGAGGAATCCTTGCGGTTTCTCAAAGACACAATCCAAAGCTTTGGTGAACTTTGGCCTGGTGCGAAGATTGACGTCGTTCCCACGGATCTCGTCCCTGAGCGAACGATCATTAAGGTTTGGATCCCACCTCCGATAATGGAGGATCGAACCATCCTTAACATGATCAAGCGCCAGAACGAGGACTGCGTCACCGGGGACTGGACGATCAAGAGAGGACTGGCCCGCGACAAGGGAAACGGCAAGGATCTCTGGATCAGCATTGGTGCAGAGTCCAGGAGCCAAATCCTGAAGAAGCTAGGCCAGTTGAAGCTGGGTCTAGGATGCATCAGAGCGTACATCCCTGGACCAGACGGAACGGATGCTAGGTCAGCAGGAAAATCTTAGGGTGGTGCAGATCAATCTGCACCATTCTGGGGTTCCCTCGGTTGACCTACTACGGTTCATGGACAGGGAGAGGGTAGACGTGGCTCTCATCCAGGAACCCTGGATCGTGAGTGAAAGGGTCTGTGGATTGGGTTCTCGCGGATACCATCTCCTTGTCCCAAGGACCGTGGGTAAGTCTAGAACCTGTATCGTGGTAAGAGCTGGACTTAATGTTCTTTTCTCCCCTTGTTACAGCAGCGAAGACCTCACGGTGGTACTATGCGAAAGGAGGAACGGGCGTAACCTATACCTGGCATCCGCATATTTACCATACGAGAAACAGGACCCGCCATCGGGAAACATCAGGGCCCTTGTTCAGCACGCGCAGAAGGAGGGCATTGATGTGATACTGGGCTGTGATACTTACGCTCACCACACGGCGTGGGGAAGTACAGGCATCAACAAGAGAGAGGAGTCGTTGTTCGAATTCGTTCTGTTCACAAATCTTATTGTTTGTAACAGGGGCAACCACCCCACGTTCCGCAATAAGAACCGTGCAGAGGTTATCGACTTAATCCTAGCGACTAACAACGACTCCCTGACAATAGATAACTGGCACGTATCCACGGAGTGCTCTTTCTCTGATCACTATAGAATAGTGTTTGAGATTAAGTGGCCTCGTGCGGAAAAAACGCCATTCAGAAACCCGAGGCGAACGGACTGGGGTAAGTTTGTTAAGTATGTCAGGGAGTCTCTACCGTCACACCCAGTGGGACATATGAGACACCCTGGCACTCTGGAGAAATCGACCCGGACCATAACCGAGGCGCTCTGTAAAGCCTTTCTTGTATCCTGCCCCATTAGCCGACCTCCAAAGTCCAATCGCAACGCGTGGTGGACACAGGAGCTAGGTCAAGTCAGGAAGGAGACAAGGAGGCTATACAACAAGGCTAAGGCGAGAAATTGTCAGGATGATTGGGACACCTATCACCTGAGTTTCAGGACCTTTAAAAGACTCTGTAGGACGGCTAAAAGAGACTCATGATCTGCTTTCTGCGAGGATCTTAGCAGTACCACGGAAGCGTCCAGACCTCGAAGGCTACTGGCTAAGGACCCTGCTAAACCAGGTCTCCTATGCGACCTGGACGGCAATTTCGCGAGAAACAGTCATGAGTCTTTGGAACTTCTCATGAACACCCACTTCCCGGGTTGCTTGGAAGCGGATGACGGGGGCGGGATCACCGCCTCCACTATCAGTGAAGAGCCTGAGGAGGGGGTGTACGTGGAAAGTGGAGCCGTTATAGAGGAAATTATCAATGAAGAGAAGATAATCTGGGCTATCAAGTCATTTCAACCCTACAAATCTGTCATTACCTCTTGCCATGGTTATTGAGAATCTTCAGAGGATACTTCTCTATAGGATACATCCCACGTATCTGGAGAGAAGTGAGAGTGGCATTCATTCCCAAAGCAGGTAAGATAAACCACTGCTCAGCGAAGGACTATAGACCAATTAGTCTATCATCGTTTTTATTAAAAACGCTAGAACGACTTCTGGATCTATATCTAAGAACGAAGCTGACTCCAAGTGTATTTAGCAGCTCTCAACATGCCTATCTCAAAGGTAGGTCCGTTGAGACAGCACTACATGAGGTAGTCAGTAATATTGAAAACACATTGCATAGAAAGGAGTTTGCGCTGATGGCATTCCTCGATATAGAAGGAGCCTTCAACAATGTCAGGATCGAGTCGATAACGGCAGCACTTGCCAAAATTGGCTCACACCCGATGATCAATCAGTGGCTCAGCAATATGCTCAGCTGCAGAGTGATCAACTCCCAACTTTGCACTTCAAAAATTAGAAAGTTGGCCACGAGGGGGACACCTCAAGGAGGAGTCATATCTCCTCTATTGTGGAATCTCGTTCTCAACGACCTTCTTCTAAAACTGAAAAATAGAGGATGCAGAGTAACGGCCTACGCTGATGACCTGACTTTACTGGTGACTGGCAAGTTCTTGCCAACAATCAGTGAACTGATGGAAAATTCACTCGGCTTTACTCTAAGGTGGGCAGAGCAAAATGGTCTTGGGGCAAACCCACAAAAGACGGAGCTGGTTCTGTTTACAAGAAAGTACAAGATACCGAGCTTTAGACTTCCTACACTAGCTCTCAAGCAGCACTAGACGTCATATTAGACCTGGAACCAATAGACATCTTCCTGAAGTACGCGGCAGCCAGGAGTGCGGTCAGGCTTAGAGCTCTGAACCTCCTTAAGCCAAGTACGGTAGGTCACAGCGCCATTCTACGCTCAATAGAAGGCTATGCTGGGCCACACAAGGAGGACTATTGCGTTCCTGAAAACAAGTGGGAAGACAGGTTCAACACTGTGTTCCCATCACGAACCGATTGGCAGCAAGAAACCCCGCTATGTGGGAACGAGCTGTCAATCTACACGGACGGTTCGAAAACGGATGAAGGCACTGGAGCAGGCGTGTACTCCGCATACCCTGCTGCGAATCTTTCATACCGTCTTCCGGACTGGTCCAGTGTTTTCCAGGCGGAGATCTACGCTGTCTGGCAGTCGACCAAACTGATATCCACCTTGGAGGAACCTTCAAGGAACATATCTATTTACGTCGACAGTCAGGCAGCCCTTAAGGCTCTGTCCTCAAACACCACCAAGAGCAAACTCATTCGAAACACAGTCACAGCGCTGAACCGCTGCCACCATTCAATCAGACTTGTCTGGGTACCTGGGCACTCCGGTGTACTAGGAAACGAGAGGGCTGACGAATGTGCAAGGCAAGGATCAGCGCTACCGGCAGGTAGTGCGGTGACTGATGTACAAAGACCTCTTCAGCACGTTCTCTCCGAACTAGCAAGAACGGCGAGGACTGCGGCAGAGGAGCAGTGGAAAATGGCTGAGGGATGCAACATATCCAAAGCACTCTGGCCAGATCGCAACCCAAAGCGATCATCTGAACTCCTACACTTTAGCAAGAACAGGATAAGGGTGTTGATAGGAGTCTTGACGGGTCACTGTCCCATTGGCCGAATGGCATTAAGGTATGGTGTACCATCACAAGACTTCTGTCATAGCTGCGGGAATGAAGAGGAAGAGGAGAGCATCCAACACCTTCTGTGTGACTGCCCTGCACTTCTTAGAAGGAGAATCCGTTTTCTCGGGGAACCCTTTTTCGAGGAACTGGGCAGTCTTGCAAAACTGCGACTGGAGGATCTGGTACTCTTCCTGGACTCCACTGGTTGGTTCCAAAGGCGAATCCCGCCAAACGGGACCAATTAGGGTTTCAGGAAACAGGATAACCCAAACTCCCTTTCCCACTCCCTTCAACCCTCCAACAATCCTTTACTACTCCTACAGGTAACGGGCATCACAATAGGCCGAATGGCCGCCGGGTGATCTCAACATTCTGTTGAGCGGTCCGATAAACCTAACCTAACCTAACCTTGGGAGTAGGATACTTATTATGTGTGCCAAATCTCAAATCTCTAGCGTATACATTGCTTATGGTATGGTGATTTTTCTAATTGTAAAAAACTGAAAATAAACTTGATCTGCGTATGGTATTCAGGAACCTACATTCCAAATTTGAAGTCTCTAGCTCTTATAGTTGCTGAGATCCACGCGTACAGGAAGATCGGATATTGAACTCAGAAGTTATTCAAGAAACAAATTTATGCAGCGCAGCAGATGCGTCGCAGCGCAGTCGCTTCGCCGCGGCGACGATATAACGAACTATATATAAACAATCAGCAGCTGCAGTCCAGTGTTGCCAGACTATCGCAAGCTACCTACACTCGATAAAAGCAAAATCGACTTCAAGCGATATATTTAAATCCTATTATAATGAAGATACTTGTTTTTATACCCTGTGCCCATTATAAATGGGCAAAAGCGGTATAATGAATTTGTGTGAATGTATGTAACAGGCAGAAGGAAGCCTCTCCGACCCTATAAAGTATATATATTCTTGATCAGTATCAATAGCCGAGTCGATTGACACCTGTCCGTCTGTCTGTCCGTCCGTCCGTCTGTATGAACGCGTCGATCTCAGCAACTATAAGAGCTAGAGACTTCAAATTTGGAATGTAGGTTCCAGAATACCATACGCAGATCAAGTTTATTTTCAATTTTCGATATCTCACCCCCGCCCACGCAAATAGAAGAAGACCTCAAATTCCAAGATAATTCAGCCTGACATGACTGATAGTTGAAGTATAACAGACGCTGAGCAATTTGCTGCAAGTTTCATCGCGATCGATCCATAAATAAGGGAGATATTAAGGAATTTGTTTTAATTCCATTTTTTGGCAAAAGCGAGAGAGCATATGAAAATTCCATTTGCGCAAACGAGAAAGCATATGATAATCTGATGATTTGCGGTGTCGGCCGCTGTATGGCGCATTGTGTTATGTGGCATGTGGCGCCATCCATCGGTCACACGCAGAACTATACATTGTTATGTAAATTAATATTAGCGATTTTTTACAATCTTTGTTAAGATAATACAGCTTAAATTAACAGAATAACCACGCTAAGCAATTTGCTGCAAGTTTCATAACGATCGAACCACAAATAAATGAGATATTAAGGAATTTATATTATTAACATTATTTCATAGTTGTTGGCAAGAGCGAGAGAGTATATGATAATATTCTTTCTTTTCACTATCGCTCGCCTTGTCTTTCTTTCGGGAATGTAAAATTAATACTAGCGACTCATGTTTGTTAAGATAACACAGCTTAAATTGACAGTAGAACACGCTAAGAAATTTGATACAAGTTTCATAGCGATCGACCCATTAATAAAGGCGATATTAAGGAATTTCTATTTTTGCCATTATTTCATAGTGGTTGGCAAGAGCGAGAGCACATATGACAATATTTTTTGCACTATCGCTCGCCTTGTCTTCCTCACAGGAATGTAAAATTAATAATTGCAACTGTTTACACTCATCTTCGTTGAGATAACAGAGCTTAAATTGACAGTACAACAACGATAAGCAATTTGCTGCAAGTTTCATAGCGATCGACCCACAAATAAAGGAGATATTAAGGAATTTCTTATATTGACAATTTTTCAATATAATTGGCCAGTTGTCCAACACTGTCCAACCACAGTTTGAGAGTTGTCCAGCACTGATAAACTAAATAATTACTATTATTATATTAATTTATATTTGAGATTGCTTACACGTATGGTTGACATAATCACGTTTCTATCAAAGTATTAAAATAATTAAATTGTTCTGCATTACAAAAACCCATATATATAAACATTTCTTTAAATTTCAAAAATAAATGGTTTGGCGCGCAATAAGATAACTGCTGTGTGTGAGAGAGAGAAACCTGTGGTGCTGCCAGACTACATCCAGAGTGATCTTCGCTTTATTCGTTCTAATTTAATTCAAATAAGTTGGAAAAGTGTCCCCTTTACAATTGTATTGAAATATTTAAACGTATATGTAGTCATAAATAAAAGCACTTCCACTATAATTAAAATACTTTTTTAAAAAAAATTTTATTTTAAGACCTGCACAGGGTATCCACCTGTCGCGCCCGCTCGACTGATCGGCTTGTTTATCATAATATACAATTTCTGTGGTAAGTTTTAGGAGTAGCAAGATTCACCGAGTCAGCGCAATCCATATCTGTGAAATAAATAAAGTCAGGGATTCAAAGGGATAATTATTCCCAGCGTTTTTTTAGAAGAGCAGGTGAAATAGTTTTCTCCTTTCGTAGCTACTCCTCAAATTCGCTACTTTTCAGCCATGCATCGCGGAATGATTGTTTATATACTATTTTTGGCATTTTTGCAAGCTTGACACTCTTCATTTCACAATTCCAAATTGAATAACATGGCGATGACATATCGCACATGCCAACATATCAATGACACCATAAATTAGAAAACAAATTCACGATCATATGAATAAAGTTCACGTAGCAATCGCAATAAAAAGAATATGCTCCGATATTCGAAGAAGTCACAAGTACAACTGCTAGAATATGCTATATGAACTTTAAAATATGCTAGATTTATGGCTTTAAGCAGAAACTTAATTCATTGTCTTACTGTGTAAAAGCTTTGAAACATTGAGGCATCGAAAAGATATGCCCACAGAATCAACCAACACCAAGGTTGATTTAAAAAACGCCGATTTACATCCCAAGTCCGAATCTCGGAGAAAATTTCGCAAATATATCATCAATATCGGAATTTTTCGAATTTCCCCAGAATTTATAATTTAAAGATAACTTCAAAAATAAGTATTTTGCTTGCGATAGTCTGGTAACACTGGACTGCGACTGTTCATGTGGAAATTGTATATCACAAGCAGACCCCAAAAACTCACACGTAGTGAAGTTTGCTAGGCTGCAGGCCACTAGATATATATACACGCATTATTGGATATAGGGATCGGCTGGACCGATCACAATGTGTTATATATCATTCGAAAGGTAATTCGTGTGGTTTTAATATGACATACTATGACTTATGACATATATGACATACTTTCTCCGATCAATCTGATATTTTTCGAGATATAGCCGTTTGCACATCTTTGTCAAACTTTGCACGTTTGAATGTGGAGCTTCGGTTGGGGCTTAGATGCATATAGTTGGTAGAATTGAATACGCGTCGAACGGTACTTCATTCACCCAAATCGGACTATCCATTCCTAAGTTATTAAAATTTTGTTGACCTTCTTTTCTGGACTTTTACCTCTTTTTATGGAATACGAATATACAAAATACTTTTTATAGAGCAGAGCATTGAAAATGAATTTAAATCTAATCTGATTGAAAAAATATTGCATACAAATATTTCCTATCGATTTTCCTGCTTACGGTCGACTTTTTCACTATATTGACCAAGTGAAAACTACTGCTAATATTTAATTGCGGAATACGCAGCAAAATCCTGAGCATAAATGGAACGTACAATTTTGTTACCTGTTGATAGACTCCACCTGTATACGAAATATGAAAACTTGTGGCAAATTTGAATAAAGTTACGTCTATAAATATTGATGTTTATTTGCATTAAATATAATGGATTTGCTTGAATTTCAACTACACAATATTGATCGATCGATTTAAATAATGGAAACTTCCGAAAAGTCAGCAAATAAACAATGTAACAAACAATAAGAGGAAATATAATTTACTCAGTAATATTTATATGCAGTATTCATATAAGTGTATGTATATGTATAACAATTACAATTACAAAAAGTACACGATACGACATTAAATGTAGGTGGGAACTGGGACTGGGGCGGGAATGAGAACAGCGACGGTATCGGGATCGGGGGACAACAGCAATGATAATAATAATAACTCATAAGTGGAGACTATGCGCAATGTTTTGCTATATAAAGATAAAAGTTTGTATAATTTATGCTACATTTAGATGTAGAGATGTATGTATGTATGTATAGAGTGTGCGGTATATGGTATATGCATATCATAAATGTTTTTACTTAAAGAACTAGCAAACATCATTATCAGCAGCATTTATCATAATCCTTATCTGCATCATCAGCATCATAATTATGTTTATTATACATACAAATAGCTTTAATCATATTAAACCTTATACTTCGCTCTCCAGTATGAATCGATATGGGGACCGGTTTTTCAGATTTCCTCGATCTATCCAGCTTTATCCTGGCACATACACAGCTCGATAAAGTTAATAAAGCATTTTTATAAATTTATAACTTAGTAATTTCTTAGGACACTTTTGCGAAACACAAAATCTTTAAGCTTCTCTTTTTATCATATTTAAATATTTATATACGTACTTATATGTATTCATTTATGTTTCATTTACTTTACTTGTGTTTAAGTGCTTTATATTTGACTTTCTTTTTTTTTTGTTTAGCAATTATTGGCGAGAATGTCTACGAAGGCAACGTACGCCGTTTTTCAAGTTTTGTTTTTAAGATTCTATTATCAGTTTAAGTTTAAGTATCAGTTACAGTATCTGTTTCTGTTTCTCTTGCACATTAATTTCATCAGTTGTTAGCTTCAAAATGTTATATATATATATATATAAATATATACATATATATATGTTCACATCATATATTATTACAGTATCTAATTGTAATAAAGACGACGGCATTTTAGGAATTGTTTATGCACAAAGCAATTAGTTATTAGTTATATATATATATATAGATATATATTTATATGTTTGCGTAGGTGTAGTGTGTGTGTGTGTGTGTGTGTGTGTGTGTAGATCATTAATCGATGTTTCTATTATTATATCGTGGAAACAGTTGATTAAATGAATTATTGACTTGGCTCAACTTGGTCTGGTTGGCTTCCTGGTTACTTCTCTGTGCTTTCTGTGCTTTTGTTTAGTTGTTTGTTGATTGGATGGTTGGTTGTTTGATTGAATAATTGATTGATTGTGTATTGCTACTTGCTGCTTAGTATCTGCTATTGTTAAACTGTGAATTCACCGCCGAGCTAACGGCTGAGGAGGCCGCCTCCTGGACATGCTGATTACGCAGAAATTCTGTGGTGAACTCAGCCTTGGCCTTATCCATGCTGGCACCGGTGCTGCGGTAAATCGAATGGATCTTCATAATCATCAGTACATTGGCGCCAGCGGTGACGGCAAAACAGAACGCAATTATCAGCAACAACAGGCCGACAATAATGCCCGCAGCTGAACTATTGAACTGTGAGATGGCCGTAATAAAGCCACAGTAGCCGAGCTGCTTGAAGCCAATGGCTTGGACGACCGTGTAGACCGTTTGAAAGAAGTACACGAAAAAGAATACCATAAAATTGAAACTCGAATCGTTGCGGAATGCCTTATAAGCTGGCCGAAACCTATGCACACCAAAAAGAAAAGGATAGAGATTTTTGAGATTTGCATTGACAACAAGAAAAAAGACAGAGAGAGAGAGAGAGAGAGAGAGCACAAATAAGTGCGCATTAGTCGAATGTTATCAACTTACCAGCATACGTATGAGGCGGGCGTGAAGAGCACTGTGTAGAATATGGCCAGAAAAAGATTGGCAATGTTGGCCTCATGGAAGAGCAAAATGAGACCTCCGATGATATTGGCGCACAGCGTCATAGTGTAAACTGTCAAAAATAGAAGATAGTTCCACATGATAAATCAATGTTGAATGAAAAATCAATGTTGAATGATAAATCTATTTGCAATGACAACATACTAATCGTTCTTTATATTACTTGCTAAGCTAAATAATCTAATTATCTTTGCGTTGACTACGACCCAGTTGCTTAAACGTTAAACACACACGTAATTAGGCAATTCCCTTAACTATTACAATTGATGCTTAAGCTATAATCGTACATTTCATATATGGGTATAAATGTACAAAAGCTTTACGATAATGACCGCTATGACTAATGCAACTTGGTGGCCTTATCAGGTCTGGAATCCAAATATAACAATAACACGGCGATAATGAATGGCAACAAATTGCGCCCAAATGCTTACACATCCAAATGTAGTACAAATGTTTGACCAGCTTCTGGAACTCGGGCGGTATCTCGACCTCAAAGTCCTGATAGAAGCACGGCTTCAAACAGAAATTATCGGGCAATGGCGGCCAATTGTTCAACTGTGGCACATTGCCCTGCAGCTGTTGCTCACGTCGATCCAGCTCGGCAGCCTTGCGGTCCAGTTCCTCCTGGCGACGCTGTAAGATCAAAAAAGTGCTTGAAAACATCAAAGTTAAGTCAAGTTGTCATAGCTTGAGAACGTGAGTGGGTGTCATTCAACAGACACTCACACACCCACATGCGAGAAGAAGCGGGCCGAAGACAAAGCATGCCTTTGTGGCAGAAGCAGCAATTGGAACTGCCACTGCAGCCGCAGCAATGCAGCAAACCGCACACAGATACGAGCATATGTAATGCGAGTCGCGTCGGCCGCTTGCTAACTGGAGCACACGCACTAACCCATCAGTATTTTACATACGAGTTATTTACCTGCAGCTCCTCCGAGGTGATCTGTATACTGGTGCTTGGCGCCGATGCGCCCAGTGAGCTCGGTTGTGGGGGCGGAACGTTCTGTGAAAGAGGCTGCACAACGGCCGCCGTATTGGTTAAGTTTATTTGGAGTTGTGGCTTTGCCTGCTCCTCGAAGGGATTGTAGTCCTCCAGGGAGACATTGGTGGACATACGTGTCGCCTGCTGAATGGCGGGATCCTAATCTCAAAACAAGAAAAGTTCACACATTAGCTAAAGCTTGAAACACTGTAGGCGGCACACATCACACACACACACACACAGACACATTCATTCACATAAATACACATACGTTCTGTCGTCGTTGCACTTACAATCATACACACCTACACAAACTTGCAGAAATATAAGCTTACTTGTGTGCGTGCATGCTTGTGTATGTGTGTCGAGTTTTCATCATCAGAATTTTGTTGTCAGGCTTACCGCAAATGGATTATCCAGACTGGGCTCAGCAAATGGATTTTCATCGAAACCGTTGCCTGACATACTGTTGTCGTTGCTGTTCTCGTTGTTTTTCTTTATTGTGCCAAGTTGAGCGCCCACGACTTTTGCACTTTTTCGTCTAAATATTTTCTGCTGCTTTTTACTTCTTTCTTTTTTTGCTTTTGAGTGACGATTTTTCGGAATTTGATGTGACCAGTTGCGCGATTCTGTGTGACCAGTTGCGGTATTCTGTGTGACCGCATGCGGCAAGGGTTTAATAGCGTTTTTCATTAATTGGTATTTTTTCGTTGCTTCAGTGCTAACGCAAAATATCCCAAAAAGTATTTCCATTGTAGGACGCATCCAAAATTAATGACATTGTTTATTGTTAGTGTATTAAAGCATACAATTAATCTAAGAAACAAAAATATGTTCCTTACATATATTACAAAATTAGTTAAAATTAATTTTTGTTATAGTATCTGTTTAAAAACAAGTGGTTTTTAAAAAAATAAATTCATTTTAATTAAAAAAATTGTATTCATTCCTTTTGCGCCATTTCGCAATAAAAGCTGGATAATTGCCTAAAGTTAATCGATATTTCGTGAACAACGCATAAACACGAGTCGGTAGCTACTGCGTTCGAAATAAATCACCATACCAGCATGTTGCCTATGGTTTTGTAAGCAAATGACGTGAGACAATTTTTTTTTTCCTAATTGGAGTCGACGTATAACACCGTATATGGAAAAGCCTTAGAATACGAATGCAGGGTGCAACAAATTAACAACACGTTAGCTGAGTATCGCATTTTGATATATAGCCATATCGATTAGCGGTTGCGCTACAAATGCAACCAAATCATCGCCACGTGATATCGATATTTAACCGCGAAGAAGTTCAAGATCAAAGTCAAAATACTTCAAAACTTTCTTAAAATACACAATCAAAACATGTAAGAATACTTCCGTCGAGCTCCCGACTATGAGATACCCGTTACTAAATTAAATTTTTTTTTGTTGGTAAAAATTTGTATATTTATTTAAACTGGTTTTCTGCTACCATTATGGAAACTTAATCTAGTTTTACATTCAATGGATAAGAACAAATTTTTCGCAGGTGATGCATAAATACTGTTGTGTTAAGTTACATAAAAGGAATAATATTTACAGGATTTACAAAGTTCTTGAACAAGTCAATGCAGAAATCTCGTGGGGAGATCCAATGGATGGCACCTTTTGAGTGTTCTCTTTTTAGGCAATCTGGTTAGTCTTCTGGTCAATGCGTTGGGAAAATTTAATTATAGATTAATTGTATTTGTCAATTTTAAACTTCAAGGGCTGAAAATTATAGCACATTCTCAGAGGCCCGCGTTGTTTAAAAACGATGGTCCTCTAATCTGCAACGAGTTGTAAGCTTTGCAATTGATAGATTCCACCGTAACGAGTATATCGTTGGAACTTATTTGGATATCCAGCAGGTATTTGACAGAGTGTGGCATGCAGGACTCCTACATAAGCTTAAAGGAATACTTAACCCACAGCTCTACCTAATTGTCAAAAGCTTCCTTCACAAGCGTTTCCTCAAAGTTGTTCCTCTCAAGCAAAGAGAGTCAGAACTGGTGAACGGTGTTAGGACTAACTCTTTACAGCCCGTATACGCATGACATGCCCTCAACCGAGTTGTATTTGAGAACTGGGCCTGTAGATGGATTATTACTATAAACCCTAATATGTGTGTATCGGTCACATACAAAAAATACACCTCTCTTGGAGTATTCTTACATGGAGAGCATTTAGTCCATACGCCACGATATTTGAGAGCATATCTTGGTGTCACTCTGGAGAAACGTTTAACTTTCAAGCGCCACATAACTGAGGTAGTTGGGCGCCTCAATTCAGACGCGATCAACATGGCTTCAAGAAGCCAATCAGGAATAAGTCAGTGCTTACCAACAAGACGAATATCTGTAAAGTTATTCCGACACTTATCTGGAGATATGGTATTGAGGTATACGGTAAAACCTCAATAAAATACGAGTCGTGGAGTCCCAAATCTTGCGAAGAATGTCTGGTGCAGCATGGTACATAAGCAATAGATATATTAATAAAGAACTCTAGATAACGAGGTTTGGGGATGTTATCAACCGCCAACTGCTGCATACCAGGAAAAGTTCACCAATCATTCGAACCAGCTGGCGCAAAGGTTAATGAAATTTGAGTGTTGCAGACCCTTGATAAAAAACTTATGGCATAACTAGTATACCCATCCGATATAGAAGGGATTAAATAGGATGATTGTTGTTAATAAAATGGAATCTTCACATTCAAAAATATCGTTTTATCTTAAACAGTGTCGGTGTTGCGAGGACGATTCCGTGATGTCCGTGGGCGTCTGTCAACAAAATTGTAAAATGCTAGATGTAGATCTAGATGTTGGACGTTTATTTTGAATTGCCAAAAATTGTTACTGTAGTTCTTATAGTCTCTAAGATCTACATATCTGTTGATACACACGAACGAACAGACAGGCTTGATATAGATATACACTTCATAGAGTCTGCCTGTTTCATAAATTGCAGTATAAAAACAAGCCGATCAGTCGAGCGGGCGCGACAGTAGGATACCCTGTGCAGGTCTTCAAAGAAAAGTATTTTCAACATAATGGGATTTAAATATATCGCTTGAAGTCGATTTTGCTTGCATCGAGAGTAGGTAGCTTGCGATAGTCTGGCAACACTGGACTGCAGCTATCGATTGTTTATGTTTAGCGCCACAGCAGACGAAAGACAAATCAAACATATGTACATGAACAAACGCGTCTTTTCGTTCATTATATCTTATAATTTGATTCTTGAATAACTTTTGAGTTCAATATCCGATCGTACTGAAAATTGTAGCACACATTGAGAGTAGGATACTTACGGGCGAAGGGAGCGTGGCATCGCGATGAAATTTTTAGCCCAAGCTTTTTATCATGTGTGCCAAATCTCAAGTCTCTAGCATCAACATTGCTTATGTTATGGTGATTTTTCTAATTTTAAAACCAACGGGACATGATATCGAAAATTGAAAATAAACTTGATCTGCGTATGGTATTCAGGAACTTACATTCCAAATTTGAAGTCTCTAGCTCTTATAGTTGCTGAGATCCACGCGTTCATACAGGCGGACGGACGGACAGACTGACGGACAGACAGACGGACTGGTGTCAATCGACTCGGCTATTGATACTGATTAAGAATATATATACTTTATAGGGTCGGAGATGCTTACTTCTGCCTGTTACATACTTACATTCACACAAATTCATTATAGCCTTTTCTGCCCATTTGCAATGGGCACAGGCTATAATAAAAAATTTATAAATATAATTACTTAACGTAAAAAAAACTAGTTTTGTTTATATATATCTTTATTTATAAAGATGATCGATATGATGTTGCCGTGACTAGCGCAGTGTTGTAAAGCTGGGACAAATCAATAAATCAAATTTATTTTTATTCATAACGTAAGAAACTTTTATTCATTAATGTACAGCTTAACACATGCACACGCACTTGATGTACTTGGAAGACGAAATGACGCTTACTGCACATTTGTAAAGATATAATCATTACATTCATAAACATATACAAAAAATTATGCTTAGATACATTATTATTAGAATTACATACATATTATAAGCTACATGTACGTTACATGCTACAATAAATTAAATCTTTATTGTTTTCTCTAATATGTATTCGCCAGCTACTCATGCTGAGACTGTGTAAGTACTTTCCATGTATTCTGCATTTGAAATGGACGCACCAAATACTTTGACGCATTTTGACTCAAGACTCACGATTTCTATACAAATCTACATACATATGTATGTACATATATGCATAAGTATATGTAAGTATGTATAGCGCTACATAGACTACCAACTAAATGTTTTGTAAAGTAAAAAAAAAATATATATATAATTATATTTAATTGTTGTATGTGTGTGTGTGTTTAGCTTCAGATTGCGGCAAACAACAAATTTATATTTTTTCCCGTTTCTTGCTCGCCAATTCTTTGCCATTAACAGTTAAGGTTGACAATACAGTTGAAACTGGGAGACATTCGAAATTTGACCTAACCCGATATTTCAATAGCTTTTGCCTTTTACTTTCTTGTGCATTTTCCAATCTGCTTTCGTCGTTTCTATTGTTTTGCTTTTCGTTGTCGCTCCACTGACTGTCTAATAATTATACGGTCCATATTGGGAGCCATGATAGTAGGGACCCGGATAGATCTGCGGTTGTGCATAGTTGGCATAGGGTGGATACGGGGGCTGCTTCTGAGAATACACTGTAAAAAAGAAAATCAAGGAACGCAATTAGTACGATAGACTCGGACTGCAGGTGCTGTCCAGCAACTCACCGGGCATCAAATACTGCAGATTCAGTTGTTCCTCCTTCTCGCGCTCGTTACGCAGACAGACAGCAGCGCCGGACAGCAAAATGGCAGCCAGAAGACAGGTGCCAATGCCTGTCCAGGCCACAATGTATGACCAATCGTAGACGATCTTTGTATTGTCACGCAGCACCTAAAAAATGCCAGGAGATTAGAATGTAAACTTAGGTAAGAGGATGAGCTAGCGAACCGTATTCCACTGCTGGAAGTAATCCTCGCCAACCACTTTCTCCTTCTCAAAGAACTCGACCGTATGCCAAAGGCCCATGGCACCAGCGGCCAGAAGACAAGTGACCAGTAGAAGTATCGATGTGGCTGTTATGGCGCCAGATGAACGCTTCCAGCAGCCGGAGAGTCCCGTCCAGAATGCACAAAAGATGGTTACGAAGCTAATGACGAACAGCGCAATGCAGGAGCGTGCCAAATGCAATCTAGATGTCGCATCCTCGTTGGAAATCTTATCATCCTCCACTTGTGGGAAATAGTCTATGTTCGAGCAGTGCGTCTCAATTGGCGACAGATACGTGGGAACTGTTGCAAATGAGGGCTAAATGAATTACCATAAATATTAAATAATTGAGTAATAAGCTTACCTGATGATGCTGGCGGACGTTCCTTTGGATAGCATATCCTGAAGAGTCCACGGGTTCTCGTATAGTAATAATACTTATTATTCAAATTGTGCAGTAGGGTATCTGCATCCGAATGTTTGGCGGCAAATGCCTAAGGAAAACAAGGAAGAAAAAAACTAGTTTAGATATCGAATAAACCTTTTTTAAAGATTAAACATTATGTCAACAATAATAAGTGAGTGGAAGAGAGAAATAAAATGCGTATCATTGCCACCTGCCTTATTTATCATCGAGCCGCGGGTTTTTGTCACAATCTCACAAACCTCGACAGAACCAGTTCCGCATGTGGGCGTCGATTATGACTTCAACTGGCTCATACACAATTATTGTAGACTTTGTTGTTTCTACTATTATTATTGTTATTATTATTATTATTATTATTGTTGACGGTCGATCATCATCCGGTCATCTTTCGTCTTAACGATACACGGATGTTCCTAAGTATAGATCTGTCAATGGGCATACAATCTGTGTATATCTCTCTGCCTATACACACACATGTATATGTGTTTATCAGATCATGTGGCAAATAAACACGTTTCATCGTTCTCATACGTCATTGCATGCAAAATTCATTGCGAGCTGAGCAATTTCAAGTCTTACAATTGAAGGTTCTCCATTGTGAAGTAACCAAGCTGAAAGCTCAGCTAATAACTTTGGAGGTCAATATGGTTTATCTGGTATATCTGGTATATCTCTACTTGTAATATGGAATCTCCACTTGTTAAGCGAAATCGAGACCGAAGCAAGCTTCTGGATATGAAACTCTGGAGCTGTTTCCGTCAAAAATGGACCCGGGCTCAGAGCTCGAATTAATCCCATCGCTTTACTTTTTCTATTTTTCCTTAAATTTAAAAGCCCTTTTATCTGTGAATCGTTATCAGTGTCAAGTATTGATCTAGGTCAATATTAAACAATTTCATAACATAATGGAATTGTCAATTTAGATAACAAGAGCAGATCACTGTTACTATCTTATAGTCTCAAAGTCTAGATACATTTTCCAGTCAACACGCCAAACCATTAATGATTGATCACAACGATACTAAACTAACTCTTTGATCCCAATAATCCCAATCAATAAAAGACAAAGAAGGGAGCGAGAGATTATAAGTTTTCGAAAACAACAGATTAACTCTAAAGAATACTCTAAAATAAGCTCCTAACTGTTCAGGTCCTATTAAACATCTTAGTAGAGGAATTTCTCATCAATACATCACTCTCATTGGAACTCGAAGAAGAGAAAAAACTCGTGAGCTTTCACAGCTATACAACGTTAAACTGCAATTCTCAGACTTTCGCTGCTTTGATCGACCTTCGAGCACCCCTCGGTCTATTCGACTTGCCCACTTGTGCGTAACTCCACAATTAGCTGGCCACCTAAGTATATGACTATGCCAAATTGGTGCTCTCGTTTGCCAGGAGCTAAGCGTGGTACACACGACTGATTTTTCCTAGGCGCTTTATAGCTGAATGGTTTTCTAATGGCTCGACTCCGCCTGCCTGCCACTGCAACAATTTGTTGCAACTGCAACCAACCGAGTATACTACTATAAATTCCATGATTTAAAAACCTCTGACATGGGGGAAGGCAGTCGGAGCCCTTAATTGACAAGACTTTCATAAGAAAGTTACAAAATTAATCCGCTGTTAAGAGTGCCGAGAGGAGATTGGAGAGTGGGTAGGCAGAGCACTAATAAAAGACCAGCCCAGACCAGACCCGACCAGAAACCCAATGTTAACCAAATAGCTCTGAGGGGCCATAACCAAGCCAAGCGAAGCGAGTTAAACATTTCATAAGAGATCTGGGTGGGCAACACCTTCCAGTTCCCAGTTCGGGTTTGTTGTTTTTCATATTTTATTTTATTTTTTCATTTCCATTTGTATTTCTGGTAACAGCCAGCCCTAAGCATTCATTTCGTCGTGTTGCGTAAGCGAAAAACAGTTTTCACAAGCATCCAATTTACATAAGTCCAGTTCTCCAGTTCCGATGCAAGTTTTCAATATGAGACCTTCCCCCCGCCCCTCACGCTGTCCGTCTACTTCCCACTGTCGATAAAAATTTGTTAACTTTTCTTTGGCGTTGATGTTTTTTTTGTTGCTGTTGTTGCGTCTCATTGTTATTTAAGTACCGGACATAAAGTAAAACACGTTTCGCGTTTTTGGTGGCAGACAAACCATTTCTTTAGAGCGATAGAGGAGGGAATGGAGGGAGACAAGTAGTTGAAAGTTTCCACTAAAGTAGCTGATTAACATTTTTCCCAAAACGCCGACACCAAATGTAGAATTTCATGTGACAAACGTGTGAAACGTGATTCCAATTCAAATTGTTGGATATCTGTGACTCAGCCAGAAATCCCTCAGCGGGCTAATAAAAATACGTGTTCTTATATCGACAGCTTACGATTAGCTTGAATAATAATACCTATGTATATACTATTTTATAATCTGTCCGCTAAGCGATCCTAATTTACCAAAAACTCTATCGCAATTAAAGATCACACCAGCTGATTTATTTGTTAAAGTGACCTAAGTTAGATTAAGCGAAATTTAACAGAAACTATCTCAGAGCCATCTAATCCATTCTGATGATCTCTTGGCTACAGTTTACAGTAGTTTGGCTTCAACGATCTTTCGTTTCCAGAACAAACTAAGATTTCAGAAAACGATCTCTGATCAACGATCAGCGGATCTTTTGTTTAGAGTGTACTATAGTGGAATCCCCGACTCATGATAAAGTTAAAGTTGATCCATGGTTAACTTAACTTGCTTGCTAATTATAGTCGAAGTAATCTAAGTTGGTTAACTTAAAAAAAATGATTTAAAAATGTCTTATAGAAGTTATCCGGTGTATCTTATCTACATGCAAATATCTGCTACAACAGAGAGCTAAGATAGTCTATGCGGACTAGAAAGCAAAAGATTTTTGTCTAGACCAGACGCACAATATGCATATTGGACAAACCGCTACCTACAGGGTCTATACGAGTAGTTACCAGTTTCCAAATCATAGACAACACATGGCGCCCGGTCACAGAGCTGGGCAGCTGCTGCTGCTGTAGCTGAATAACAACAGCTCTGTCTGATATTAATAAGGCACAAGTATTTTTATGAGACAGTCAAACGAGTTTGTCGAGAGGCACAGACACCAAGAGTGATCGAGATGGAGAGATAACCCCCCACTCCACCGAGCGGATGTTGGTGATTAGCCAATCGACAGCATGTGCAAGGCGGCGATAAATGACAAGTCTGACCAAGTGGTAAACTGGATAAGTTCTACGTGTGGTGCAGGATGCCAACCACACTTAAGTTGTAGTGCTCCAAGGCCGCTATCTGGTAAAAGACACAATATTAGGGATGTACCCGATGTTTTTGTTGATTCCGATGCTTACCGATGTAAAAGATAAATAAATTCGTTTTAAATATAAACAACTATTTATTCGATCGAAGGAATTAAATGATAAAAGTCAACAGCAATTTTTATTTTTGTCAATGACAAAATTCTCTTTTTTTTTAAGCTGCCAAGAAAACTTGGCTTCTATTGAATGAAAAAGCAATTTCAACAACTGTAACTACAATGCGAAATAACTCTAAAATACAATGAAACTAGAAAAAAAAAGAGAAGAAAAAACAAACAAATGCAGGCGATACATTTTTGGGTGCGGCAAATTAGAAATCTGAACAAAAATAACACTCCCAATATTGTCGCTGGTTTCGTCTCTGAATAATTTATGTGGATCGGAATGCATGGCAATTATTTTTGGTGCACATATTTTAGCTTGTTTTCGTTTTTTGTATTTCTTGTTTCATGAGTTGACTTTGCTTTATAGCTTTGCCATTTGAGTTTCTACTTAGTTCTGTTGCAAAGGTCGTGGGAGCGCGACATTGACCACAGATCTTCACTCAATCTCTTTAACCTCTGTGTCTCACACAATGTGCGTACTTTTGACAAAAGTTCAACCAAAATCGAAGCAATAACAACAATAATTGTGACGAGTTAAGAGCGCCAATACGGAAGTTAACCCGAAATTCGTGCAAATTTGAGGCACACCAAACACATTGAGCTCAACTCGAAACTAATTCAATTTATATTATTTGTTTGTTCAACCCAAAAAAGAAAAGAAACAAATTGCTTATCGAGGCATGTGTGTGTTTATATCATTTATTTATTTTGTAGGAAGCGAAAGCGTTTGAAATCGCACACTCAAGTGGCCGAAATAATTACGATTGATGATGTGTGAGAATGATTGAAATCTGCGGAATCTTGAGAACATCGCAAGCTTATGATAATGACCATAGCGAAAGCTCTGAATGCTTCAAGAACGTGCAAGAGAAACTAATAGCACAATTATTTTTGCAAGTTTTAAAAAACTTGTATGTATCAAAATAAGATTTCACTCCGATAAACAGAGGAAATAATAATCATAAGTTAAGCCCAAAAAGTGTTACTTAACTGTAACGTTCGTTACCTAACAGCAATACAGCAATGATAATTACCTACATACTTGACATATTTCGTCTCCCTCCCCTTGAGTCTTGATACCACGCCCAATTCAGGGACGTAGCCAAAAAGCAATCACACAACCAAACACCAGGTGCTGATTAAGCCAGTTGTCACCTGATTTGAAACCCAACGCCAAATGCAATTCACTTTATGCAAATGTGTTTTGGTTCTCGCATGTCTTTTTATAACGTCTCGTCGTTGAGACTGTTACGGTAGTAAAGCTTATAGATGTGATATATCATTTTGGAATTTCACATGATGTCAGCAAATAAAATACAATTTAACCAGTTAATGATCCGGTGAGCAGACAGTCTCTGGCTGAAAGTCTGCTGACGCTTCAATAATAAATATACGATTATTAGTAACCAATTTGTTGAGAGTCACTTCACTTGGGGATACCCTGTTCTTTGTGAAATCTTCTGTGATCAATATGAAACTTGTTAATGACAGGTTTCTTTATTACTATTAAATGGGAAACTTTTAGATCCTATAGGGAATATATAACCAATATCTACGCTTTAAGTATATTAATCCTAATTAGATTTAATAGTGTTTCTTACTGAAAAAGAGAAACATTAATGAAATTTTAGCCTAATTTGCGATCGTTGTGGGTCGTCGCTGCTGTGACTGATGCTGTTTTTGTTGGTCACACAAGGCGTATGAGCAATTTAGGCAAAAGATAATTAATTTTCAGAGTCTCAAATTAACATGTGTTTCATATTTCTCATCTTGACAAATCAAAGCGCTTACTAAGCGTAAAAATACGACACGAAATTCATTCATTGAAAAGCAAAAGAAAGAAGAGGTAAAAAACATTGCGCCAATCCCAAAACTACTTACAAGACTGAATACAAAAAAATCTAATGTGGAAAAGGTAAAAACAACAAGCAATACAACATCAGCTTTTCATTTCTTTTAATTTCATTTAATTTCTTTTCGGATTTTTTTAACGAAGACAACAAAAAGTTGACGCTCGTTGCATTGCCCGTAAAGCAACGTCAGGCAGTTCCAAAACGAGACAGTCCCCGTCTCCGTCCCAACCGAATAAATGCAGTAAAACGAAACGAAATAAAAGAAAAGAAAAAAGAAAACAAGACTGTAAGTGCAATGGATAGAAGGGTTTCTCTTTTAACGAGCCAACGAACGAACCAAGCAACCAGTTTCATCAATCGGATTGGCGTCCGATCCGAGCACTCGAATCGGATCGGATCGTGGATTCAACTGCCACTTGGCTTTGACAAAATATAAAATAAAAACAACAACAATGTCTACGACGACGACGACAAGCTCTGTCTTAGGGCTGCCGGTGGGCAGGCAATCCATAGATCAAGCGAAGTCGGCGCAACGGGTATTGCATACCAATTTTGAGCAAGTTGAAAACGTGAAACGAGTGAAAACTCAAAACCTGTTTTCCACATAGTATACATAAGCCCCTTTTTCTCTCTCTATCACTCTCTCTCTCTCTCTATATATATATATATATATATATATATATATATATATATATATCTTCTCTAACCCCTACATCCCTCCAACCGTCGACAAAATGGATTTGGCTTTGGCTAAGACAACGAAATAAATACTAAAGAAAAAAAGAAACAATTTTTGCTTTGGCACGCTGACAGGTACTAAAACCAAAAAGAATCTGACGAAGAATCTGAAGGCACAACAACAAATTAAGGATTGCTGATAGCAGTAGTGCACTAAGATTAAGTTCCAAGAACACAATGAAATGAGGCAAACGCATAAAAAGGAACATAGAACAAGATACAAAACTATATTTGTATCAAAAACTGCAGTTTGTTTCAAAATGCCCAATACTCCAACAAATTTATGTAATGCATAGAAATTATGATATTAAACCAAATGGAGCAAAGTAATTGTATACCCCTAATATGCAACAAACACGATTAAAGTTATATAATTTGTACCAACTTTAACAGTATAGTACAATTAATATATTAACTAGAAAATATAATAAATAATATAACGAATTATTCTGTACAATCAACTCAAAAATCATCTTGAAGTAAGTGAGCGATATAATGTGTTGTATATCGATGTATTGTATCTCAATTGTCGGACTTATTGCACCCAAAAGTCTCTGATCGGAACTTGAAAAATGAAGCATTTACGAGGGCGGGTTGTCAGTCCTGGTAATATTGGCGGGAATTTTAGCATGCGTAAATCCGATTATCGAGCTGCTATCAGATTTCTGTTCTTTAAAAAAACAATGAAAAATGAGTTAACAGAAGTTTATGGTGAATCAGTTCCTTCAATTTCAAGCATTTAGTCTTGGAACGCTGAATTTTGGCACGGGCGGACAAGCATTTTTGACGAGGACCGCCCGGTACGTCCCAGAGACTTGAGAACACCAGCAATAGTAGATAAAGTCCTAAAAATGATATGGAATGTTCGCTGAAAAAAGCTGCTAGAGATTGCTAAACCCCCAAACATATCTTACAACATTTTACACGAATATTTAAATTTCTTCAAGGTTAAGCCCGCGATAGTTCTTAACTGAAATTAAATTCAACCGCCTGTTCATTGCGCAGTAGAGTTTGGAATTCTTTAACGCAAATACGGAACATATTCTGCGAAACTTGGATATATTCCATACACTAGACAGCAAGCAACAGCTAAAGCAGTGTATTTGAACCGGAGAATCGGCGCCGAAGAAGGCAAAGACTGGTCCATCGACCATCAAGGTGATCATAACGGTTTCCTGGGACGCCCGAGGCCTAATTCGTGTGTATTATCTGGAAAGGCAAAACTTTTACTGAATAATACTATTCTAGAGCAAAACACTACGCCATTCTTTGGCATCTCCGCTTTTTCAGAATGTGACTATTATCTCTTGCCAAAAAAGTGGATTGTTGGACAAGTCATATTAAAGGGGAGGCATAACAAAATTGAAGGACCGTTGAACTAAGTGCACAAGTCTAAAAGGAAACAATGTTGATATGATATGATAAATTGGTCGGAATAAGTGCAGTGTAAGATAGGGTTGCCTAGGTATCTCAATTAGGTTTCGTTCTAATGTATTTATAAATGCAGTGTGTACCTGCAAAGACAGAGATAAAGAAAGAGTGCAGTTATCTAAATGCATTTCAGAAAGTACTGCTTGCTCTCTCTCCCACTTTTCTTATTGCTTTGTATGCAACTTTCGGCTTCAGTTGTAAAGCGAGTTGGCAGCTCCGACTCATGATGGGATTAACCTTTAAGCGAGCCCAAGTAGCTCAAGCGTCAAACGCCAAAGTCAAAAACGTGCAAATATTTTCAGCACACGCTGTTGTTAACTTGTTTTGGTATGCGAGGTATGTACATATGTACACACAACTGCTCTCTCTCTCTTACACACACTCACACTCTCTTCCTCTCTGGCTATGCTTAAAGCTCTCTCTTTTCCTTTCCGTCTAAGCTACTTCCTCACCGCATTGTTGCACCAACAAGCCGCTGTTGTGTTTTTCTTGTTTTTGTGTGTATTACATGGAAAATGAGAAATTGCCGCTGCTTCTTCTGCTTCTCCCTCATCGTCTTCTTTATTCGCCTCGCCTCCCACTAGCCTCGCAGTCGCATCGCTTGGCTTGGCTAAGCGCTCGCGTAGAAAGTTTTAGCGTTAACGGCCAACCAACCGACCATCCGCCCAACCGCCCCTTTGATCGTGCGCTGCTGCCGTCGTCGCTGCGCTTGCCTGCTGCTGTTTTTGTTGCTGTCGTTATTGTTGCTGTTTGCTTTCGACCTTTCTTCTTTTCATATGCCTCACACGCTGTGCCATGCCCTTATTTCTTCGTTCGCTAAGCAACAACACGCGCGTCTGTTACTGTTACTGCTGTCACTGCCGCCGACACCGACGACGTCGACGACGGCGTAGACCGTTGCAGTAAACAACTAACAAGGAACAGTGGGACACAAGCAGACAAAATCTAGGCATCTTTGAAATGCTCCAATGCCCGCCAAACTCGTGTAATTATGTAGTTGTACCAACTCGGTTAATTGTACAACTGGTTGCAACGTGTTTGGACATGTTCGGTGTCGATTGCGCGTAGATCAATACAATTTGATATGTATGTATGTACATACATTGTATGTTACCAAGTTGCATCAACTAATCGCAATGTGTGCGGGCAGGTGGAAGTTATCAATTTTTAGAAAAATTAATAATAGTTAATGTTTTAAAATTCCTTTCGTATTTCCTTGGCAAGTGGTACCAAATGTGGGAAAACATACAAAACTTACTACAAATAAACAAACTATTTATGTATTTAGAAACAAGCGTACTAAAAATCATACGACGCTTAGACAGTAAATCAAATTTATACTTATTTATATTACTCAGTCAAATTTATGGATTCCAAAATAAAGGACATGTCAGAATATTCCAGACCGTCTCCCTCCATTATTCTATAGACAATGCAATCAAAATAATTATGTAAATTTAATCGAAAATATTACTGTAAGAAGTAACTTCATCATGCATATCCGAGCTAATAAGTTAAGAAAGAATTAAAAGATATCGAATTCTCTATTGATGCTGATCAAGAATATATATATACATATATATATATGTATATACTTTATGGAATCGATCACGTTTCCTTTTGCCTTTCCTTTCGAGAAACTATGTAGATATTTATAACCCGCAGTGTATACAAGCAACAAAACACTATTAATCTGTTTCTGCCCATTGTAGTTTAGATCTGGCTTCTGCTTCGACATCTTCTTTGTCTTTGCCTTCTTCTTTGACGCTGGCATGAGTACTTTTATGACGCCAAGGCCTTGATTCGATTTGAACCCATTGTCTTGGTCTTTGGCGGGGGTGTGAGATTACCATATATACACACACACACATACACAGGCAAGCATAGCACACAGTTTGTATGCATATCGAGATGGGAGATGCGATTTTTGAGATTAAGATATGAGAGCTGCGTTTGCAGTCATTTTGTTGACGCTTTACACTAACCTGTATTTGACTACGTCTGACATCATAATGCAACCAATTATCTGTGGAGAAGGCGATTGCAAGCAGCGCTGTGGCAATAATAGCACAGATTGTCGCTATCGATAGCGTTACGGCTGAGCAGGGCATTTTGATAAGTTGATGATCTGTTTACTGCTCCTTTTGCACTGTAACTGTTACTACTAATGGTGCTGCTACTGCTACTGCTACTGCTAGTGCTGTAACTGTTACTCCAAGTATTAGTGCTCCTTCTGCTGTGTTCTTCCGTTAAACGGTTACTTTGTTGTTGTTGTGACTTCGAAGATTTTCCGAACGAGTAAAATCAACGACAACGAAAAAATACGGTTGTACAGTTGTAGTTGCTTTTTGTTATTATTATTCTTGCTCTTCTGTTCACAGCTAGCTTCTGCTGCTTCTTCCTATGCCAGCAACCAGTTAGCTGCTGCGGCGGCGACACAGAAAAAAAAGCACGAAAAAAATACGTGTATAATAATTCAGTAAGCAGTGGCAACGGCAAACGGGAATAAGCCAGCCAAGTAATACAGGCACAATAACCGACACACTAGCGCACGCGTGCACACGTACACTCGCACACACACAGAAAAAGATATCAGACACACGCACACACGTTAAGACTTTGCTGATGCGACAAACGACAACGACAAACTGCGCTCAAGACAACGTTCGCCAGCGGACTGAACGCCAAAACTCTGAGCCAAGTTTCAATAGCTTAGCTCAAACGAAACGTTCACGACGGCGTTGACGTTGACGTCGGCTTCGACTGAGACTGCGACAGCGGCAGCACTGAAAATGCAGCCGACCCGGCTCTTCTACCTGCTGGATAAGACCACTAAACAAAAACAGCAAAGACGACTGACAAACAAGAAGAAAATCACAAAAACAAAGTATACTCGATCGTAGTTTGTAGTTGCTGTTGTTGTTGTCGGCGACGATGGCCTTTTTGGACTTGTGTATTTGTTTGTATGTGTGCATATTTGCTGTTGCTTTTGTTGTAACAGCCTGTTGATATTTTTCTAGTTTTGCACCTTTGTCATATGAAAGACGAAGGTAGGAACAGGAGCAGGGTAGACTATGAAATACACTGCAAAAATAGTATGTATTGTGTCCACTTCCTTTGCATTTAGACTGGGAAAGGAAATTCAGTCATGCAATCCGATTTCTAAAATAATATTAAGATCATTTCAAAAAAGGAATTTTGTGGAGATTTAAATTTTAATTTGTATAGTTGAATAATACAAAATATTTTTAACCTATGTAGATTCCGACAACCACTTATTTACCGACACTTTCTGTCTTTCTATTAGGACTTTTATTAATACAATCTGCTACTACAACCTTTAAAATTTGTTCTATTTTTCACAGCGTTGCTTGCACAAAACATCTCAACAGAAAAATTGAAATTACTTCGAGAAATTATTCGTGCACAGATTTGAGATTTTCGACAGGGATTATCAAGACATGAATGATTCAATCCATTGTAGAAATGTGGAGCAACGACTTCAGTCGTGGCCGTTATGCTGTGCAGGAAAAATTCATTGAAAGCCGATCGTTCTTATGCCAGAAGAAACTGACTGTTCGAAAACTAATAAGGAAAGATCGTCATGTAATATAACGTGAGATTGAGAAGATTGAGATTGTCGCAAGAAAATGACTAAAAAATACATACAAATTAAAAAGAAGAATCAATCAAAAGTCGTTAATTTTCGAAACACTTTAAAGTAAATAGTCGGATGGGTAATTTTAAATGGCACACGACTATTTGTTTACCAGAAGGTATTGGAGAATTTGGGAGAACCAATCACCAAAAGACAAATTGTCCTTCACCATGAAAATACTGTGACACGTCGGTTCACACAAAAGAGGTTTTGATTATGCAACACATCGAACTAATGGGTTATCTGCCTTACATCCATGATTTGGTATATAATGTCTTCTTCTCAATAATGAATAATGATAACCATGACATAAGAGGCGGTTAATGACTTTAAAAAGATTATTTTAGAGGTACCCACTTCTGAGTCTAAATATGTTTAAGATTATCGTATAGAAAAGAGCATTTATATTAATGGAGAATACCTGAAAAAAACCCATAATGCCAGTTTTGATGATGGTTAACTTAGGCACGCCAAAGATTTTATTCCAGTATTACATTTTCGACATTTCGACATTTGTATGACAGCTGTATAATATAGTAGACCTATTTTAACTAAATTTATTTAAGATTTAAAAGACAATGCAAAATACACCGTTTTTCGACCGTTCGTTCCTAAATCTTTGGCGGGTCAAATAAATCTTTCTTTCTGGTTTTCTAGTAAACGGATTTATGGTATCAAAATATCATTGATTTATGTTTTTTGCGAACATACCATATGCCTTAATATTTGTATACCATGTGGAGGTGTATTAAGTTTGTTAAACAGATATATCAGTCATAAGGAGGCGTGGAAAATTCGTTAAAGTACACAGAATTCTTGACCAGCAACAATAGCCACAGTCGATTTAGCCATATCTGCCTGTCCGTCCATATGAACGACAAAATCTCAGAAATGGTAAGAGCTCCTAATTTTTGTAAGTAGGTATTTTGTGGGTATATCACAGGGTATATTAAGGTCGTCTGTCTGGTTTATTGTATACATATTCTTTACTAATTTTGGAACAGCAAAATAAATCGATTTCATGTGACTATGACATCTGTTATTATTAATGATTATCAGGGGCGTAGATTAGAGTAAAACCAATCTTTCTTAGCAAAGTGCCAAAGGAAGGAGAATAGATCACGAACGTCAAAACGAACATATAGCTTGCGGCGCGTTTGTTCGTGTGTATATGCGTTTTAACGTGATTTGATTATTTAACAAGGAGATAAAAAAGTGACATACCTTAGAAAGTATATACGTATATTCTTGATCAGTGTTAACAGCCGAGTCCATCTAGCAATGTCCGTCTATGTCCGTATGAACAAACAGCTGTTAGAGACTAAAAAATCTACTGTACATTTTTTGGATAGAAGCATATCCACTATCTTCCTCTCAAATCGGGGCAAGCTACAACTCATCTATAATTTCGTAGATAAAACCCACGTTTTTGAGGTTGAAGTTTGCTTTTATTAAAATCAATTATCCTACTTAATCGCATCATCAAACTTCCCTTACTCGAATCATCATTATCCAAAGAAAAAGTTCGACTTATGGAGACTTCGACCAATGGAATTCTTATTAATTAATAATAATTCATATCTATTTTTTTAATATAGTGGAAACCGTACTCGCTGGGATACCATATTTCTCAGTCACTACCATTTTTATGATCCACTTTCGATTTATTTAACATGTTTGAGTTTTTCTTCAAGCGATTAGCATTTAAATACACGTTTTGGTGCCATGTTAAATAATCTTGCGCTAATGCTTTTCACAGTGACAAAGAAGTAAATAAAGAACGTCTTTAAGTAACACGAGCCACTACCGTTAAAGTTAAAATTCGTAAATATAATTTATATATGTACTATGTATGTACATACGTAAAATAGTTAAATTTAGCAACGAGTATTTAACAGTAGCGGCCATACATATTTCTTTCAGTGTAGTCCCAAATAATGTAATGGCGTTGCATCTGTGTACAGCAAGAGATGCTGCGTCTGCGCTGTTGACGTCGATGCCGCTCGGCGCAGGTAAACAACAACACGGCACAGCAAGTGGTAAGTATGCGTTTCTTCAAGTCTGTGTGTGTGTGTGTGTGTTTGGCATTGGCATGCCGTTTCGTTGTTGTTTTCATCAGCCTCATAGTTGTCTTCTATTTTGGGTTTTTAGTTATTGCGTGGGTTTTTTCTCAATTGCATTTTTGGGCGCGCTCTCGAAGGCGACTGTATTGGATTTTTTGTGTATGTGTATACATATGTATGTATGTATGTGCTTGTGTGAGTGTATTCTTGGTCAAATACCAGAATCACTTAGATAAGTAACAACAAATACAACACAAAACAGGCTAGGCTCAATCGTTGCTGCCGAAGTTGATGTTGTTGCTTTTGGTTGGCCAAAACATGTCTGTGCCTGTCAGTCAATCAAACCGTATGTCCGTCCGTCCGTCCGTCTGTCTGTCTGTTTGTCAATTTATCCATACTTCGTTTTCTTTTCGCATGCCTTTTGCATTCCACAGCGTCGAGTTATAGTAAGCAGTTGTTATAGCTGCTGTTGCTGCTTTGACTTATTGCTATTGCCACTTGAATATTATGTATGCGATGGGGGCATTTAATTCACATTTTAGCACAAATTATTAAATATTTGACAGAGTCAACAGCGACAACGGTAACGAAAGTGAGAGCGACAAGTGAAAAGACTTCCGCTGACCGCTGCACAGAGAATCTTTAATTTATGCGAATATTGGCAAGCCGAAGCGTAAACTTCCATTCATTCCAAAAAGAGCTTCCGCGTTTTTGTAATTTTAATAACTTTGCATTGTTTGGCCAATGGACAAACACAAAACGTGTTCATTGCTGCCTATGGCGTTGCGTTTGCCGTAGTGAAAGTAACAGGTGACCGCAACGGTCAACGCCGAATACGTCGCGTTGCTGTCAACGCTTCTATCGAACATACACATGTTCATATGTATGTATGCACACACCCAAATGTGTGTGTGTGTGTGTTTGCGTTGTTGACCCACAGCGAGACCCTTGCTCATGAAAGTCGCCAAAGAGCCAGGCGTGTAAAAGAGAGAACGTCTGCGCCAGTTGTTGCAAAACAAATTTCTACAGCTTTCGGGCGATCAATGTGAAAATAAACAAGAAAACAATAAACCATTAATTGTAATGGGTAAACATTTAATTGCAGCGTTAAAGCCAATGAGCTTTGACATCCCATATTTCAAAATGTTGTGATACAACAATTGTACATATGTATATATGTGAAATTCACATTTTGCATTTTAATATTCAAAAGTTGAAAATGTGCAATTCAAATACATGAATGAAATTGTGCACAATGCGCCGATATACAGTGATATCGATAGTTCATCTGCGATAGTTCTTAATTCAACTAGCATATTATCACCATTAATCAAATAACCTATTATTGAGGATATTCCTGCAACTGATTTTGGTTAGATTTTGATTTCGGTGATCGACTGTTCACAGACCCATACAAGGTGTGTGTTGTATCCAAAACAAATAAGGAAAATCTGGTTGTACTAGAATATTTTAAATAATCAGATCTGATGCAGATTTATATTTGATTTTAATTTCATTTCGGGTGATTGGTGTTCGCTTTCATTCTGTTATAATGCCAATATTGAGAAATATGCAAGTTTTATACAATTCAACTTTAAATATTTATGTTTATTTATTTAAGTTACAAAATTTATGGGAACACGAAAGTTCCACATGGAAATTTCGGGTAAGAAGCGGCTTAGAACAATGAAGTTTGAACATGAAAATATGTTTAAGAAGTTGGATAGAAACTCATAATGTTTAAGGCTCAGTTAAAATATAATAAATAAATGGGAGCATTCAAAAACTACATAATCTCCAAGCAAATTATTATTTCTAAATTTTGTGCTTTGGCGCCAAAATAATCTGATCCACAGCTATATATTTTGAATCTTCTAGTGTGACCAGACATCCATTTTTTTTGTTTTGGGCACTTTAATTTTCAAGGAAACGTATCGGTCAAAGTATATCACAAAAGAGATTTATCGATATATCGATTTACTAATGTATTTCAACAGCCCAAGCAAATATATATCAGTTTTGGGAATACCTTTAATATTCTGGATGACAAGTGTTTTAAAGTTACGAATAATAACAAAAGCGGGCATTCTCACATTAAAATTAACATCATGCCGTCCCTCTATGAGCACTGTGGTGACATTGCGTGGCAAGGCACGCGTGAGGCACACATTTTCGCCTTTAAGTGCATCTTCTGTAAACACCAATTGAAAAATGAACATACGGGACTGATAGAGTACGATGTCGTTGTGGAACAAGAGGCGATAACAACAAAAACACTGCGTAGTTACCGCGCAAAAGAGCAGGCATTAATTAAAACTGTCCAGCTCGAAACAGAGCCGACAGCAGAACTCACTGAATCGGAGCTCCAAAAAGGTCCGTTGGAGAGGAGCGAAATCAAACACTGGCCCGAATCAGAGCATGAATCGGAACCTGTGATTGATATGCCCGGCAACAGCCGTATCGACAGCGTCGACAACAGCGACACATTGATGAACAGCGCTGCCGAGGACTTGGAGTCTGCGGTAAGCTATAACTTAAATCTAACAGAGTTACCTGTTATTGCAATTTAAATTCAGCATGTCTTGAATTGCACAGTCCACCGATTCTTCAAACTTTTGGCTGCGACCGCATCCTATAATGCTGTCCCTCGTTGAGCAATACAAAGAGGCTCGCCTGCTGTGGGACATGGGCATGTTTGAGTATCGCAACTACAAACGGCGCGGCGAAGCCTGCGAACAGATTGCACGGCATCTAAACGCACAGTTTGATCTGCATTTCAAGGGTCACCAGATTGCCGACTACACGAAAAAGCTGCGCTCCACCTACGCTGAGGAGCAACGTCGTCTGGAGCGGAATGCGGATGCCATACCAGCTAAATGGTACTTTGAACGCCTGAGCTTTCTGTGCAACAGTGTACGTAGAAGACGTTGCTCCGGGGCGGCGTGAAAGCGCAGCAACAAGGAGAGCGACATGGACGACGTGGTTCTAGACTCGATGTTGCCCGTGCCGCAGCTGACAGATGAGCAGAATGTTAAATTCATAGACCTCTATCAACGCTGTAATCGTCTCTGGGACATGCAGGACCTGACCTGCCGCCTGCGACATGTACGTGTGGAAGCCAAAAAAACACTGCTGCAGCTGTGCCGCAGCGAGCTGCAAGTGCCGCTGGAACCGGCACAGCTTCAGCGATACATTAAACATATGCGCAAGGCCTACGCACAGGAGAAGTCACGTCGCTTCGAATGCACGCGCAAGGGACTCGCCCCAAGGTCGCTACCAGCAGCAACTGCAGTTCCTCGACGAGCACATGCCGCCCTTCCAGTGTAAACAGTGCGACGAATTGCTGAGCAGCATGGATCGTTTCAAAGTACACTGTGCCGGGCACAACGGCAGTTTGCCCTTCGTATGCACCTTCTGTAAGCGCGGCTTTCCGCGCAGCGACAACTGCATCATGCATGTGAGGCGTCAAACACAAGATTTTCATCTGGCCTGCAAGGAGTGTGGCAAGTGTTTTGCCAACACCACGGATCTGCAGGTGCATCGACGCCAACACACGGGAGAGAAGCCGTATTGCTGCGACGTGTGCGGCAGTCGCTTCAGCAACTGTTCCTTCTTCGAGCGCCACAAGCGACGCCACGAGTAGCGGCCTACGGGCAAATGTCATCTGTGCGAAAAGGTGTTCTATGAGACCTCTTTGCTTAATGACCACATCAAGGGACATCTAAATGTGAGAGACAAAAAGTGTGATATTTGCAGCAAATCCTTCACCAGCGCCAAGTATCTGCGCCAGCACAAGGAGATCCATGCACCCCAAAAGCGCTACATCTGCAAGATCTACGGCAAGGGATTCGCCCAATACGCCGGCCTCAGCGGCCACATGAAGTCTCATGGCTCGTCAGTGCGCGGAGTCGCCCTGGAGGAAACCAACGCAATATCATCCCCAAATACTGGATAAATCCGCAGTCTGTTCTGTCTTAAAGACAGCAACATTTGTTACTTTAAATATAATAGTATAGAGGCATTTTGATAAAAATGTTTATTTTAACGATTTATATTATATAAATATTGTTTTATCAGACCTGTTTTGTATTGCCTTTTTGGCATCAATTTCCTAGAAAGAGTGTATAGCTTCGAATGTATAGCAATCGAATTCGTTAGGCTTTTAGTTCGCTGCTAGAAGCGTCGTAGTGCTCACGGCCTCCCTGCCGCTGTTGGAAGTGTTAAAACGATTGCCGGAGGCATCTCCGACCCTATATGCATATATTCTTAATCAGATTCAGTAGTCAAGTCGATTGACGTCTGTTTGTCAGTCTGACCAGAACTGTAAGAGCTGGAAACTACAGAGTTGGTATGTAGATTCCTAGATATCATACGCAAATCAAGAGATATTGCAGACGTGATAAGATAAAATTTAGAAGATACCCAAGGACGAAGAAGAGTATACTGACGCTACTACACACTACGGGAAATTATCTCATATTTAAAGCATTAATCAATATTTCTTAATGTAATTTATGGCAATGCATAAACACAAAATCAAACATTTAAGTATAACAGCTGTTAAACTGAGCCGTTCCAGCAAACAATTTGTATGTGAATTTTAAAAATTGACAAAACAAAAAAAGAATCTTGGATATGGGCATTTCCATGATGTCGAACGTGACCATCGTAGACATTAAAAGTGAATTAAAAGCCAAAATAAAATAGATTTTTCAATATATAGCTCTTAATTAGCCTTACAATGGGTGCTAAGGTCGATTTTAGGGAGGCTTTCGATTTTAAGATAATTACAAAAAACCAAGGGATTCGCACGTGACAAAAACAGAAGTGGTTTTCGTCGCCAACAATTTAAACGCCGATTTCAGCGAAGCCTGAAGCAATATTTTAATGTAAATAATTTCAAAATGTTGTGCATAGATGCCTCTTAAAACTGATAGTAATTTTACCCAAAAATTAATTATAGTTTTTTTTAATTCAATTTTAAGCACTGTCGCACGTGACACCGAAATATGTGATAATGCAAAGCCGAAATTATCGTAACTTGCAATCGCATACTTTCTTATACATTATTTTTTGACTCCTTGTACCTTTCCAAAGATTTGGAGTACCATAAGACAATGCATAATAACTTATTCTGAGAATTTGTATCAAAACAAAATATACACTAGAAATGCCCAAATGAGAAAAGATGCACTTGTTCGACGTTGCAACCCAAAACCTCGAAATGGGTTATGAATAGAGACGAAATTTTGTTACATTAGTTAAATTACATTGCTTTCCTATTAAAATATCGACTAAACACACTTTTATTGTAATGAAACAAGTTGTTTTTAAACACTTTAAATGTTTTGGTCTCGGTGGACCTTTTGGTGGAAATGCCCATATTAATAACTCGGGCTTGTAGGTGGTTTGTACTTTTTGATAACCCATAAAACGAGATGGAGTCCAAAATTTTGGCATAAAGGACAAGCATCAGGGTGCCAATGTATCCTGAAAATTTCATTGCGATCGGATAATAATCTCGGAAGTTATTCAAAACTCAATATTACTCAGTGTCGGGCCAAAGGAAGAAGAAGAGCACATTGACGTTACAACGCGCTATTAGTGTCACTCTTATTTCCATTTTGAAGAATAAGTAAAGGGTCTCTCATAGTCGACTTCGACTGTAGTCTTTCCGACTTGTTTTACCTATTTTTGTAACGTCCGCAGCATATTACTATAGGTAAAAAATGCAAAACAAAATGTTATTGACTAAAAATGAAAATATCAAAGCAAAATTGGAAATGGTAATGCATTTTATAGGTCTCCTAATTATCGTACCTAATTTTGTTTCGATCGGACCACTATATTATATAGCCACCGTGTAACTGATCTTGCCGATTTGCACTAAGGTAGCAGTTTTTGAACCTATTGAATTGAAACTCCGTTTGCTCACATATTTTTAGCTTTTAAAACAACTTGCCAAAATTTTCTAGATTTGGGCTAATTCTTCATATAGTTGCCATATAACCGATCTGGTCGATGTATAACAACTTGGGTGGGTTTCTCGTACTAAACAAATCATGGGTTAATTTTAAAAAAATATTTTGGTGATTGAACCGTGCGGTGCAATTTTTTAAAAAAAAATGTATACCGTTTTAGCGTAAATTTTTGAATCTGTTGGCGCTATGATTGAGGATTATTTAATAGGCTATTTCCACGAGCAGCATCATTTGGCTCATCCACTCACATCTGAATGAGTCTGTTTTTTGGATTTCCACGAGCGAATGACTTATAGGCTATTTCCAGGACAGCACATTCGGCTCATTTGACGCCATTTTCATCATCCAGACCGAATTTTCAGTTCATGCCTGTATAAAATCCCATGAGGCCTGGATGTTCGGTTCGCCTTCATCCAATTTGGATAATGTCATTCGTTGCTAACGACCCTGTTTTTTTTCAGTATTTTTTTATCGAACACACAATATTTATCGATTTTAACAGCTGACATCTAATAAATGAGTTAGCGCAAAATTTAAATTTCAAAAAGCATCTGAGTTTTTTGAGAAATCATGGTAGAAAAATACTCCATATTATTGCTACAACTCTTAAATTCAATATTTTACGGCTTTTAATAATTATAATTCTACTAAATGCTGTAATACGTTTATCAAAATAAAGCCTGTTTAAAGACCAATCAGCTGTTCTGACAAACGTCAGTTTACAGTAAGTCATTCGCTCAGTGTTGCCAGATTCGCTTTTTTCCCGTCAAATCTGGCTTTTTTCAAAGGTCGCTTGCTAGAAAATATTGTAAACAGCGGGCAGCGGGAATTCTGGCTTTTTTTTTTTAAATGCTTTTTTTTCAGATTTTTTTGTGTATTTGCCCAAAAGTATGGAAAAATAATTGCTTACACTGTTTTGTCGACGGTTGCCAACAACACTTTTAGTAACATATCGATTGTATAGTGTTGTGAACCTTAATGAACATCGATAAACCAATTTATACTACAGCGTTACTATCGTGAGCTTACATTCGTATGTGTAGTGAAATTTAAAAATATTAATAAATAATAATGCCAAAAGAATACAAACAAAAGTGTCGGGACGCCTGGCTGAAAAGCGAGGAATTTAAGACTTGGGCACGAAGGGACGACACGGACGAAATTATGAATTTACAGATATGGCTTGCGCAGACACGCAGAAAAATGTTGCTACACATATAAGATGCCTGATAAGTTCCTAAAAATGATAGGAACGGGGCTATCTTACGATAACAAAAATGAAGAAATTGACAATCTGGACGAAATTATTGAAATTTTATAAATAATATAGCAGATGCTGCTACAATAATTTGTATACCAACAGATTTTGTGGGGAAAAATATAGAAAAAAAAGAATGAAAAACCAGCTTTTTATTGGCTTTATTTTTTAATTTTTTAGCTTTTTTGCAATGTTCCTCCCGTCAAAAACAGCTTTTTTTTAAGACAAAAGTTGGCAACACTGCATTCGCTCGTGGAAATCCAAAAATAAGTGAATGAGTCGAATGATGCTGCCCTTGGAAATAGCCTATTACTGTAAACTGACGTTTGTCAGAACAGCTGATTGACCTTTAAGCAGGCTTTATTTTGATGAACGTTTTACAGTATTTAGTTGAATTAAAATTATTAAAAGCCGTATAATATTGAATTTAAGTGTTGTATCAACAATATGGAGTATTTTTTTACCATGATTTCTTGAAAAACTCAGATGCTTTTCTGAAATTTAAATTTTTGCGCTAACTATTTTATTAGCTTTCAGCCGTTAATATCGATAAATTTTGTGTGTTCGATAAAAAATACTGAAATTCGACAGGCAACGAATGACATCATCCAAATGGGAAAAAGCCTATAACAAATCATTCTCAGCAAATTTTTCGTAATAATCAAAAAAAAAAACTTAACATAAAAGAAGGAGAAATATTTAATGATAAGAAAACATAAAATGTATAATAACCAGTCGGAAAGTCTACAGTCGAAGTCGACTATGAGAGACCCTTTACTTATTCTTCAAAATGGAAATAACAGTAACACTAATAGTACCCCACTGCGCGTTGTAACGTCAACATGCTCTTCTTCTTCCTTTGGCACTACACTGTGTAGTATTGTGTTATGAATACCTTCCGAGATTATTATCCGATCGTAATGAAATTTACATTAGGACCCCGATGCTCGTCCTGTGTGCCCAAATTCAGAACTCTAGCTTTAATATTTTTCATTTTATGGGATTTCAAAATTTTTGTTTTCAATTTACGGAGGCGGAAGGGGCCGTGTCAAAATTGTACGAACGAACCATCATACCAAATTTGGTGACTCTAGCTCTTATAGTCTCTGAGATCTAGGCGCTCATACAGACAGACGGGAAGACGGACGGACGGACATGGCTATATCGACTCAGCTACTGATGATGATCAAGAAAATATATATTCTTTATAGGGTGTGCCGGGCTTCCTTCGACCTGATCCGCACATTTAGACAAAGTTAATAGACCCTTTTTACTTTTATTTAAAAGTAAAGGGTCTAAAAATGTTCCATTTGCTCTGAAAATAGGGTTATTGTTATAGCTTGTGCCCACTAAAATTGGGCAAAAGCGGTATAATGAACTTGTGTGAATGTATGTAACAGGCAGAAGGAAGCGTCTCCGACCCTATAAAGTATATATATTCTGAATCGGTATCAATAGCCGAGTCGATTGGCACCTGTCCGTCTGTCTGTCCGTCTGTCTGTCCGTCTGTCTGTCTGTCTGTCCGTCTGTAAGAACACGTGGATCTCAGCAACTATAAGAGCTAGAGTCTTCAAATTTGGAATGTAGGTTCCTAAATACCATACGCAGATCAAGTATATTTTAAGTTTTCGATACCAAGTCCCGTTGGTTTTAAAATTAGGAAAATCACCAAAACATAAGAAATGTTAAAGCTACAGACTTGAGATTTGGCACACATGATCAAAAGCTTGGGCTTAATGTGTCCTTTATCGCGATGCCACGCCCCCTTCGCCCATAACTCGAAAAAGCTGATAACAAGAGCAGTTTTATAGCTAGAAACTTTAGTTATAAAAGAAAAAAATTTATGCAGCGCAGCAGATGCGACGCAGCGCAGTAGCAGCGCAGTCACTGAGCCGCGGCGACGATATATCAAACGAAACGACGCGTGGCACTGTGGCGCTAAACATAAACAATCAACAACTGCAGTCCAGTGTTGCCAGACTATCGCAAGCTACCTACTCTCGATACAAGCAAAATCGACTTCAAGCGATATATGTATTTCAATCCTATTATAATGAAAATACTTGTCTTTGAAGACCTGCACAGGGTTTCCTACTGTCGCGCGCGCTCGACTGATCGGCTTGTTTGTTTTTGAAAAGTGGAAAAAATGTAACGTCCGTTATGTACTAGTTCCACAACGGCCCAGTTTTTAAATAAAACACGAACGGAGTCATTTTTGTCCCCAATAAAAACATATATATTTCTGCTTGGTTTTTGAATTTGAAACAGAATAATAATTAAATCGTAATCTTAAGTCATATGCTTTGAAATGTTAGTAATTTTAGACCCTGTACCTTAATAAGGTCTACCTAGTTTGTCAGAAAAAAGTGCTTAACAGGAAGAAGGAAGTCTGGCAGACCTCATTAAGTTTATATGTGTGTATATGTATATGCTTTAGAATTTTGGCATGCCGCCTTCTGAACCCGAGAATCGAAAACAAATTCTTGGAGATCTAATTAGAAAGCAGAAACTTGAGTCTTGAATTTTAATAAACAGAGGAGACTCGATGTTTTTAGAAAATTTCATCGCAATCGGATAATAATCGCGAAAGGTTTTTAGAAGAACAATTTAGGTAGAAGAAGAGAACACTGACGAGTCAAGTTCTTTTGAATTTCTTAGGAAAAATTGAAAACCATCAAGAGAATAAAATAAAGTTGAACTGAGCCGATGCCTTGCTCTGTGGCTGGAACCATCAAACCGACCCTTCTCTTACATTTTAGAGGCTTGCAGCATTGACTAACATATGTGATTATTTGTCATGTGTATGGATATTTCAGAGCTTGTCACAGGGTATCTCGTAGTCGAACACTATAAGCTGCAGCGTTTGTCTTTTTGACAAAAGAAAAAGCCTTGTTATTTATTTTAAACAAAGGAGTTCTTCCCGGCAACAGGGTATCGCATAGTCGATGACTCTTCGACAACTACATTTTAGATTACATATTTAACATTTGTACAGTTCTCGTATTTGTAATCGTATTAGTAGGTTTTATCTTATCGGTGTGGCAAATGTTGGTCGCTGCCGTCGAGACGCAACCGTTGTCGATAAGAATCCCCACCGAGAACTAAGTACTCCAGTGTTCCATTGAGCTGTGAGCTGCCTGTGAATTATAACCATGACAGCTCCCACTGCGTCATAGTTTGAGATATTTCTGGAACCGGCCCGGCCATTGGAATTCGACTGAAACAATACAATAACAAAAAAAAAATAATAAATAATAATAATAAAGTGAAACAACAATCACTTACTGGCATAGGCATATGCATTGACTTGTGGTCAATCAGGCCAACCAACCAGCAACAACAACAATAACAACAACGACAATTGCAATTTGCACAGTGGTGCAAGTTACATACATAACGAGCAACGGAAATTGGCACTTGGCAGGGGGAACGGTTGAGGTATGCACATGGTATAAGACTATTAAATACAAATATACGCCCTACCTACAGTGAAAGTTCTTGAAGTTGACCAAATATTTAGAATTCTCAGCCCATTAAAATATTCTTGCACCTATGCATATACATATGTATATATTTGTGCTAAAAAATAAGACTGAAAGTGTCACAATATTTGTTAAAAATAAAATAATATCATACGGAGATCTGTCTTGATATTTTTTCTTAATTTTATTTCTTTCTGTTTGAAAAATTACTTACTTTTTAAAAACTTACAACATTTCGAACTTTACCTCAGGTAATTTTCTTAAGGGAAATAATGATTTTTGAAATATTTATAATAAATATATTTAGTTCTTATCCTTATTTTCGGTGTTTATTGCATAAATAAGAAATACAATTTAAATTCGAATTTTTATTCAAAAATAAAAATAAATATAAAAATACTCAAAATCAAAAACAATTTATTTTAATTTTCAGTTATGTATTTCTTTGCATTTAAAACTAAAGCTATTTTTAATATTTATCAAGCATAACTTAATCTTTGATTATTATTATAAAACGCACATATAACTTTAATTTTAAATTAACATATTAAAAATCCAAAGTAAAAATTGAATGCATATATACGGAGGGGGTCACAAATATTTACACAAAGTGTATTGCTTTGCCCTTGGACTTTGTGTAAATGCTTTGACCACCTCTGTAGATATTAAACTGGGATATTTGTAATAGTATATGTAACAAGCATTGTAATTTCCATATCGGGTCGTCGACACATGATTTAACACAGCCAAGTCAAAGGGGCCTCAGACTTAAGAGCGTTTGATTACCGATCATGCCTGATTCAGAGGTGATCCTATGTCTGTATTCGTGTCTAAATTCAATTCGGAGCTCGCTTACCAATCGGGTCTAAATTCGTGTCTGATTTCATGGCGGCATTCGCTAACCGATTCTGTCGGAATTAATTGCTTACCTAATAAGAATTACTTCAATCATAATTATTAGTTTCTTGTGCTATCAAAAGATAACTTTTGATCCGGACTCCTCAGTGTGTGGAATGATTTCTGAATTAGTAATTTATGTAAATAAACAAATTTACCTAATAAATTATTATTAAAAATATTGCTGAATATTACTGTTATATTGAGTAAATCCAATATAACGTCTTTGCCTAGGTTATTAATGGTGTTAAGCTATTGGGAAACATTATTTAAATTATAATGAAATAAAATCTTAATAATGCTTACCTTAGATTTTACCTTGCTCTCATTATTTGTCACTTACCTACCACAAAAATAAAATTAATCACATTTACTATACAAAATAATGCGCCGTTAAACCTTACACTTTATTGTGTCTGTTTTTTGCTTCTGTTCTCGCAAGAGCATCTTCAGACTTATTAATAAAAAGAGAGTAACACGGTTTCAATACATGCCACTCTCCATAACGCTCTCATTTTGTATGCTTCTTCTTACTTCGATCAATTCGGACCTCGTTTACCATTCATGTCTGATTTCACTCATGCAGGAAATCAGCATGTGCTGGATGTGATCGATCCAACCCGAACTGAAGGGAAGGAACATGTCTCCTGCAGCCTAAAATAAAATCTGATTTTTATAAGTGTAAACGAGTAAGCCAGAAAAAATCAACATAACCACATTGGAATTTGAAGGGCATTAAAACTGAAACTGTTGTTACCGAGCAGAGAATGAATATACGAAACCAGAGGGTCGAGGGTATATTAAGTTTATTTAAAGTATGTAAAAGGCAGAAGAAGGCAGGGCCAACTTCATAAAGTACACATATTCTTATTTGTCTCTTCGTATGAACAAAACGATCTCAGGGATAGTAAGAACTAGAAACTAGAAATTTATCTACGGATTTTCCCATCCATAGTAGATAGTTTTTTGTTGGGTTTGAATTCGAGAAAGCGTTCAGAAATATTAAGTAGGTCTCACTGTATCCCGTATATATGTGTATATTTATATGGTTATATGGTTGCTTTTCCCCATAGCTCGCACCACGGCGCCACGTCAAGTCGTTCGTCTGCCTGACGTCATCGATACTTGCAACCGGAGAAGTTAAAGTCGAAGCAAGAGACGAAGACGCAGACAAAGACGCAGACGAAGACCGGGCAGCGAAGGGCGGACACAAGCAGGAGAAGCTGTCACACATGCTCGCACAATAACAACAATAACAATAAGTAGATGATAAGCTCAGTGGCTAAGGCTGAGTCCAAGTCGTAGTCCGAGTACGAGTGCGAGTGCAAGATAAACGAAAAGCTGAGAAGATGCAGGCGAATGCCAGTTACGTGTCGCCAGTGACGCCTGGCACGCCGGACTCGGCGCATATAATTCTCGGCGCGGCAGGTTACGCAGCCCATGAGCGGAGGCAACCGCACAAGACCTTGATGAACTGTTTTCGAGACCGATCTACGCCCTCGGCAGCAACCGGCTCCAACTATGTGCGATCGCATAGCTCCACATCGGCGGCACTGCTGCGTCTGGAGGGCAGCGCCAGCGCCGGCTCTAACAATGCGCTGGACACAGCTGGGCTAAGTGCGGGAGCTGGGAGGCCGGAAGCGGTGGTGCTGTTGCGGGAGCTGAGAAGCAAGCCCAATAAGCTGACGCTGCTCAAAAGCAGCAGCACAAGGGATCTGACGCGCCTGCTCTTGGATGAGTCAACTGTGCTGGTGTCTAACAGCAGTCTGGACATGTGCTCCTCCAACTCATCATCGGCTGGCAGTCCGGCCCAGGTACGTGATCGAAGCGGCACTCGTGAGTGCTGTGCCGTCTGCTCCAAGCGCTGGCACAATCTTCAGCAGGGAATGCATACGCTGGAGCAGGATCTGCTGGCTCAGGCCAGCTACAGTCAAGAGCTGGAAACGAAGCTGGCCGAAATGAGTCGTCAGCTGGCCGAGCTGCTGAAGGAGAAACGTGCCGCAGTTGCCGGTGCTTCGATTGCCGGAGCTTTTGGTGGAGGAAAACGAAGTGGCGTGACGCCAGTGCGACCTTCCAGATTGGCCGCCTGGATGAATCTGGCCAACTGGTGGAAAAGTCGACCCAGCGTGGAAACGCTGCGCGAGCAACGCATCTTCTTCGATGAACCCTGCTTCGATACAGAACTGGAACTAGTACTGAAGCACGACCAGCATCGGACAGTGCCACGGATCGTGGTCGACTGCTGTGATCTGATCGAGCACAAGTATCGGCGATCCACTCAACCAGTCGAGGGCATCTACCGACAATGTGGCGACTATAATAAAATCCAAACGCTGCGCTTTAACATCGACGCCAACGACTATGATGCACTGCGTCAAAATGGCGTCGATATACACACATTGACCGGTGTGCTCAAGCTATTTCTGCGCGAGATCAAGAGTCCCTTGGTGAGCGTGAATGAGGCCAAGACCTTTATCGGCCCGCCAAATCAATGGCGTAAGTTGCAACCTCCACCCCCCCCCCCCCGACCATTCACACATACCCAGTTACTCCTATCTCTCTCTATTTCTCTGTCTCTCATTCACGCAGTACTCACTGAGCTGAACCAGAAGCTGGACACACTCAAGAGACTGATACGCTCGCTGCCAGAGATTAATCGCGACACCATGGATTGTCTCTTTGCCCACTTTAATCGGTGAGTTGCACCCCCGACCCCTATTCGAAGTAGCCAAAGGTCTCTCCCCTACTTCCCTTACTTTTTGTAGGTACAAAAATTTCATAGCTAGAGACTTCAAGTTTGGCACACATCATGTATTTTTTAGGGTCGATGTGTCAAGAAAATTTCATCACGAAGCCACGTGCCCTCTGCCCACAAATTGAAAAAAAAAACCAATCGGAAAGGCTACAGTCAAAGTCGACTATGAGAGACCCTTTACTTATTCTTCTAAATGGAAATAAGAGTAACACTTCTTCCCTTGGGTCGACACTGAGTAATATTAAGTTTTGAATAATTGTCCGATCGTGATGAAATTTTCAGGAAAAATTAGGACCCCGATGCTTGTCCTGTGTGCCAAAATTCAAGACTCCAGTTTTAAAATTGATTTATGGGATTTTAAGTTTTTTTTTGAATAACTTGCGAGATTATTATCCGATCGCGATGAAATTTTCAGGATACGTTAGGACCCTGATACCCGTTCTGTGTGCCAAAATTCTGGACTCTAGCTTTAATATTTTTATGTGATTTCAAAAATTTTGTTCCCGATTTACGGAGGCGGACGGGGGCGTGCCAAAATTTTAAGATAAACTTGATCTGCTTAGCCCATAACCGAACCACCATACCAAATTTGGTGACTCTAGCTCTTATGGTCTCTGAGATCTAGGTGTTCATACAGACAGACGGACATGGCTATATCGATTTGGCTGGTGATGCTGATCAAGAATATATATATTTTATGGGGTCTGCCGGACTTCCTTCGACCTGTTAGGCACATTTTTTTTTTGACAAACTTAATAGACCCGTTTTACTTTTTTAAAGTAAAGGGTCTAACAAGACGGAGAGTTGGGGCGGGAACGAGAGAAGGGAACAATATACTACAGTCGAAGCCGATTATTAGAGATCCTTTTCATATACTGTAAAATATTGAATATTTTGAGGTTGATGCTTCCAGAAAATTTCATCGCGATGCCACGCCCCCATTCGCCCACAAATGAAATGAATTTGAGCGAGACCCTGTACTGCTACAGAGTAAATTACGGTCGGGGTCCCGACAGTTCGGCTTGTTGAATACGTTTGCGCTGTGATTGATATATGTAATATAATTAGTAAAACACATTCAAAATGTAGCTATAGCCATCACTATCAAATAGTTTACCGTTATGAACGCGCCAATCACATCAACTATAAGAGCTAGAGACTTCAAATTTGGTATTTGTTTTCGTGTATACTATAGGCTAAGCAGAACCAGTTTGTGCTAAAATTTGGCCACACCCCCTTCCGCCCCGTAAATAAAAGAAACCATTTTGAAACTAAAGCTTTGAATTTTGGCACACTCGACAAGCATCATGGTCCCGATGTGTCCTGATTTTTTCGCGAAAAAAACACTTTACGGAAGTTATTCAAAAAACAATTTAACGTAGTGTCGGGCCAGAGGATGAAGAGAGCACTGAAGCTACAACACACTATGGGGTATTTGCTCATTTTTAGGGAATTCATGAATAACTTAAGGCCAAAACAAGCTTACTAGTATATTATTATATACTACTATACTATACAAATAACAGTTAACACTTTCAGCGTGTCCGCAAAAAACACGTTTCGAACGGACACAACGAAAGAGAGATCGAAATGACACTCTCTGTTCTGTTTTTGTTCAATAGGCATGCGCTCAAGCAAAAACAGTTATTTTTGTGTTCTTTTTGCTTGTGTTATTCCCTGACACATTTGTTGAGAGCGAACCTCGAAAGTGTCTTTTGTGTATGTATGCGTGATTGTGTGAGTGTGGCGCTTGTGTGTGCGACTCATTTAACGATCTGTGGACGAATATCAAATATTATTTATCTAACGTATTTATATAAATATATATATGTATATGTGCATAAATAAAATATAAATAAATAAATATGTATTATTTATTAATTATTTATTTTTATTTATTTATTTATCAACTTTGTACACTAACAATTGTACATACATTTTCGAGCGGCTTAAAAGTTCGTGTTGTTTTATACAGAAAATGCACTTAAAACAACAACAACATGAAACGACACTTTTCGCTGACACTTTTGTGTTTTCCTCATCTGCCAACAGTTGTTTCCTGAGCGCTCGCTCAAAAGTGTCTCTTTTTGGTTGTTATTCGTAGACAGACACTTTTCTTTTGCTGAACAGAACATACGAAACAGAGAGCACAAGCAAAATGAAAAAAGTATTCTGCTCAGTGCGAAAGCGTGTGTGCTTCGGGTTTTTCTGTTTTAAGTGAGAAGAAAATGCATTGAAAAAAAGTGTTAACAGTTATTTGCGAGCTCTGTTTGTTTTTCAAGCTAACCTGACAAAACTTGCTTGACGTATAAATATGCTATTAATACATTGGCCAAATATGATCGGTTAAAATACTAGTGTAATCTCTTGTATGAACAACATTTTGGTTTTCCAAGATATCCAGACCAAACTCGCCAGATATATGTAAGTAATACAATGATTCTGATATATTACTCAAAAATTAGCTAGATCGGACTACTATTGCATATATGTATACATATTTGCCATAGGAATAGTATGTGGAGAGAAAACAGGGAGGGGCAAATCTGTTCTGACATTTGTGAAGTAATCAAGATTGCGGAATAATTGTTCCATTTCTTGCTCAACATTTGCAAAAGTTATAGCGTATTCCAATAGGGTGATTACTGTTGCCTCATATATGTTTTATATGTTAAAATAAAATGAAATACAAATTCACGGCTCCAGTTCTTATTACTAGAAAGTGAAATTTTGTAAAAAGTTGACAAAAGTGCAAAGTGCAAAGCTTAACTGACCGAATTCATAAATGAACACTCTACAAAATAGAGACATTGCTATCAAAGTTGGTCAACTCTTCCCATAGATACAATATTTTCGCAAAATGTATTTTTGAAGCAAGTTTTAAGCTAACACAAAAAAAAAACAAAACTTTTTAAAACGAATTTATCAAAAAAAAATGTTTTATTACCCTGTAGTGCAACGAACAAAACTTTCAGCGTGTTTGCTCGCGTGTGTCTGCGTTTTACACAATAAATACAGGGTCTCTCATAGTCGGCTTTGACAGTAGCTCAGGGTACTCTACTGTCGCAGGCTCCCGACTTTCAGACATGTTAATTATAATTATTTGTACTAATAACACTGCAAGTCTTTCTTCTCTGACTCTCTCTGTCATTCTATGTTTCTTTCTCCGGCAGGCTCACTAAAGTGCCGTTACAACAGATTAGTGCCGAGACGCTTTCGATATCGATAACACCGTCGATATTCCACACTGTGCCACGGGGTGTTCACATGAACGACATACAGGAGCTGTTGAGAGAGGGCGAAACCCTGGCTGATTGTGTTAAGCTTATGATTGAGTACCAGGGTCGCATTTTCGAGTAAGTGGGATGACCCAAAGCTTTTGTACCTGCTGCTGGTGATGGTCTTGGTATTGGTGTTGGTTCACAGCTTTAATGCTCATCATTAGCCGGCTTCACAAGCCGCACCAAATCAACTTGTCTCGAAATCGTTGCTAATTACTCGACCCCCAAAATTCCCAAATCCAATCCAAACTACTCCGTTCTGCCCCAACTTTGATCCTCATCTCCACACAGATGTACGGCCGACCGGCGCCTGAAGCGCCTCAGCATGCGCAACTTGAAGAAGACGCTGTCCCAACCGGATTTACTTTTTCATAACTTATTCTGATTTTGATGCCAGAGCTAGAAGTGACCAAATCGCATTAAGTATGACTGTTGTACATATTGCAATTATAATTTACGATTTTATACTGTACATAATATAATTATAAATATGAATATATACATATGACAAAAGCATACCATACTCCGATATTTACTTTTTTATACCCTGTGGGGGTATATTAAGTTTGTTAAAAATATGTAACGGGCAGAAGGAAGCATGGCCGACCCAATAAAGTATATATATTCTTAATCAGCATCAATAGCCGAGTCGATATAGCCATGTCCGTCTGTCCGTCTGTCCGTCGGTCTGTCGGTCCGTCGGTCCGTCGGTCCGTCCGTATGAACGAAAGGATCTCAGAGATGGTAAGAGCTAGAAGCTTGAACTTGGTGTCCCAGCACTGGAAATTTTTGCAGGCAGATCAAGTTTATCTTTTTTTTTGGATGCCACGCCCTCTTTGCCCACAAATTAAGTAAAAGCTTATAAAGCAAGCAGTTTTGTAGCTCAAAAACCTCATACCAAGGGCAGTTTTGTAGCTAGAGACTTGAGATTTGGCACATATGACAAATATTTTGTGGTCAATGTGTCCAGAAAATTTTATCACGATGCCACGCCCCCCTTGCCAACAAAACGGAAAGGCTTATAACAAGAGCAATATTACAGTAAGAGACTTGAGATTTGGCACATATGATAAGAATCTTAGGGTCAATGTGTCCAGAAAATTTAATCGCGATGCCACGCCCCCTTCGCCCTCAAATTAAGTAAAAGCTCATAAAGCAAGCAGTTTTGTAGCTCAAAAACCTCATAACAAAAGCAGTTTTGTAGCTAGAGACTTGAGATTTAGCACACATGATGAGTATCTTGAGGTCGATTTGTCCAGAAAATTTTATCACGATGCCACGCCCCCTTCGCCCACAAATTAAAAAATAAAGAATTACTAGAGAATTTTATCTAGAGTGAATTTGAGCGGGTTCCTGTAGACCCACAGGGTATATTACGGTCGGGGTCCCGACTGTTCCGCTTGTTTTAAATACTACAGGTTTTATTTGTAATTTTCATCAGTTTTTTACTCACTAACTACACAAGTACGTATACGATACTAGGTAACGTACACACAGGTTCGATTGCGGTCAGGACGATGTAAATTATTTATTTTTGCTATTACATTTTTAATACACTTGTCAAAAAAACAATAAAACTTTTGACTGATTTCCGCGCCGCCACATAAATACCTAGATAATTTGTCGACTTTTATTATAGGAGGCCAAGGAAATGTTCTTATCATCGTATGTTTGCTTTGCTTCTTTGCCTAAGTGTGTATTTTGTTAACTTTATGTACATATATGCAAAGTTCTACGACATTTGAATGTTTGTGTGTGCTTTGTCTTATTGTCTGTATTGCTTTCTTACTTTTTAAATTTTTGTACGAATACAATTTTTAAAAAAAAAAATTCCTATTTGTTTCTTGCGCCCTCACTCAGTCTCCCGCTCATGGGCAAATTGAAAACCGAATTGCCAAGCAGGTTTAAATCGAAATGTCAAAAGCAGAAAGTCAGATAGCAAACACACAAATAAATATGCGTGTATTAATGCCATATTGTCCCTTACATTTCTAGGAAATTTGAAGTTTTGTGTTCCTTCCCTTACTGTCTCACTTTCTCAATGTTTATGCGAATAGTAGTTATACAGAATGCATACCTGATAAAGTCTGGGAAAGAAATTCGTAGTGTAATTCACACAATTTCATCCCAGAAATACCAGAAAATCGTTGCCATCATCTTGATGGCCGACAAACAAGGCTTTACCTTTTCCGGCGCAGTTTCTCCGGCTGAAATGCACTGGCTTGACTGTTTCGCAAAAAAAAAGTCGTATTTGCGGTACACAATGCCAAACTTTCCTTCGAAATGACCAACCAGTTGCGTTTGTTTTCCGCTGAGAGCAAGCGCGGCACCCCCTTTGACGAAAGCTCACTCATATTTAAATATTATTGTTAAACGTTACCAACACGTACACGAAAAATGTTGAAGGCCTTAGCAACCTCTCGCAGCTTCATTCGGCGATCATCCAGTATCATTTCGTTTTATCTATTTTATCTACGATTTCTGGTGTTGGCACCTCTCTGAAACGTCCAGGAGGATCCTCGTCAAAAATGCTTGTTTTCATTTAAGTTGAGAACGATGGAGCTGCCTTCCCATGAACTGCGTTCAACTCATTTTTAAATTTACTTGTTCGATTTATTCGATTTTACTCATTTTGACGACAATGCAAAACTCTTGCCAATATTTCCAGTGTTGACAAAACAGCCTAAAACCTTCTCAGAAAACAGCTGACAGAAAACACTAATCGAATAAAATATTTATGGGTAGTTAGAAATGTGTTCTTTTGTAAGCCCGCCCTCATAGCTCGCCTGTCTGTCCGTATTGACGAAACGATCTTAGAGATGGTAAGAGTTAGAAGCACGAAACCTTGATATGTAGACTCCTTGGATGCCCTCCACGCCTAAAAATTGAAAAAACGCATAATTAGATAAATACATCGGGTACGAATTTGAGCGGCGCCGTGGCAGAACACAGCGTTTATTACGATCGCGTTCCTGACGGTCCAACTTGTTATAATCGTATTTTATTTACTTAGGTAAAATGCTAAGATGAAATAAATATTTTTTTGCACATATGTTTTTTTTAATATGGTTTTTTAAACCCTGTGTCCACTAAAAATGGGCAAAAAGGGCATAATGAATTTGTGTGAATGTAAGTAGCAGTCAGAAGGAGTCATCTCCGACCTTATAAAGTATATATATTCTTGATCACTATTAATAGCCGAGTCAATTGTCACCTGTCTGTCTGTCCGTCTGTATGAACGCGTGGATCTCAGCAACTATAATAGCTAGAGACTTCAAATTTGGAATGTAGGTTCCTGAATATTGAATGTTAAAGCTAGAGACTTGAGGTTTGGCACACATGATAAGAAACTTGTTTTTTTTTTCAATTTCTGGACAATGTGATCAAATTTTCTGGACACAGTGACCCCATAATGTGCATCATCTATGCCAAATCTAAAGTATCCAGCTACAAAACTGATTTTGCTATGAGCTTTTCTTGATTTGTGGGTTAAGGGGGTGCGGCACCCAAAGCTAAATACAAATTTAATCTACCTGCAAATATTATCAGTGATGAGAGACCAAGTTCAAGCTTTTAGCTCTTACCATCTCTGAGATCCTTTCAGTCATACGAACGGACCGACAAACAGACGGACATGACTCGACCTGGCTATTAATGCTGATCAAGAATAAATACATATGCCTCTGCCTGGCATAAAACCTCTACACTAGGTAAAAGTCTAGTGAGGAAATCATATTCAGGCTCAAAATATCCATTACCAAATATTGTGACCGAATATATTAAATTTAATATAAAAAAAAATTAATAATACAAAATAAATTAAACTCATATACATATGGGCATTTCCACCAAAAGGTCCACCGAGACCAAAACATTCAAAGTTTTTAAAAACAACTTGTTTCATTACAAAAAAGGGTGTTCAGTCGATATTTTAATAGGAAAGCAATGTAATATAACTAATGTAAGAAAATTTCGTCTTTATTCATAACCCCTTTCGAAATATTGGGATACAATGTCGAACAAGTGCAACTTTTCTCATTTGGGCATTTCTAGTGTACATTTTGTCTTGATACAAATTCTTAGAATAAGTTTTTATGCATTGACTTATGGTACTCTAAATCTTTGGAAAGGTACAAAGAGTCAAAAAATAATGTATAAGAAAGTATGCGATTGCAAGTTACGATAATTTCGGCTTTGCATTATCGCATATTTCGGTGTCACGTGCGACATGTCACGTGCGACAGTGCTTAAAATTGAATTTAAAAAAAACTTTAAATAATTTTTGGGTAAAACTACCATCAGTTTTAAGAGGCATCTATGCATAACATTTTGAAATTGTTTACGTTAAAATATTGCTTCAGGCCTCGCTGAAATCGGCGTTTAAATTGTTGGCGACGAAAACCACTTCTGTTTTTGTCACGTGCGAATCCCTTGGTTTTTTGTAATTATCTTAAAAACGAAAGCCTCTCTAAAATCGACCTTATCATCCATTGTATGGCTAATTAAGAGCTATATGTTGAATCAGTTGTCAAAATAAAAATCTATTTTATTTTCGCTTTTTATTCACTTTTAATGTGTACGATGGTCACGTTCGACATCATGGAAATGCCCATATATATTCATCGATATATAAGACACATCTGTAGCTCAGAGGCTCGCATACTGTGGGGCTGTCAATTTAAGCAGTTTTATTTGTTTTTTTTTAAAAAAAGTCGTAAACAATAATATCTAGGTTTGTGATTGGAAATAAATGCAACAAATTTCAGAGGGATATCTCAAAGCTTTAATACAAACAAACAATCAGAATACCTGACTGTATCTCATTTTGGAAAAGCCATGTAAAATTTAAAATTTTTTGAACGAGTAGTTGTATTAGGATGATATCAAGATATCAATCGACGGGTTTTTTGAATTAGAAAAAATTGTATCAAAAATGTTGCTCCACCCACTTTAACAATATCTCACGAACCAGGTGTGTGATAATGATCGATGTAAAAACGGGGGTAAATATCAAGACACATACTGGCTCCGGTTTGGGCTCTGTACTTACCGGAAGGGAAATTTTGTTAACAGGTAAAAAAAAATTCACCGAAATTATGATGAAGTAGAAAAACAGTTCTGTTCCTTTGTATTTATAACTATATTCTAACAATTAAGAAAAACATTTTATTTTTAATTATATCCAAGATTTAGCAAATTTCAGATTTAGATGTTTAAACTTGTTCGATACAAAGACATCCTGTAAGGGCATTAAACCTTCGACATTACGAATATATCAGAGGGAGGGAGTAATCTAGTTAATTAATCAACGAAACCCATTCGCATGTATTGTGAATAGCTCAAATTATTCGTTTATAAATATGTATTATAATTAAAATAAATAATGTATCTACAAAAAGAATTGCGTTTTACTTTAATCCGATAAAACGTTAGAACACGAGCGGCAAGAGAGAGACAGGAAATGAGAAGGAAAACTTACAAATTAGACAGCGACAGAGAAACACATCACAAAAGGGAACACCTATTATTACGAAGTAAACATTGAACATAAAATATAATACATTCTATATTTAAGTATATATATATATTAATTTATATATATATTTTTATTTTGAACATTTGCATAACATTTTAATTTTGTTGTTGTTGAGGGCGGGTGGCGGTGTAAGAGCCATTAATTTGTTTAACATAGTTACACGTACAGTCTACGCGTTTCTAGAGCTACCGTACAAGATTTAAAATACCAACTGGCGTTACTGACCTACTTAGTTACATATGCATTGTATGTATTTTTAATTGTATATGTAAGTATATGTATATGTATATCTGTGTATATGTATGCATGCCACATTTATTGTTTATTGCAATACTTTCGCTGGCTTTTCCGTGACTTGTACAGCTTTAACATTAGACTAAGTAACTAAATAAACTAGTTAGTATGTATTTGTTATCATTTTTTTCATATAAATTCTTGTTAACATGGTGTGTTTATTTGTATATTATATGAGGGAAGGTTGTACACAGTATATAGATAAGATGATGTCTATATAAATCAGTGAATTTCTATCGATTTACGGCATTCAAATAAAAAGTACAAATAATAATGATAAACATTTGTTCAAGATCACAATGCTGGGTAATTCATTAGCTTATATACTTCAAATATATCTAAATATATAAGTATATGCATATGTATATATATGATTAAATGATTCAGATAACAACTGAATGCATATGGTAAATATACTACACATATATTGAAATTAGATACATATTATCAAAGGCACAGGAATCTATACACACATATGGGCTGAGGTCTTTCAAGAACATAATTGAATCTGAATCGAACTGATATTACACATGAATACACGCTTATTGGCAATGCTAAATTGCACTCATGTTATTCATGATATTCATTCACATACACGTAAGTACATTTCGATTAGTCAACACTAATTAAACATATGTAATTGTAATAATTTAAATTAATTATTGCTTAGCATTTGAAATGGGGGCGGGCGGGGCGGTGTACGTGATAAGGTGCCGTGATGTCTGGGCTCTACTTAAAAAATGGGTTTTTGGAGGCCGATGATTTCATGGTGCATAAGATCTGGCGCTCCAACTGGAAGTCATAGTCCAACGTTTTCAGCAGCGTTGAGATTTCGGGCAGTGTGGGCAACTACATAATAACAATTGGTTACATATTCTCACAGAACATCGTTAAACAAGTGCATACTCACATCAGTCATTTGTTGGCTACGCTGGAGCATGGCATTTATGGTAAAGGGCACGCCTTCCAGTTCGGTATAGGTGCCCAAAGTGCCAGTGCCGCCATAGCCTGTGCGGCCAGTACTAGATGTTGCTGCTGACGAGGCAGGACGCGGCGGTGCCGGTCGCTGTGGCGAATTAATTTGATAGTGCGCCTGAATTTCTTCATAGTCATGATGTTCAGTCGTTGCAGGCACCTGTGGAAGCTGACACAATCATCATCATCATCATTATACAATATAATTTAATATATTTGCAACTCACTGGTCCACGTGAGCCTCGTTGACCGTGTGAATTTAGGCGATTGAGCGCCTGCTCCACCTCACAGGTGCTCCCTGGCACAGGCGGTGGCAAGCGCACCGGAATGGCACCAGTTTTATAACAAATTAATACGCCATTTATGTCGCCTGCCAGCTTGAAGCCATCCGGTGCTATCTTTAGCTTTGAACAGAGTATTACGTCGGTGACAGCGTGGGTGACAGTTCCCCGCTTGGATAACTTGTAGGCTATTTGACGCTTGCGCCAGGCCTTCTGATCGCTGTCGGCGGTGCGCGATAACAGTGAGAACTCCTTTGGCGGCGTCACCTTCTCAGCAATGACTCTGTCAATGAGATACAATTATCTAAATGAATTAAGTTCCAGTGCCGGAATGGTCGGCGCAACTTACTTGAGCGTCTCCACGACATATTCGGGCAGACCCTCTGATTTGGAGAGGCACAGATAGCGTGTAGTCTGACGGCCAAAGAGAATATTATAGTCACGCCATAGATCGGCATCTGCATCCTGATCATAAGTGCGATGTATGGCACTAAAGTTCTTTGGGCATCTGCAAATAACAAATTGGGTTTAATTGAGGTTATGACATTTATCTAATGTTAGAACGAGACAGGAGATCAAGGGTGAATTGGAACAGACATGAAACTATTGAGTTGCCTAACATTCATTTCAAAAGCGAGTATTTTAGACTGTAAAAGTACTTAGGGTCTATTAATTTTGTCAAAAAAACATACGTAAGAGGCAGAAGGAAGTCTGGCAGACTCCATAAGTATATACAGTCTTGATCAGCATTAACTGCCGAGTCGATATAGCTACAGAGCTACAGTCACTAAACTTGGTATGTATGTATGTAGGTTCCCCTATATCATAAGCAAAACCAGATTAATTTTCATTTAAAAAACGAATGTTTACAAATCGAATTAAATTTTAAAGAAATAACTTTAAGCCTTTGGCACGCATAATAAACATAGGGGACTCCAAATGTCCAGAAATGTCATCACGATCGGATAATAGTCGCAAGTTATTTAAGAAACAAAGGAAGAGGAGAACACTGACGACAGTGTCAATAGATTCATATCGATCCCTTCCTGCGAAAATAACGTAAGCGTAATTTTGTCGATTTTTTTTTTTTCATGTAACGCAACTACAGCAAAAATTTCAAAAGCCAATTTAGTATAATTACTGAGATATAAGCCTAATTATAACGCAAGCGATAACAAGCCGCCAATCAACGTCAATGTAAACTATAAAAAAACCTTCTGTAAAATTTGATTTTTGTCGCTTACGTTATTTTCGCGGGAGGGGCTCGATCTGGGTTATACGATAGATGTGCCATCGCATTCCAATCCAACTCCGATCATTTTTGACGAGTTCCCTCAAATCACGCCAGTAGTCAAGCATCGAGCTTGCTTACGTATGGAAGTATGCTTATATGCTTAACTCTCTCTGTTGTATTTTTTTATTATACCCTTGCAGATGGTATTATAATTTTGTCACGAAATGTGTAACCATTAAAGGAGACATCCCCGACCCTATAAAGTACATATATATATTCTTGATCAGCATCAACAGTCGAGTCGATATAGCCATGTCCGTCTGTCCGTCTGTTTCTACGCAAACTAGTCTCTCAGTTTTAGAGCTATCTGGATGAAACTTGGTACAGATCAGTCTTTTTGCTGCGGCCGGATCGGATTGGATCACTATATCATATAGCTGCCATAGGAACTATCGGTCGAAAAATCATACTTTTGTATGACAACCTTTTTTATTTTTCAACACATTTCAACCAAACTCACAGAATATGCATTTGGTTCTGTCTTAAATATACTGACCAAATTTGGTTTAAATCGGATCACTATATCATATAGCTGCCATAGGAACTATCGGTCGAAAATCATACTTTTGTGTGGCAAATTTTTTTATTTTTCGACAGACTTCAACCAAACTAACAGATTATTTATCTGGTCATGTCTTGTACAGACTAACCAAATTTGATATAAGTCGGACCACTATATATATAGCTGCCATAGGAAAGATCGGTTGAAAAGTGCATCAGGGTTCTGCAAGGGTATGCAATTTTTAGCGTGCATATATATTGAATTAGTCATCCCAACGCTACAAGTACATAAATACCTTAATTTATTGCGCTAAATTAAGCAACCTGTCGAATTTAATAACGGTTGTTTTCATCATTTAATGCTTTAATTTCGTTTCCAACGATCGTCCAATAGAGTTGTGTCGTTCTGAATAAGTTCATGAACGTGTCAAAAAAATGAACGAACGAACTTATTCAGTTCTTTATGAAATATATCGTTTCTTAGAGTTTCTTATCATTAGAATTAGTTTTCGAATATATTTTTTATGTATAGATATATATATTTACTCAAAAAAATAGAAATAAAAATAAAATAAATGAAATCCTAACGCCAAGTAACACTTGTCATATATTAATAAAAATAATTAGTTTTCAAACCAGGACAATTAAATAAGACCCGGATAGAAAGACCAATTCATCGTTCATAACCAACTGATCAGATGAACAACTGAACAACAGAACGAGATGACTGATTTAGTTCACGACTTAAAAATGAACGATTGAACTTATTCAGTAAATTGAACTAAAAAGCCCAGCTTTATCGTCCAGTGGGTTGTGCGTCGTTAATCTCAAAGTTATCGAAACGGAAGTTTGCAAGCCATCGAGTAACATGAAAGCAACGATGAATCGATTTTTATTTGATTTTAATCGATAAATCAAATAACTCTTAACGAGTAATTCTTAACGAACGCTTGAAAAAAAACAATCCGCGTTAATTTACCTACAATTTAACAACTTTGTCATGACAAATGAGAAAATACATACATACATACATGCTAAAGTTTGTAATAATTTTATAAATTTACGTATATAAAACCTTACAATTATGTTAGGGGCCGAAAAATTTCAAACACACAATCTAACAGTTTGGTTAACAAACCTTGAGAAACATCAAAGACCCTTATTTTTGACCTGTCGTTCGTATGACAAGTATGTATATAATATAGTGTTCCGAGGATGTATAAAGGATAACAAATGCATAATCAGAAAAAAATTTTGAGGTAAGTCATAAAATAATATAGTTTGTCATACTAAAATATGATTTTCGACTGATTGTTTCCTATGACAGCTATATAATATACAGCAAAATTAAGTTTTTAAGTCGTGAACTAAACCAGTCATTTTGTTCAGTTGGTCAGATTTTCAGTTGGTCATTAATGATGAATTGGTCTTTCTATTCAGTTCTTCAATTCGGTTAATTTATTTTATTTATTAATTTGCTACTTGACGTTAGGATTTCATTTGTATTTTATTTTTTTTTTTTTTTTTCTATTTTCATTTGAGTAAATATCTATAAATATCAATATCAATACATAACAAGACGAAAAGTTGGGACCCCGACCGTAATATACCCTGTGATTCAAGAACACACCGGTCAAATTCACATCCGATGTAATTCCCTTGAATAAAAGATAAATGCAAATGTTATACTTAAAATATATATTATTACGGCACTTCATGTATTCTAAATGTAAATATAGTGATAAGAAATTCTAAAAAAGAAAAAAAAGATGTTTTAAGCTGACCAACTGAACTAAATGAACGATATAGTTCATAAAGAGCTGAATTAGTTCATTTGTTCATTTTAATGACCCGTTCATTTGGACTTATTCAGAACGAATCGACACAACTTTATCCCGTATCCGTAAATACATTTTGAATCGCTTTCTTTCCTTTTCAGAAGTGAAATAGCAAGAATTAGGAAAAATTTTCAATTGTTCTCTCCATACTGAACTTGCTATGACTTCTACAAATATTATCGTATAACATCAACTTCGAAAGCTGTATTGATGTTCGAGTCACCCACTTAATATAGAGACAAACATATCTGACAGTTTACAGGGTATTCGGGGATAAACACTTACCGCTCAAAGTCTTCAACGATATGCAAAGAGGTGATGGGCCGATTGTCCGGAAGAAAGCTCATTATAGAATTGATAACATTCATGGGACTGGTTGCAGATCCATTGACTGTCCCCGGTGCACCTGTCCCGACTGCTGTTGCTGCTGCTGCACTTGCGGGTTGTGGCGAGCCGAGCAGTGCGGTTGCACTGGCCAATGCTGAGTTTCCACCGCCGATGGCTGTGGCGCCGCTTTGAATGTGCTTGCCGGCCTTGTTCATGTCCAGGCGGCGACTGTTGATGGCGCTGATTTAGTTGTTGCCTTCCAGTTGTTCTTGCCTGATTCTTATGACTTTTGGTTTGTTGATTCCGACGTTTCTTCCAACCTAGTTGTGTATGGATAACACAGTATATACGTACATACATATGTAAGTAATTAAATATAACTAATTATCGATTTAAATCCCATGTGAGTTTTGACATATTACTCATACGCCTCGAATCTGCATAACTTTTTTCCAATCTACAACAACAATCTTAATTGAACGGCATTTACGGGCATTTCCAAACCGTGATTCACACACAGAGCAATACTTTGTTTCCTCTTTGTATGTCTTTCGGGGCTCCTAATAAATATTACACACATAAATACATATGTATGTATTCATATTCGTATGTGGTTTGTCTCAATGCAGAGTTTCTCTTTTTTGCACACGCATTCGCCCACTTATACACATACTAGGTGCAAAAAGAAACGATTACAAAAATACGCACACGTGCACTTGATCCAAATACGTTATTATTATAACCTACTATTCATTTCTGTTCGAATTTCCTATCTTTATTGGGTAGTAAACCATTATAAGTGCTTTTTATTAACCTAAATAAAACTCTTTTTTCCGGAACACATAAGATATTGAGATTAAGCATAGCCCAACGAGTTCACAAAATTAAAAGCTGTAAATATTGAAAGATAAAATCTATTGCAGAAAAGACGCTCGAGTTCAAATAACTTTGTTATCTTGCACTTCGATACGACCTCGTTTGACCTCTCATTAGGCAAAATGATCACAATTAGGCAAAACAACCTATTGAATAACACGTAGAAGAGATAATCGTAAAATGATTTGTGGTGTATTGACCCCAAGAGATTCATTCCATTCTTTATCAAAGACAATTTAAATAAATAAGATCGTTTGCCCAGCAAATTCTTGCACTCCATTTACAAATACATGTAAACAATAGGAACTTCAGTGTAGCATGGAATTATTTTGTGATCTTGTTTAGATAAGAAAGACTTCAGGAATTTGCAGTCGTGTAAACATTTTATTATTATGGTAACTATTTGAAAATGGATGTACTGTATATGTATGTATTTATGCATACTTAAACTTTGACACGATTAGTAATTCATTTTCACTGTGTGTTGACTAAGAAAAACAATTAACCAAAAGGTAGCTAGAGAAAGAGGAAATTAATTGTACATTAAAAGAGTAGCAAGCATCGCTTTGTTTGTATGCCTCTCAAACAGTATTATTTATTGCATTACTGATAAGAGGCTGGAGTCAAGGTGTAATGCAATAAAACAAAAGATAAACACAAGTGCGCACACACATACGCTTATCATTACATCTCATTCATAGAGAAGAAGCTTTGACTCATCGCAATACAACTAAAATCGCAACAAAGCAACCCTAAAAGTTACAGATGGACAGCACAAAGATGAGGCTGAGAAGAAGAATTTGGCAGCCAGACAAGTGCGAAACAAAGAACAAAAAAGAATAAATATACAAACTCCAGTACGTGACAAGGGCAGTGGTTGGAAGACAGACAAAAATGACACACGGAAGAAGCAGCAGCCGTTAAAAAAAGCAAATAGTACATAGCCAACTCACTCGCACACCCGTTCTCTCCCACTTATGCATACGCACTCACACACTCTCAAATATTTCAAGTTATGAGTGTAAAACAGAATTAGGCGCATTTGGCAAATGGTGTAACACAAAAATAGAAAATGTTTTATATATATGGGTTTTAGTGCCGGCGGTGGCGCACACAAATCATATCATAGGCGCACTTAATTGAAAATAAAAGGCCGCCCAGCATCAAGAGTCGGCGATGTTGGCTGCAGCATCAGAATCACATATATATGTACATACACAAACACAAGCAAAGAGCTCAGCATTTTTGTATGTACATAATTAGCATTCGTTGCTGCTGCTGCTGCTGCAACTTATTCTTACAAGATAGGAACTGATGTAGGAGTGTCTAAAGCATAAGAACATTGCGCTGTGTTGCTACGCGGACTAAAAACAATAGCAGCAGCAACACCAATACAAATTAAATGTCGAGTATACTATATTCATTGTGCTGTACAACTTGTTTTTACCTTTGCACGATTTGAACTTGGCGTATAAATTGCATTAAATAGTCCACTTAGTCTGTGCTTTATTTCTATTTTTAATACACAAATGCAATATTGTTAGAGCACATAAAAAAAAAACAATGAGATTTCACAGCGCCCGCCGCCGCACATACCGTCAGCTGTGGATAATTAAAATTAACTGAAGTCAGTGTGGCCGCTTTTCATGCAATGTGTTTCATAAACTGTCTGGTATTCTTTTCGATAAGAACTATCAGTCGCTTAGTTGCAGATCGAACTTGTTCTTAAGTGAAGAAAACATCGCGAGGCGATATATCGAATCAGTACACTTAATAGAGAACAGGATTTTTTTTTTAAAAAGGTCAACACTTAAATAAAAGTATCATTAATTATGTGCGTTGTTTTACATTCAAAGCAATAAATTACATAGCAAAAATATTGCTGTGGTGTATTATCGATAATTAATATCGTCAATTTTGCTATATCGATATAATATCAATAATATCTCAGAAATTTACATTTTGTATGTATTTAAGAACATATTTTTGTTTCTTGTATTAATGGTATGCATTATTGCACTAATCACTAAAATCCATAATTTGTTGGTTAAGTTGATTTTGATTATATTCCTTTTGGCTCTTGCGACAAAGTTGCCTTGGGAATCAGCTGACAATGGATGCGTCCTACAGTGGAAACACTTTCTGGTATTTGTTGCGTTAATTCAAAATACTAATTAAATAATATACTGAATTAAATGGAGCTGACCAAAATGCAATGTTATCGATAGTATTAAATACTAAACTTTCAGAGCTTAAAATTCAAAAAAATGTTTAATTGTGCAATACGATTAATTATAAATATCACTATATCAATAATAAAGATTCGTCGCACCAAGGGGCGAAGTAAACATCATTGATTGTAATTAATTGTAGTTGTTTTAAACGTAGAGAAAATACCGACTATTTAACCCACAAATTTCGACACCTTTTGTTGTTTTTTCGATGGTAAATTGCAGGGCTCTTCGATAGTTTATAAAAGAAATAAAGAATATTCGGTATATCGGTAACGATAGTTGTGCAGCTCGTACGTAAATAACTAGGCGCAAATTATTTGGGGATATACAGGGTGGGGCAAAAGTAATCACCCTAATGAAAAACGCTATAACTTTTGTATGGGGCCAAATGTCAGTTCGGTTTTGACATTTGTGAATTAATCAAACGCAGAATACATAATCAACAAGCCATGAATCGGTTTACTCCGTAAGAACGCGGAATAATACAATAGAAGTATATTTTCTTAAATATTGACCATATGCACATTTGGCAGAATAGTGCGTGAAGGTTATTAACACCGGCAATCTAGCTTCTTAACAAAATCTATAAACTTTTATCTTTCACTATTGAAAACCTTATCAAAGCTTTATCGAGGATTTTTCCGAGCTAACCCTTCTTCGCAATTTAATATTATACATGGTACAATTCTACCAGGAAAACCTGGAAATTCTTTCAACTTTTCGGGGTACATTCGATTTAAGTGATAACACTAGTGATAATTTGACGATAAGTCAGTTGTATTGTATGATTGATTGCAGAAGCAACACTTAGCACTCTTACAATCGGTGGATTTTGCGAAAAACTCCCAGATCGTTTAGCACTTCTGTTTTCATCTGCATATTCGCTGAGAACCACCATATTGGAATCTGCGTAATAATACATAATAATGGCCACCCAAACATGTTTATAAACATATATAAATATGAAAATGGGTAGATTATTTAACATTGATATTGAAAGGGAATATTTATCCACATTAGAGCCGCTAACACCAGTTCTCATCTAAACGAAACGTTAGTTATTAGTTTTAGTATCTTAATATATTGTGTTATAAATTTCTTGCCAAAAGCGTTACTTGCTTCCTCTGTCCGTTATAACTATGCTAAAGTTAAAATCCGCGAATTGGCCGGGCAATATCGATAGTAAAAACGATGACGATTGTGAAAAATACGTGAAAATACTCATGATAGTAAAAGCGCTAACGATAAAGAAAAATTCTCACGATAGTCACGAAAAATGCTATCGATAGTGAAAATCGAAATCAAATATTCGATACCTGAATATTGACATCGACATTTTTGCAGCTCTAATATATTTAGTAAACAATCTGAATGCGATGGAAAAAATAGAAGCAATTACAATACCCAACATCGATGCATATCGTCGTCTACTAAACAAGGCAGTGTCGCAACTGTTAATAGATAAAGGTGCCGCCTCGGCCAGCAATCAGTGCCTGGAAACATTAACGCAGATGATGCAGGCGCGTAAGTGAGATGTATTTCAATCAATTAGAACTCTTTTTGAATGACTACTTTTTTTGTTTCAGTGATCGTGGAAATTGGAAATTCGGCGCACAACTTTTGTGAGCTGGGCGGGCGCACCACACCCATAGTAGGCGACGTCAGCATGGCGCTAATTAACATGGGCATAAGCATAAACAGTTTGGAGCCATATGTACGCCGTGTCAGTCATGTGTCCATCCCCCTTCCGCCGCAGCAAACGCAACAGCGGCAATTGAGTCTACTGCAAGCTGGCAGCAAGGCGACACATCCGCACTATGTGCCCAGCTATTTCCCATCGATGCCGGATCCACACGCCTACATACGAACACCCACCCACAAGCAGCCCGTCACAGAGTACGAGGCGATCCGGGAGAAGGCCGCCAGCCAAAAACGCGACGTGGAGAAAGCACTGACCAAGTTCCTGTGCAAGACAACGGAGACGAATAATCTGTTTCCCACCGAGGATAATATGTTTCCACGTAAGTGCAGACTTGTCTCCAATTCGGTATTCGGTTAAATGTTTAATTTCAGTAATTGCCAGCAAGGCAGCCTTTCCGGCATACTCAGCTGCTTTGAACCCCACGGATCAGGTATTTGACTTCGAAGAGCTGGAGTATCATTACTTGGTGGCCAACCGCACAGAGGATGCGCCCAGCAAAGGTTTGTCTAAGTGCGTTCCCGTTAACCATTTAGCCTATTCAATTTTTGTCTCTGTTCTGTTTCCAGAGGATGGCGAGGATGTTGACAGTGAGAATGAGGAACTCGAGGGAGACAAATCCAAGGAAGAAAAGCCAGAGTTGGAGATCAAACCTAATTCAACAACAAACAAAGCAATTTTGGAAAACCCAAACATAGACAATCCTTATCTGCGTGCTGCCACTCTGCCCAAGCGTTCTAAGCTGCACACAGATGCCGCAGCGCCACGGATGCTGCCCACCCGTAATCTGGTCTCTTCTGCGTCAACAGCGCCAACGCCTTCGACCTTGGAAATAACGAAGAGCAGCGTTTAACATATGCGTTGAGATAAATTAATGAAGCCAATCATGATTTAACGAAATCAGCGTTGAGGCTGATTACGATTTAATTTCGCTTTGATTGATTGGTGTTTGTTTAGATTTTGCTGTGATGTCAGTGTGGAGAACGTTGTATGTTTTCTTAATTTTTAATGTTTTAATAATTAAATAATTACGAATTTAATGCTTCGTTTTAACGCTACTTTATCTTACATTTCAATTAATTTAAACAGCAAAATCGCACCAGTTAATTAAAGACGCGAACATTTTAAAATTACATATTCTGCAAGCAAACTACTATTTAAGAGGCTTGTTAAAATAGTTTTCACACTTTCAAACGTTCACGAAATCTAAATTACGAATATCTTTCCAACAACTGATATGTTTATTCGGAGCATTTTATGAAGTTTTGAATTCCAATATTAGAATCGACCCTAGTGCAAGAATTTTGATAGTTCAAATAAGCTAGATTTGAGACAAATATAAATTAAGAAAAGTATACAAAAATATGATTACAGAAGGCAAAACTTAATTGCAGCCAAACACAGAATCATTTTGTGGCATTAATGTTTTTCTATAAACTAAAAATCGTTTAGAACCGATTTAACAATGTCTAGATAAAGCCGCTCAAATAAGATTTTAAGTGAGAATTTATTTATGTGTCTTACATGTAAATTACAAAATATATATGGAAAATAGACTGTTTTGTAAGGGCATTAAAACTCATTAAAAGTTAACTGGGCACTTCGATTAATAAGAAGCAACATATACTTTTTATATAGAACTAAATGTAATTAGCGAAATAAATGTCGCCGTGTACTCGCAACTCAAGTATCGATACCTGATGATATATCGGACACTCTTAAATATTGCCCTTACTTAAGCGGCCTTCCTATGGTGATTGCATTGGAATAGAAGTGCAGTCCTTATAGCTCGAATTATCTTGGGGAATCTGGCAATTTGACAACTGGACGACTTTATTTAGCACTTTTAAAATAAATGTTGTATTAGGATTACGGAGCAGTATCATGTATAAGTCGAAATCATGAAATGGTAAGTATTCACACTTGTCAGAATTATATAAAATGATAATATGTGGACATAAACAAAGTGTGTTTTCACGATCAGTTTCATATTTATATATATTTGATAAAATAGTATCGATAACAATTCGAGTTGTCACGAACATTGCTAGGTGGCAACGCCGCGAACTTAGTCAGCTGTTTCAACAGGCCGCTGCGACATGCCTTCCAATCGTGCATTTGCCTGCTGAGTCTTTTTTATTATTATTAAAAGCGCATTTTAGCAAAAGAACTGACTAAATAATTTGTTTTTGAATTTGCAAAACGGAACAATTTAACAAAAGTATACCGAAAAATACTAAACGGCAACATGAATTTCCTGCGGCAAACATTTAACATTACGAAACAATTGACGGCACAAGGTAAGTTTGAAATAAAAGTTATTACTGTTTTATGTTGCAGCCCCAAAGGTCAGTTATTATTTGCTCAGCGTTGGCAACAAACAAAACCAGTCTCATCCTCAACGGCAGCTACCCGCGCATGTTTTTCCAATCAATGACTGGGCTCATTTTGTGTTTATCTAGCGATCCTTTCTGCCAATGTAGACAATGATTTGTACAATGTGTTTGCCTTCGATTCCAACTCTTTCTATGCGAGGAATGAGTGTATAGTGCGCGTGTCCGACTTGCCCATAGCACACTTATGTATCCCGATTCTCCCCCCCTACAGTCCTTGCGGCCTGTTCTGTTTTGTGAATATTTTCATAGGCGTTTTCTCACGTGTCCCGGTTAGATTTTTAATTAAAATTTGGTCACATAACATGCCGTCGATTGGTATTGACATTGACATGCGGCCGGCAGAACAATAAGAATTTGCATGACAAACACAATTACAATCACAAAAAAAGACCCACAGGTGTGTATCCTGCCTTGGGTCAGCTGAGTATCGCGATGCACAATAGGCTGCCTGTTATTGTACTGCTTTGTTCGCCTGTTCATCTATTGTATACAAATATCGAGCGCTACGGTAATTATTACCTGTGGGTATGCGATCGTGCGTGTGTGGCATTTAATTAAAATTTTTGTCATTTTAGATTTGCACATAACGGGTGTACACTGTACAGTCAAGCCAAGTCGCTGCCAGCTGGTTCAAGCGCCAGCTGAGCCAGCCAGGACTGTCCCGCCATTTCTAATGGTCAATCACTATGCGGGAGTATGGGAAAGTCGAAAAGACAACCCCCGTCAGCGGTGAAAGTCTTTGTGAATGCATCTTGCACACTCTTTCAATCATAAAAGGCTTGAGAGCGCAGCATTTGCTGACCCAGACCCAAAACCGGATCCATTGTCCAGAGCGCGTCATTTGGCTGCAATTATTTGGCAAAGCCATCGCTTCATACATACGTATGCATGCATACAGTTTACGCACACTGACTGCAGCACAACAATTATTTTGCGATTTTCACAGAGATTAGCCACAACAAAAGACCAATGGGCATTGTCAGTGCGTATTTGCTCTGGGCTGCCCAACTGTCCCGTTTGACCCTTTTGTGTGTCTGTCTGTCTCTATCTCTGTCTTCCTCTCTCTTTCTGTTATCTTTCGTTTGTCAACTGTTTTAAGCCGCTCGCTCGCCATGTCTCCTATATGGATTGAGTTATGTTTAATTATGGCAGTACTGTTGTGCTTGCATTCACTACAATCTGTAATATTTTCGCTTACTTTTATACAGGGATCGTAACGATTACAATTATTGAAATAAAAATTATTTGTAGATATTTATCAAGTTAAATAATTATGAAATATTGTTTAAGTTTTAGTTTTAATTTAAAAATATATACCTCATACGAATTGCAATTATTTTTGTTAGATTTACTATGTGTCAGATTATTCCATTCATCGACGTGCATTGTTAAATGTTTAATTCTCCTAAACTCAACTCTAATTTGCGATCTCTGTTTTTTTTATGTGCTTACAGCCCTGCAGAACAACTATATGTGCGCCGCTTTGCGGGGCATGGCTTCGTTAAACCAAATGCATCGCACTGGTCCACACATCAAGAAGCGTCCGCCACGACAGCCGCTAGATGGAAAACCCTTTGCCAAGGGAGTTGTTCTCAAGACGCTGATCAAGAAGCCAAAGAAGCCCAATTCAGCTAATCGAAAGTGCGCTCTCGTTCGTTTGTCTACCGGCAAGGAGATGGTGGCCTATATACCCGGCATTGGTCATAATTTGCAAGAGCATAACATTGTGCTATGCCGCGTCGGTCGGCTGCAGGATGTGCCCGGCGTAAAACTGAAGGCAGTGCGCGGTGTCTACGACCTGGCGCATGTCATCAAGAAGGGCCAGTAGTTTCTGTAATTCTCGTAATTCTCTTCTACAACTTGTATAAATACTGTATGAAAACCAAACAACTGGCCAATTATTCAACTTCAAGTACTATTATTTTTTTATGGAAAATTACGCAGCTCAGCCGGTTTAGTGTAAGTAGCCCGAGACGGCACACAATGACATTCAACCTGCGAGTGGTCCTACCTCGTCTCGTCTTGTCGTAATCTTAAGTCAACGGGGCAAGGGCGGGCCCAGAGTTTCTTGAAAAGAATGTTTTAAAGGCATTTTTACACTTTAACAGCAAATCCCTTTTGAGTATCGTTCTGTCCTTTACTTTTTAAGAAATTTGTTCAAATTTTATGCCACATAAGCGTTAAAGGAAATGGATGTGACTTAGCCATGTCACATTTTCACAGTTCGGTTAACGATGTGACACTGAAACTAGTAGGAAAGGCTACAGTTGCGAGAACCCGATTGAGAGAGAGATCCTGTACTGTCAACTGTAGCTGAGGAAACTGTTTAGGTAACATCGGAAGCCTGATACTTATGTTGTGTATTATTTACATTTTACGGGGTACCATTATTTTTTGAAGCTCGATTCTAAGTTCATTCTAAGTTGCTTTATAATGAAAAAGATATTAGTTAATCAAGGTATGTAGAATAAGTTGTTAGTAGAGATTTTTAGTATTTGAGTGTTATTGTGCAATTGTTCAATGTATTATTAATGTGCACTTTCAACTCAAATCCAACGTGTTCATTTTCTCTGGACTACTATTTTTATATACTATCACAAGGTATCTTAACATTTATATTAAAAGGTTTTTAATAAATCCGTTTAGAATCATTTCTAATTGTTGAACGAACGTTTTTGCCGTTGCAATTGCAATGAAATGTTGCTGTTTAATGCTGCTTAAAGAAGACACAGTAATACAAATTATTTTGAAAGCATCAGACAATAAAATAAATTTGAAGAACGACATAAGTTGATTACGACAAAACTAAACGATTTATTTCCTTTGTACATTTTTGATCACCAAAATGCAATCGATGCTGAATCCAATATAATAAGACCCTACGTCCAGGGCCTTAGATGAAAAACAATCGCATTTAGTATACAAATATAAACACATGTACAACACACACTCAGCAGCCTAACTTGCTGCGAAAATGCAAAAATGGTTTGCATTATTATGCGTGCCAAGACTCGTTATATTTTGGACGAGATCGATGAGGTTGCATAGACTAACGTAAATAATGTAATCTTATAAGTGTTGTGCCGATGGGGGGGGGGAGCAATGGCTTCCCCCTGCGGGAAACTACGAGACTTATCATGTGTGCAAAATGTCAGACTATAGCTTTAAATTGTTATAGTTTTGGTCTTTTCAACTTGTGGGTATGGTATCCAGGAATCTAGTCTCTAGCTTTTATACCCTTTTTCCCAAGGTATAATCAATTGACTATTCTACTTTAGTCTTACCTATATATTCCTTAGTATATTCCTGCAATTCGCAAATTTTCGGTGGGCACTCGTAGCTTTCGGCTTCCAGACCTCTTTTCGTTATGTAATGGTAAATGGCGTCAGAGAGAAGCACAAATACTCGAGCGCACAGATGCCGATCTCGAGCGAGCTTACAAAAACAGCAGAACAACAAGCAGAAGGGTATAAAAACAAAATACACGCTCTGTGGGTTTTAGCAGCTCGCGCTGCTGTTTTTTCGTGTTCTACAGAGATTATTATTATTTAATGGTTTGGTTTGTTCTCGGTCATCGTGGATCTCAATCTATTGTTTCTCATTATTGATTTGCTGAACGCTCTTTCATTAGATGCGACCGATGGAGGAATACGAGTTGGACTCAATTATAATTAATTGAAAAAAATTAACGTTTGCAGAAATGGGGCCAAAAAAGATTTTGTAATTTCTTCTAATTGTTTTAAAATGTAACAAACAGCATAAAACATCGTTTAAAATCCATAGAGGACTCTTATAGTATCAGGGATATCACAGAAAGCAAAATCAACCGAAATCCAGACAAGAACCAACTTAAGCTGATTTTAGGTGACACAAACCTCTGTTCGATTGCTCGAACACTTGTAATGCACAAATAGTGTCACTGTTTTTTAAATAAGCGAAATCTCTAAAACTTCTCTGAAACAATATGCAATTCGCTGTTACCGTGCAAGCCCGTCCCGAACAAGATACTAGATACCACCTAGGTTTGAAATTAATTTAGAATAATTCGAAGTTTTTACTCCCCATTAAGTATATATATTATTAATGAGCATAGCCGAGTGACCGATATGACCGTGTCTGTCTGTCCTTCCATATGAACAAAAGGGTCTCAGAGAGGGTAAGAGCTAGGTGTTTAAACTTAGTCTTCCAGGACTGCTTATATTTGCAGGTAGAGGTGCGACAGACGCACAAAGCTCTGTTAGAACAAATTTTAGAAAAACAGTGCATAATTTTTTTAAATTAATACTGGATAATAAATAATGAAGGTATTAAAATAGCGCGTTGTTACGTCAATGTGCTCTTCTTCTTCCTTTGACCCGACACTGAGTAATATTGTGTTTTGAATAATTTCCTAGTTTATTATCCGATCGCGATGAAATTTTCAGGATACATTAGGACCTCGATGCTCGTCACATCAGCATCAAAGTTATTTTTAACAAAGAACCCAGATCGTTTGCGCAATGTTCGGAATGCCAAATATTTATTTATTAGAATAGTTCACACACTACACTAATTGAATATCATTCGTCAAAAAATTTGATATCAGAAATGCTGGGGCTTGGACAAGCTTTCGTCACTAGAGTTTTACCTCGTGTGGAAATGTTTTTTTTGGTATAATTCAATCTGCAAATGTGGTGGTTAGTCACGTAATACCAAGACGGACATCACAGTGTTTTCAAAAACTTACCACGCGCCGCACAGTTTTCAAAATAAAACGTCATTTTGGTGGTGATCGTTCTCTTCTATGTTATTATGCCCTGTGGGGGGTATAGTATGAAGTTTGTTTAAAGTAAATAACAGGCAGTGGGAGGCATAACCATGAAGTATATACAATATTGATTTGCATTAAAAGCCGAGTCGATATCGATATGTTCGTCTGAGATCTCAGAGATTATAGGAGCTAGAAGCTTAAAATTAATCTACCTGCATTTCTTATGTTGCAAATTAATCTTAAACTTTTGATGCCACTCCCCCTTTGCTCAGGGTATAGTATTAAGGTCGGGTTCCCGACTGTCCGACTTGTTATCGATATCGCATGAGTTGTTTTAGTTATTAAGCAACGCCAGTGCTTAATATGTGAGGCAATTCACATACCGTTGGAGTAAAAAATATATTGTCTCGGCTCTTTATACTGATCGCACTATGTACATATATACATACATATGTATATATATTTTAGATTGGCAGAGATGTCTCCTTCTGCCTGTTACACACTTAAGTATATGCCTTAGTACTTTTCGTAATGCAATGTAATAATTTATAATAATAATGTAATGGCTTGACGGACTGACGCTGTCAGAAATGGGAAACTTAGAATTTATCGAAGGAACATGGATTGTTATCAATTATCCTCTATTCAAGCAAAACTTACACACATTCATGGATAAATTAAGACTTGGTGACAGTTGGATCTTCCGTCAGGACAGTGGTCCGGAATATTCCGCTCACATTGCAACTCTTTCTACCGTCCTTCTTGGTAATGAAAATGCATGACTCTGTCGGCTGCCATCAAAAGCAAATGTTAACGGTTAACCGGTAGACATACGGAAACAGTTAAATGAAATAAAAATCACATGAAACGATCATTTTATGTATGCCGACAACATTGTGGTCTCGGCAGCATTCGAAGTTCCAATACCACGATGACATTTCAACGTTGACCACGAAAAAAATTCTTTGGTCAAAGTCCAGGCGACTGTCGGTCAACAATGGCGAAGACCAAGCTGCGTTACCGTTAACCGTTTACACTGCGTCTGCCTGATTGAGACATTATGACAGCAGTGCCGGAAGATGACGACGAAGACGAAAACGAAGACGATGATGAGAAAGAGAATGAGGATAAGGACAGTGACAGTGTCAGTTTGCATTTCTTATGTTCGGTTCTTGCGGTGGTGTTCATTGTTTTAGCGTCGTTCGCTGATTTTCTGCTGAGTCAAGTTGGCTAACATGCAGCAAAATCCCTTTGTCCTTTAGCGTGCATAATTTTTATCAATAAAAATGTCATTGTCCATACACACAGACACACTAGTATATCCATACATACATATATGCCTAAATATATGCGACATGAGCTAATCATCCTAAAAGACACGTTAACACTTCCGTTGAACCCGACTGGCGTCGGGGCTTTGTTTTTTCGTAATAACTGTAAAATTTAGCAAATGATAAATGATTAGGTACCCAGTGTATGGTTAGTCGAAGGTTCTCACATCTGACAGAAGTCTAACTTCTAACGTATTAAAGAATGTGTTTCCGCCCACCTAAAGTACTGAAGTTTTAAAGCCTTTTTTAGCCTCGGTAACATCTGTTTAATCTCTGATCACGCAGGGCTGTGAGAAGGGCCATGTCAGCCGGACTGGAAAAGAACTCCTCCGCCACCGGATCAGAGATTTCTTCCGAAATTGGTTTTTAAAAAATCGAATATTTTTCTTTTCTCTATTTATTATAAATACAGTCGATCTTCCATAAGTCGAACCGTCTATAACTCGAATTTTATCTAACTCGAACTAAATCGACTGGCAATAGCGTTTACTGAGCAAATTAAATACAATTTTGATTCCGTAACTCGAACTTCCATAAGTCTAGGGTGACCACCTGGGGCTCAGGGCATTCCGGGACGGTTGACAGCCCCCCCCCCCATTGCAAATAGCATTACGACAATTACAAATATAAACAAATTTAATACAAAGTAAATACATATTTATTCATTCATTACATTCATTATAAATTAAAAAAATTTAATTCTTATATTTTTGTATTCATTACAAACTACTTACTTATTACTTTATAACATTCTTTTTGTCCATTAACTTTTTATAAAAATCCAAACAAGTTATGTCAACAAAATTAAATTGAACAATCATTAGGTTCTTCAAATTCTCTACCAGTAACCTATTCCTTTCGTCAGACCACTGCGTATTTATTAACGAAAAAACCCTTTCGCAATTTGCATTGTGCGGAGGAATTGCATAGAAGTATTGTGCTATTTTCAATACTTCCGAGTAGCAACTCGGGTTTACGTTTGCTGCAAAAAACTGTACTAGCCTATCTGCGGAGCCTTTCTCAAAAAACGTCTTCACTTGTCTCGACAAAAACTTCAAGCTTGCAACTTACAATTTTAAACAATTGGACAAATTCTTCAGAAGTACGCGACGCTTTGTTCACTCTTTCACTTCTGACAAAATGGCGGGAAAGTTTACTAGTAAATCAGTTCACCAATTAGACTCAAAATTGCGAATTTGTTCTTTTGAGTTGCTTTTTATCGTTGCAATAGAAAACCGGGACAATTTCGTGTCGGGCCGGGACACCGGGACATGTCCCGGAATTACAGGACGGATGGCAACCCTACATAAGTCGAATTCTACATACATATGTAACTCAATCAAAATATTGGCATCTGCATTCTGTAAGTCTGCATTTTTCGGAGAAATCCCAAATTAAAATCCGATTTTTCTTTCGTTTCTGTTTTATGCATCTTTTGCCGGCTCGTTTGGATATGTTAAAATTAAGTACGTACATAAGCATATGATAATGCAATGATAGAATATTCTAACAAGAATTGCATAGGCTGGTGAAATAGCTTTAAGATAGACGTTCTTTTTGTATCGAACTTCTTTGTCAGGCGCGCTTAATTGAGAAAAGCACCAGCATAAGATTATTTACATCGATTACATTGAGGTGGACATTCAGGTGTGCACAGCCAGGTTTCCTACATATATACTATATATATGACGACACTATTGAACACTTCTCTTATATGTAGGTAGGTCCGGATTAGTGGAAACGATTTTAAGCGATCCGGAAAGTGTTGACGAAGGCTCGGTGAATGATATTATTCGTCAGCCCCCTATGAACGATGTAAAAGGATGCTTCAAGACTTTGACTCTTTATTTACAAACGAGTAACACTACAACAGATGATAACTGAAAAACCAGTCGGAAAGGCTACAGTCGAAGTCGACTAAGAATGAGAGATCCTTTACTTATTCTTCAAAAATGAAATAAGATGTAATGTATCCTGAAAATTTCATCGCGATCGGATAATAAACTCGGAAGTTATGCAAAGCTCAATATTACTCAGTGTCGGGCCAAAGGAAGAAGATGAGCATATTGACGTTACAACGAGCTATGGGGTACTAATAGTGTTACCATTATTTGCTTTTTGAAGAATAAATAAAGTGTCTCTCATAGTCGACTTTGAGAATGAAGCGTGGCATCGCGATGAACACATTGACCCCAAGATACTCATCACGTGTGCCAAATCTGAAGTCTCTAGCAACAAACCTGCTTTTGTTATGAGCTTTTTCTCGATTTGTGGGCGAAGGCGGCGTGACATCCAAATCCTGCAAAATGTACCAGTGCTGAGTGCAGATACCATGTTTAAGCTTCTAGCTCTTACCATCTCTGAGATCCTTGCGATCATACGGAATGATTGTCAAGCATTTTGTTTAATTTCTGACACGTGCGCTCGATTTTAGGGTTGGTTGCATGAATACTTATGAGAATGAAACGCAACCCCGTTGGTCGTGGGCCATGCGGCAATTTCAACCCCCTTCGGCATTTGAGCAACCCTTGCTCAACCGCAACTCGTCATCTGCAAGCCACAAAATGGAGTTGCTCTGCTTAATTTTGATTTTCGAATACAAATGGTATATCTTTATTTAATTGTGTGGTCGTGCTAAGCTCCATTCCACGGGGACCGATCGTTAAGAGGAAACACAAAACCCTAAACTGAACGTGGCAATCGAAATGCTGAGCACGCTGCTTGTGGACTATCTTTTCTTTAAATTTTTGAAGAATAGATCGGAATCCGAATGTCAAGTCAAATAATGATGCATAACCCTTGAGGCAAGTGCTAAAGATGCGGCAATCCAGATAATCCATAACGAACAACATCATTTTCTTGTAATCATTCTGCAAAAAGAATGGGCATGACAATGGTTTGTATTCTTAAAAAAGAGATCAAACTGGCATTCAGTCGAAATGCCAAGACAACTCAAAGATGACTAACAAACAACGGGCGGGCGTTAACCGCACAAAAGGTCGATCGTGTGCCAACAGCCAATTGTGTATATCTCTTTCCCTCTCTGTCTCTCTCTCTCTCCCTTTTTGTCTCTCTCTCTCTCCCTCCCTCTCTCTCTCTCTCTCACTCATACTCTGTGTGTGTGTGTTTGTGTTGTTGGCCACGTGTAGCGCACACTCCAATGGCAACGCATATCAAGAGAGGCAGGTGAGAATGATGTGTGCTAAATACGAATGGGGCTTGATTTCAACCCCTTACTCATTTTCCTGATCGTACCGATCGTGGACCCTGATTTTATCCGATTCGCCAGCAGCGTCACACACCTTTATCGCTGTTGACATATCACAAAAATGGCAAACTGAGGAGTGGGATTTGAAATAGTGTGTGCTCATCGCCATAATCCTTTATGAGGCGGCACGATCGATCAGTCGTTTGATGATCGCATGCCAAACGTTTGCCCAGCACGTGTCCAACTTTGATGGCATTTTATGTGATTGTGATGATCGCGTCCTATGCAGTAATGGCAAAAGTAATCACATTAGGGGGCTTGATCGTAGCATCACCTAAATGTGTAAATCTGATGAGCACACTGATCAGGCGGCCGATTATAATGATCTACCTCTGATCATAGTGATCATAGAGGCAAAATCGCGCCCTTTGCAGCTATTGCGAAAGTTCTGGCTTGATCGTTGGTCCACAGATTTTGCCCAGCCCAAATATGTTGAGCTGATAATCCCGCTGATCATGCTGCTCAAGTAATTTTTTAATTGACCTACAAATTTGCATAAGCTGGGCATAAAGATCGGAATATGGTATAGTCGGAATGGTTGGTATTACAATTTCGCTACCAGTTCTGTAACTGTTAGTGTAAGTGGTAATCGCCGGATTTGCGTGAAACTTTTGTAATAATCAGTGCATAACAATAAATTAGAACATATTTTGCGAGTATTTGGCAATATAGGAGCAAAACTGGTGGCCTAATCTTAAGTACGCGCCTGATCCGGGGCTCGCTCCCCGGTTGTCTTGAACGTAATCTGAGATTAAATTAAAATGTCGCAGGCGCGCATTCATAATCGGGGCCACGACAACTGCTTTCGTAAATCCTACCGTCTGGGCTAATCCTTTCGTCCATCCTACCTGCACTACCCATGCATTAGGAGCAGAGTATCTGGACGAGAGCCATGCAATATGCGCGCTACACACGAATTAACCTGATTAAAATTGTATTTTTCCCAAATTTATGGGATTAAGTTCCGTTCAAGTTCCTTTAACTCGTTTAAGCTACCGGATTTAGTTCAAGTGCTCAATATATTGAACGCGACCTGAGGATCTCAACCTGGTTCACAATCTCCTGGCCAACGCACTGAGCCGCCTATGAGCCGATTTTTATTGGGCTGGCTTAATTAGGACAATTGTTTACAAAATTTACCTTTCGTCATGCTGCGACCCATTGCCCGTGTCTTCGATTTCAAGTTGAGCTAAGTTATAAGAAAGGTACACTCTGTGTGCGTGTGGGTGTGTGTGTGAAATCCTGGTCACGCACACGCCCACAGCTCGGCACAGGCCAACGTGTGAACCGAACAGCTTGAAATTCTATTTAAAAATTAGTTAAATCCACAGTCAATACACTACCGAACACTCCATCAACTGACTGACCTGTCCTTCTCCCTCTCCCTCTCCTTATGCTCTCGATTCCCATTCCCGTTAAATACAATGCAATTAGCTTATGCCAATATCGTTGAACCACAGAACCCACAGCAAACACAAAGGACTCTTGCTATACAAAAGGAGCGTGGTTTTTTTATTGGCCTTTTTCCTTTTTTATATCGCTAGTTATGCAACACTGTCCATATAAAGCCGTGTTTCTCAAATATCACACAGAAACAGAGATTTTCACATTCGAAGATCATTCTTTGGCTTAAGCTCTTTGAAATTTAAGCGAGAGGACTTAAGACGCTTGTATAAACACTTTTTCTAATGCGCTTTATCGCCAAAAGTGATTTAGCTTTCTGGAGTCTTTTAAAATCATTGGTGCCTTTAGCACTTAGAAATAATTGTTCTCTCATAATGTTGCTTATAATAAGATTAATCAATCTAAAAAGTGCAGGTCATCAAATCATTATTATTCCCTTTGCTGATACGAGAATTTTGGCACAAATACACCTTTGTGGTTTTTCAGTATTTTGAAATTGTTTTGATTTAAAATACTACTAATACCCAAGATATAATAAAAAGCGGCCTACAACGTCGTTATAGCGCCAACTAGGATGTATAGGATTCAGGTCTGGGGCATTGCGTCTCTATGCGTCTGACATTGTGCCGAATATCTGGGGCTGACTGGTACGTTCGGAACTCCACCTTGCATAATGACCTCGGAATGGAGACCATTGACTCTCAAGTCGGTGTTTTTGTCGATCGGCATAAAGAGCGTTTGCAGCGACACTGCAATCGGCTAGCCAGGGAAATCGTTGGAAGAAGGGTGATTTATTGAATACTCCCCCATCCTCAGAGGGAACGTTAGAGACACCACCGCTAACCATAAAAGTAAATCCCTCTAACGCCTTTATAGGCTAGGTGATACTAAATCAGAACTATGTGATGTTATAACCAGTCGGAAAGGCTACAGTCGAAGTCGACCATGAGAGACCCTTTACTCATTCTTCAAAAAGGCATTAATAGTAACAAACTCAGATACTTATATATAAACCTTCAGGTTTTAATTAATTCACTAACATGGGCGTTGTTACGTCAATATGCTCTTATTCTTCCTTTGGCTCGACACTGAGTAATATTGTGTTTTGAATAACTTCCGAGTTTATTATCCGATCGTGATGAAATTTTCAGGATACATTGGAGCACTGATCCTCGTCCTGTGATACATTAGTTCCCCGATGCTTGTCCTGTGTGCCAGAATTCAGGATTTTACCTCTAATATTTTTGGTTTTATGGGATTTCAAAAATTTTGTTTGCGTTTTTTGGGGCCGGAAGGGGGCGGGGCAAAAGAAAAACAAACAAACTTGACCCTTCGGAGGTCTCAGGAGTATTGTCACCAAATTTGGTTACTTTAGCTGTTATAGTCTCGGAGATCTAGGTGTTTATACAGCATGACAGCAGGACTGACGGACATGGCTAAATCGACTTGGCTGTTGCTGCTGATCAAGAATATATATACTTTATGGGGTCTGCAAGACTTCCTTCGACTTGTTACGCACCTTTTGTTTTTTTTTGACAAACTTAATAGCCCCTTTTTACTTTTTTAAAGTAAAGGGTCTATAAATTTGTTTTTTTATCCGTCACAACAAATATATATTGGTTTTAAGTTGCTTTGATAATTGACAAAGCGCGTAAAATGTGTTTCAACTTGCAGCGTTAGTGGTGCTTAATTTGTAAGCTTAACAAAAAGAATTTAAATATTAAAAATTACATCAAGCTATGCTATATAAGTTGTTGGTAAAGATGTCAATTATTAGTATTTTTCTGTGAAAGTTTCCAATGTATTGTTCATGTCAACTTTTTGCTTAAAAGTAACAAATGTGATCATTTTCGGTGGAGCATTACTTATGTGAGTCTCTTGACGTGTCTTAACAGCTACCCATGCAGAATTAGATGTTATTAATTCTGTTAGCCAACGGTGCTAGAAGCTTGCAGCAACAACCATTGGAAAGAAATCCCAGTAACAGATATAAGTAATTTGGAAAATAGCAATCCACAAAATGTATATGAAGAACAACATTTTTTTAAGTATTAACAATAATCAATATTTATTTGGATTTCAATTAAGACTACAACATACTGTGCGCCCAGGACCTTAGAAGAATAACTAAATACATAAGCACACGCAGAACACACACTCCACAGGCTAACATTCTCTTATTTTTTCATTGGCTCTTTGAAGACTCAACGGTTTCTTGGATATCCCTTGAGTTTATTATCTCATCGTGCTGAAATTATCAGGACGTATCCAGACCAATTCAATCAAGACTCAAAGTCATAGCTTTGAAATTGTCATTGAAAAACTTGTTTTGTCTTTAGTTTTTAGAGTCTCTGAGATTGACGCATTTATACAGACTGGGAGGGCGTAAGGGCGTGGTTCAATTAAAAGACTTTAAAGCTGAATTTTTCCAAAAATATTAATAAAAAGCCATTTTGTATGAAACCATTATTATAGCTGGAAAACTAAATGATGCAGTTGAATTCCTAGGTCCCAAAATAACCGGAAACTACCTGCAAATATAAGAAGTAGTGCGATATCGAGTTCCAGCTACTACCTCTTACTATCTCTGAGATCCTTTCGTGTTCATACGGACATACGGATATAACTATGTATATCGACTCGTTGATCAATAATATATATATGTACACTAAAACGAAATGATGCAGTTGAATTCTTAGGACCCAAAATAACCGGAAACTACCTGCAAATATAAGGAGTAGTGCGATATCGAGTTCCAGCTACTACCTCTTACTATATCTGACATCCTTTCGTGATCATACGTACATACGGCAATAACTATGTATATCGACTCGTTGATCAATAATATATATGTATACTTTATGGGGTCATGCGGCCAAGCCTTCTTCTGCATGTTACATACTTTTGGCAAGCATAATATACCCTTCGGGGTATAAAAACATTTGTACATTATTTGCATAAAATGCAGTGTGTTAAACAATATTGCATGAACTCGACTATCGCACGAAAGTTGACTAGAAATGGAACCTAAATTTATGAAATGATGTTCATTTCATTGAAATTTCTGTCAATTAATGTGTTGTATAAACAGCAAGATCCAATAGTAATAGACACTACTACCTTATTATCTTACATCATAATAAGTCACAAAACACTGTTTTAAAATATTAAAAAAATATTAAATATTAAAATAAATATTAAATACATTAAAAATTGTCTTATCTATATTTAAATTTTGTATTAAAAATTGTCTTATCTATATTTAAATTTTGTATTTATATAATTGCTTTGTTCAGTCCCTTATCTAAAGAGTTTGGTGGAATATTCTTAAGAAACCCAATAATCAGACAAAAATCTCAATCGACTCCAGATTTTCCGCCAAATGATTGGGGTCTCACTGATTTTTGAAGAGGAATCGGTATTTTAGTTAAATAAGAATAAAAATGCATACAATCTAAAAACTGTTATACTGATATACTGATATACTGATATACTGTTATCCCGGTGACAATTCGAATAATTCCGATGTGCATAAAACACTGAAATGAAATCACTAGAAACTTTGGAAGTATGTTGAAAGCTCGTTCGTTAAAAGCTCTCAGGTCTGATCTTTAAGAGCGCCACCTAACGTTAACTTCAATTAGACAATCGCTTCGCTCTGCAATGTAGTACATATGTACGTGAGTTGTGTTTATGGAACAACGGTCAAATGTACATACTATGAGAATGTACGGGAATGCGCAGCTGTAAAGGCTTAAGAGGCAGGGAGTAAGGCACACGGGGCTTGCCATTGGCGCCTGTGTGGATTTGTTACGAAGAAGACGGCACAAATTTTGCGCTTAAGCAAATAAAAACAAATATTTATTTCGAAAACGAAAAACAAACGCAGGCAGTAAATTTCCTAGTTAGCGATGATGCCCAGCCAAAGGGTCTGTTGGTCATAGAAAAACAAATCGTGTGTATGTGTATTGTCGATCCATCGAGTCCATCGAAATGACTACGGAGGCCAATCGGAGGCAGAGTCAGAGGCAGAGGCAGAGCCAGAGATAGAGAAAGAAGAGAAACACGTGCCCACTTAATATCTGTAGTTGTTCATGTTAGTTTTGGGTAGCATAGATTCCAAAATCGGAAATGTTTCAGTCATGTTAGAAAAACAACAAGAAAAACTCTCAAGTTTTTCAATTCCTTTCTTTCTTTCGCCTCGAATTGTTTTCGTTTTCCCGTACATAAAGTTACAATATGTTGTGTATTAGAGTTGTATGTAGAACCCATTTCCATTTCCATGTCCATTCCCAAACTATAAGCCCAATCCCAAAGACTTCATTCAGGCTAGGCAGGCGCGTGCGCGAGTACCGAATACGCCCCCTCGAGATTAATGAGGATGTGTTTGCGGCGTTTGTTTATTCAATGCAGACGAGTTGGCAACGAATACCAAACGAACACATACTGAATACTGAAGCCGCATCTGAATCCTTTCACTGGACATAAACACATGTCTAGATAGTGTGTGTCCCGGGTTTCAGCTGCTGACCACACTGGACATTGTGCATAGCGCCTGAGCTCATTTAGCTGCATTCCACTTAACCATGAGTCGTCCTTTTCTTTTTCTCAGCTATGATAAATGACTTGCAATCGTACCCAAAGTAACTATGCTCCTTCTGAACCGATTGAGCTGAATCTTGACATAAATTCGGGCTCATTAGTATAGTACCATATATACAATAAATCGAAACAATCGCCGCTCGGCAAGTGATGGTAACAACAGAGGAGAGCTTGCGTCTATACTTTTCATGAACTAAATAGAAACTGTTCTTTAGTCAACAATTAGTGACAGTCCTCAGGAGGCTATGGCTGTGGCTCGTGTGCCCATAACAATTCCACAGTAAGTGGTCCCAGACCCATTTCCATTTCCCTTTCCAATTACAGTTTTAGTCCTTTCTAATTAGGCGATGTAAAATTGAGCGCCTCAAATGACAGAAAACGCAACATGAAGCGAACAGATTTAGTTCCCAAATGCAAATGTGCCAGACGATTAATTAATCAACTGACAACTTGCGGAAAATTTTAGGTAAGAGTAGCAAATGCTGACCGGAACCAATGATCATTAGGATCGGACCTAGTATTGAGAGAGAGTTGTACAGTCGCGCTTTTGACACATTATTTTCGAGAAAACCCCTAAAGTAATTATCCTTGCCGACAATCCTTACAATAGCTCACATTTAATGTTTGGTTCAGAGAGTCAAACCTTGCTTGGTTTCCAGTCTCGTTTCCATCTTGAGTCCAATATCAAATAATATCCATCAATGTGCTGTATGAGCAAACTGAAACTCTTTTCTTGCAGCTGATATGCCTCAATGCACTATTTTGGGCAAACAAATAATGCATCTACGATCGATTATGACAAAAAGATAAGCAAGGGAAATAAAGGCAGGAAGTGCGGACCTAGATACGTCTGAAGAGACTAAGGGAACAAAAAAATGAAGCAAACGTCCAACCGCATCAATTCCACTTGCTTGCCCACAAAACTGTGGTTGCCCGCACCGATTATCTTATAATATTGACCAGAGTCCCGAGCAGATCCCTTACTCGAGTTTCTAGCTTATTGACAAATATATCTCTCCTATCAATGTCAACAAAAACTGAATGGCAGTTGCTACAGGCTCTCATTGTGCTCTTGGGCTGTATCACAGTCCCACGACTTAAATGGAATCTTAACATGACTGCTTTATAGAATTGAATAAGTCATTCATTTATTGGGATCAATAAAAACTAAATCTTCAAAAAGGAAACTCTTTTCAAGGACTTGCGTTGATTAGGAAATGAAGAAATAACAATCTACATATATAATTTATCAGTTATAGGTACCAAAAAAAAAAAACAATTTTATCAATACTATTTATTTGTATACTAGTATGTATTTTTAATAAGCTGATAGTTGCTAAAGTTTTAGCTGGTTTTGTCAGCCCTGATAATTTTGGCGAAAACGTGAGGGGACAAGTATTTTTGACGAGAACCGCCTGGTGCGTCCCAGACAGATTTGACAAGACCAGAAATGGTAGATAAAATCCTAGAATGATACTGAATGATCGCTGAGCAAAGCTGTGAGAGATTGCTAAAATCCCAACCATTTTTATTGCACGTTTTGGAAACGATTTACACGAATATTTAAATTTCTTCAAGGTGGAGCCCGCGATAGCTCTTAACTGAAATTAAATCCAACCGCTTGCTTATTGCGAAGGAGAGTTCAGAAGATACGGAACATATTTTGCGAAACTTGAATACGTCCCCTACACTAGAAAGCAAGCTTAAATCAAAATAGTGGATTTGAACCGGAAAAACGGAGCGGAAGAAAGCAAAGATTGGTCCACCGACCATAAAGATGATGACAACGATTTTCTGGGATGCCCGACGCTTAACTCATGTGGATTATATGGATGTAAAATACTATATAACCAGTGGCCTGCAGCACAGCAAACTTCACTACGTGTGAGGTTTTGGGGTCTGCTTTCGTCACCAGCGTGGACTGCCGTCCAAACCAAAGAAAAACAAGGCGGCAAGTCAGGCGCGTGCGACAGTAGGGTGTCCTAAGCCAGTCTTCATTGTTATTTTCGGCACGACAAGATGTCATACCCCTGCAATCAGTTTTCATTCGATTTTTCCTTTAGCAACTTTATGATATCGTAGTTCGATTCAAACCAAATATGAAAGATAATATCAAACACACAATCAGCCAGTTTGCTTGAAAAATCTTGAGAAACAACAAAGAATTTCCTTCTAGGCCATAAATCCGATTGTATTGAAACTTAATGAATTTCAAACTAAATCTAAATTTCGACCGATTGCTGATAGTTTGCATAGAAAAAGACAGACAGACGGATTTGACTATATCGACTTTGCTGTTGATAAGAATACAACAACTTTATAGGGTCCTATTATGCCTAAGCATTTCGGGACAAAATTATAATACCCCCTGCAAGGGTATACAAATAGGTTTGGTAACTAGTACAATTCGACTGTTGTCTAATCTAATTAGTTTAGACTGTATTCAATAACTATAGTTAATTTAATTTATCTTTTATTTCCTACTTCCGCTTTACAACTTACATATGTCCGTAACTCTCTATATCTTTCTATTCTCGCAAACTAAATATTTTGCATTCGCGAAATTTAGGGTGAACGTCCAACAAAATTAAATAAGTACACTTTATTTACATTAAATATAACCTGTGTTTTTCAGGTTATAACAACTTAATAATAAACAACTTTTATTTATTGTTTAAAATATATTTCGTTCGGTTGAACTTTACTGTGCATACTGACCAGAAATATTTATAATATGTTTCTTGTACAAAGTTTTAAACATTCAACCATGGACTGTAAGGGTTTCATTCAAATCGAGCAATTAACTAAAATTGAAAACATTCAGAATTTGTAATTTGAAGTACTTATTGTATTGAGCTACTTAAGACTTAATTTTGATTTTGCAGTCTAAAATGTGTATCCAAACACATACTAGTATGCTATCTAATAGTAGAGATAACTCTTCTCACTTCCAGCATATTGTTTTTCTACCCTGCGCCAATTAAAAATGGGCAAAAAAGGGTATAATGAATTTGTGTAAATGTATGTAACAGACATAAGGAGGCATCTCCGACCATGTAAAGTATATATATTCTTGATCAGTATCAACAGCCGAGTCGATTGACAGCTGTCCGTCTTCGTGTCCGTCCGTCTGATTGTATGAACGCGTGGATCTCAGCAACTATAAGAGTTAGATAATGTAGGAATGTAGGTTCCTGTATACCACACGCAGATCAAGTTTATTTTCAATTTTTAAAATTTTAAGAAAACTCTTCCTTACATAACAGATAGTTGAAGTATAACTCACGCTGAGCAATTTAATGCAAGTTTGATACCGATCGACCCATAAATTAGGGTGATATTAAGGAATTTGTTTTAAGTCCATATTTTGGCCAAAGCGAGAGCGCCTATGAAAATGCCATTTGCGCAAGCGAGACCGCATGTGATCATTTAATTTGCCTTTCGGCCGCTGTGGCGCTATACATAAACAATCAACAAGCACAGCCCAGTGTTACCAGACTATCGCAAGCTACTTACGCACGATGTAAGCAAAATCCATTTCAAGCGATATATTTAAATCCCATTATAATGGAAATACAATTCTATGAAGTCCTGTACAGGGTTTCCTACAGTCGCGCTCGCTCGACTGACTACAGAAACTCAAAATAGTTTTCTAGGCCAAGAGGCCCCCAAGGTCCATTCCGAACTGCCCTCTGCCACCACAGAGCAGACATGTCTACGCACCAAATCGATTGCCACTCCTCTATGTCTGACTGTGTTTTGTAGGTGTAGATGTGGGTGTTTGCTCGTGTGGGCATCCCAATTTTGGCCAGCTAATTCTATGTATTGTATGTGGCTGTATGTTCTATAAATGTGTCAACGCGCCAAATTGATGAATTCGTTCACAGTCTTCGCGCGGACAACAAAAGGTCAACCAGAAACTCCCCCAAACCCAAAAGTAATCCCACTTCTATAAACCGCCCTCCCTTCGAACTCCATCCCCAAGTGTTTAACTACGAACTTAATGCATGTGTGTCGAAAAGGGTTGTCGTTGGGAATTGACAACAATTGTTGGAAATTGCCAAAAGTGACCAAAACAGCGGTCAGCATTCGGCTACAACACCACAACGAACCGCACCACGTCGCTCGCCTTTTTAATCATGACACTGGCATCCGGTTTGTTATCATTAAGCAACAAACAGAAGCAGGCGCAACCCTTACTGCCCCTTTGGCTCTGGACGGAGTCGGGGTCGGTATCTGACTCTATGGCTGCGTTTGCCTCTGACTGTCTAATAATGAAAATGCCTGCGTTGTGATGCGATGCTGTCTCCTGCTGTTTATTTATTAAATGTGAGCCAAGTAGCCCCACATCCACGCACGCACACACACACACACACACACACACACACACACACACACACACACACACACACACACACACACACACACACACACACACACACACACACACACACACACACACACACACACACACACACACACACACACACACACACACACACACACACACACACACACACACACACACACACACACACACACACACACACACACACACACACACACACACACACACAGAGATACTCGCTGGGCAATGGACAATAAACGAGGGAATGGGTCAACTGGCACAGCTGTCACATTTTTCCTAAGCCCCTCACCTCACCCCGTTCGCAACGCATCTTTAATAAAGTCGCCTCTGCTGCTGCGGCTGTTCCTGAAACTCGTTTTAATTTTTTCCTTTGCACAAAATGAAGTTAAAGTTGCGACGACTGCTGCTGATGATGCTGGTGGTGGTGGTGGTTGCAACAATGCTGATTGGCTGATTGACTGCGCTTGCCTGCTTACGATATTCCATTTACGATAAACTCGACAGAAGCAGCTGAACGCAAAATGGCGTAACATTCGGCAATCGAAATGGGTCGCCTTCTTCCGTGCAACATGGCGCTCTTCAGAAGTTATTTAACTTAATAGAACTAATCTCTCTGTTACTCAACAGAGTGTCCTATAATTTTCTCCCGAAATGTGTTTCGCATTAAGGGAGGCATGTCAGACATTATTAAATATATATCGTACTATATATACTCTCGATCAACATCAGCATTCGAGTCGCATTTGTCTGTGTCTATGCAAACTCTCTCAGTTTTAATGCTTGAAACCTAGTATTGGTCTGTCCTTTTGCTGCAGACAGTACATACATATGTATGTCGGAGTCGACCGGATCGGAAAACTATATCACAGGAATACCATAGGAACAATCGGTCAAAAACTATACGTTAGTATGACAAACTATTTTGTTTTTCGACATACCTCAACTAATCTCACAGATTATGCATTTAGTTATCCCTTATACATTCTGTTCAAATTGTGTTACAATCGGACAACTATATCATATAGCTACCATAAGAACGACAGGCAAACTTAGGCATATCTGGCTCCATCAATGATCACTTCATTTTAGAATTTTGCCATACTCCAGAAAATCAATGTGTCCGGAAAATCAATGTGTCCTGAAAATTTTATTGCAAACGAATAATAAGCTCGAAAGTTATTTAAGAACACTGACTCCTTTAAGGCTTGCAGACGTTTTGTTTGTGTGTGAAAAAGTTCTTAAAGAATAAGTACTGGGTATCTTACAGTCAGATTCAATGAACTTTCTTTACCTGGGAGAGTACAACCCTTTCCTTACTAAGGTAAGCAATTCACTTTGTCCTTTACTTGTTATTAAAGTTAAAACAACATTATATGCAAACTATTTAATAATGTACATTTTTCTCTTTTATGTCAATAATAAAATAATAATTCAATCTTTGATATTTTTTACGCAGCTCAATAGCTTTGTATGAAGCTTTTACACATACTATAGTACAACTTTCGCTGCTTAGATAAAAGCTCACGCTATTGCTGTCACTACTAAGTGTGTAAAAGCTTACCAATAGTTATAAGCCGCCTTGACTGTGTTGGGAATTTGTATAGTTTTGTTTGCCAAAAGCTAGGATTTAAAGACAACTTTGCAGTTGGCTTTATGACAAAAGTCATAATGACAGTTGCATTACAAACCCCAGGTTAGCTGCCATTTTGCGGTTCACTCGTAATCTCTAGGGGCTTAAAAAGACGGCTAAGTCCGGGACTAGAAGAAAGACTGTTGGCTCTGTGTCTGGCTTTGGCTCAGATCTGCGGATCGCTGCACTTGTGCGCAGATTACGCGGCATCTTCACGTAATATTATGCGAGATAAACTCTAACTCGATGCGGCCACATAGTCAATGTCGAGATTCGTACCTGTGCTTAAGATTGTGTATATTACCCAAATATTTTTACTTTGCTTCCGCGAACAGACTGCTGTCGAGAGTAAAGAGCTCAATCTAAGAGGTATAGAGTGGGAAAAAGGAGAAGAAACGAGCACGAATATTATCAAATGATATTTTTCATAATTTTTGCCAGAAATATGAACAATGCTCAACAGTTGTTGATACTGATGAAAATTTTGCCACCTACAAAACTCGGCTGACAAAAGGCTTAAACCGCTTAAAGACCTTATAATCTCATGGATTTCAGTTACCCGCTTCAAGTTTTTAGTTTCATGTGAAAAAATGAAAGGAAGGAAAGAAAGAGCTAAAGCAGCAGCAGCAGCAGAGCAAAGGTAAACGGAACTCAGCTCGCAGATGCATACAAAGGAGGACAGAAGTTGGCCAACGGCTTTAAAAGGTTAATGCTCATATTACGAGTGACACTGACAGTGGACAGGAGTCAGTCAAATGGCCAAAAAGAGTTATGTGGAACAAGCAACAAGCAGTAACGGAACAGGGCTTAACGCCTTAACCTTTTTTTTCTTTTCAACAACTTTGCTTTCCGTTTGATTTTATCGCACGCTTCCGCTAAAAGGACAAACTGACAAACAGACAGGCGATCAGATCAAGATATACTAGATGAAGCTGAAGATCGTGCGAATTGACAATTGACACAATTACAAAAAGGACTCGGGAACCGTAACGTAGTACGGTAGTACGGTAAACCGCTGCTTCTGTCATTTTGACATCAATTGTCTGGGAGACAAAAAGGATTTGACCCTGGCCCTATAGACTCCTATTGCTACTCCTTCCCCAAGTAACGGGGTTATGTAGGCGGCTTTGCGTTGACAACAATGTGCTATACCAAAAAAAAAAAAAAAAGGTGTTAAAGGTTTGTGAGAGCTGCTTGATAGATTGTGCGAGGGAATTCCAATTTCCAATTTTAGTTCCGACATCGATTCCCATTCCCTTTTCCCTCTCCGTTTCCATAACGATGACGATTCCTATTCAAAGTCGAATTTAGCTTCATAAAAACTACTCAATAACTCTTTGTATGTGGGCATGGACACACTTCTACATTGATTAACTCTTCTACCATCTCTCTCTCTCTCCATCTCTCTTTCTCTCTGCTCTGTCTGTTGTCTTTCGTTCTCCTTCGTTCGGGCACTGACAGTTCGAGAGCTAACAGTTTATGACAATAGCTAGCAGCTAATCAACGTCGAAATGCATAAAATTAAGTGAGCCACTGAAGGGAGGGGGCTGCCACAACGGGAATATCCATTATAAAGACCCTGGTGCAAGGGTCGGTCTATTCCGGGCTGAGTTATTAGAAATATTTCACATTTGATTTAGCATTACAGTTGCAATTGCAATTGTGGCTCTTACCCATCCGCATAACTGTACTTGCTTGATATTCCCCTCTCCCTCTCTTACACACACTACCTCTCTTTCTCTCGGTGTTTAGTGTGAACGGTTCTCACATGCATCGATTTGGAAAGAACCATTTGGGTGCAGACAATGCCCTTAAACGTTGACAGTTCATCAAAACGAATGATGCATGCAAAATGCATGTTGCTCATACAAATCCAACCAATACCCTACAATTAGAGTCCCTTCGGTACAGCACTTAGTCTGAATTTTAAATCGAATATTAGGAAACCATAATATAAGAAATTATTTTAGTTAAATCGTTCGGCTAAAGTTGAAATTTAAAGGATAGATACTGTATTGGCTTGCTTAATTTCGAAAAATTATTTCAATCAAGTTTTCAACTTAAATGAGTTGAAATATCTTCTGTATTTGTATTAGTATTCTGTGTGGATTCATTTATTTATCAAGTTCTAAAAAAAACTTGAATATTTCAGTTTAAGAATTTAGTTGAAGTTTGTAGTGTACTCTGTTGTCAATAGAACCGATTCCAACTCGTTGGCTTCAGTAGTCCCTCTGCCAATGCCTCTGCCACTACGTCCGTCTCAGTTTGAGTCTTTGACTTTGTCTATGATGTACCATGAAATGTTGCATTTCTTGTCTGTCTTTGTCCGAGCATTTCTAACAAATTTGTGCGATGGGCGATGGGCGTTGACATACACAAAAACTGCTACTCCTACACCATAGTCCTTGCCAAAGGATGTCGATGTCTCTGAGTCCTTGGGGGTGTTACCGTTGCCAAACAACATTTACAATGCGTCTGGAATGCGTAAGGAAGTAGTCAGTTCGCTGTGCCCATTTAAATAGTGCTCAAAAACTATTGAGGCTTTTGTTAATAGATTTCTGACTGACTCCATGCATATTGTATATATTAGTAGAAAATTGGGTGGGCCCCATCCATCAAGCTGATGAGAAAAACGGAAGTCGTCTCATCTTATGTCATATGTTATGCGATAAGCGTTGAACTCTCTTATCGACAATGAAAGTTCAACTCTTTCTGCCTATCAATGCAATGTGAACAATATTTAGTTAAAATACCCTGAGAAATTTGATAAGGTACCATTGTCTTGGGTCTTTCGCGTTGTTGAAGCTGCGCATATTTGGAAAACTTGAGCTTCTGATATTGATAATGATAATGATATTGCTAATGATAATGATAATGATAATTATTAGATCTAAGATAATACTGTCTAGACTCAAGAACTAGTACTACAAACCTCATTGCAGTTGTCTATTGCAGTTGTCCAAAATGTCATCAAACCCACAATAATTGGCATTGTAATGCAATACATTTGTTAGACATTAGACTTTAGGATCCATAGGTATCTCTGATCTGTTCGCTTCAATGCATTCCGGACTCATGAATGAACTGTCGACTGGACTTGAGATCATTTCCTACTTTCCTAATGTCTGTCTGCTGTCAATTAAAAAATGCCATAATTGAGCAGCATTTTGCTGGGATTATGCATAGATCTCTCTGGCTCTCTATTTGGGAAGCCAGTATAGGATAACAATTAGCAAAAGGATTTGGCCAGGACGGAAGCTAACGCTGTACCGTACTTAACTTGTGTCTTTTTAGTCTTTTTTAGTCTTTCTTCTGCGCATTTGTGCTGTCCACTTCCGTGACGGAAGTGTTCTCGACCTTTACCAGGCCGAAAGCCGAAAGCCGAACCCCTAGCCTTTATTTTAGCCTTAACCTCTCTATGTATCTCTCAATCTGTGCCTCTTGTCTGCGTCATTATCTGCCACAAGTGTGTTGTCTGTTGTCTGCTTCTCTGTTTGTGCATTTTGCATACGAAAACAAACAACAAGTGAACGGCTGGATGTCTGAATATTTGGTCTTGTCTAAAAAGGAATGCGTTTTTGGGATTCGACCTGGTTAGTCTTTAGCCACTGCACAAAACACACTCCACAGTGCTTTTGTGTTCGGTCCTTGGACACGTGTAATCCTCAGTCACTTCCTAGATCCGAATGTCTTTTACTTCTTACCCTCTACATCTCTAACTACTTCCTCATTAGCATGGAAGCTGTGCCATTCAACTGAATTGGCTGATAGGCTAATACAACCAAATGCATTTAAATACAACGGTTTCATAATTAGTATTACATTATTGTGAATGCAATTGCCGTTTTTGAGATTTCGGATGGGAAACCTTTCAATACATAAACAACAGATGCTCTGATTAAAAACAATAACTTTGTTTTCCAATCTTTTAATCAACGAGTAGTTAATACATATGAGCCATAAATTACCGCTACCCGTGGCAAAAGTCCAGTGACGAAAGCATATTCAAGCCAGAAAGGTTCTGATATTAAATTTTGTGACGAAATATATTTAATTTAATCTAGGTATATTTAAAAAAAAAAAATAGTTTGGCTTTCTGTACTTTGAGCAAAAAGTAGCTAAACATAACTAGGCGTCGTCCACGGTGATAAATGTTCTCTTTAGTGATCCACAGATAGGGATGACAGCTCTTAACAAATCCAACTCGTTCTATATTATATCATAATTACACATAACTAAATTAAGTAAACGAATATAAAGTTGATTTCAATTGAAAATATCAAATTTTTCGTTTATGAGATTTCAAAAATTTTGTTGTCGATTTTTGGGGACGGAAAGGGGCGTGCCAAATTCTAAAACAAACTTGACCTTTGTGCAGCCCTTAGGAGTATTCTCACTAAATTTGGTGACCCTAGCTCTTAAAGTCTCTGAGATCTAGGCGCTCATACAGCAGCACAGACGGACATGGCTATATCGACTCGGCTGTTGATGCTGATCAAGAATATATATACTTTATGGGGTCTGCCGGACTTCCTTCGACCTGTTACGTACATTTTTTTTTTTTGACAAACTTTATATTAGAATAGTTTTGATATAAAAATGAATATTGTTCGTCACAAAATTTGATATCAATAATTTTGGGGCTTGAATTTGCTTTCGTCACTAGACTTTTTCCTCGTGCAAATGTTTTTTTTTTTGGTTCAACTTACGAAAATACGGGGATCGACTGATAAATCATTGGACTAAATAGGAAATCGCATAGTTTTTAAATGGCAATGAATTTGCTAGCTCTTCAATGACATACCAGCCGACCTTTGTATTGTCTAGCCTCAAATCGTTTGTTATCTTAATTTAATTTATGTGGTATCTTAGGAAAACACTTCTAATTCTTATGGACTAACATCTATGTATAATTACAAAGATTGGTCGCATCGTGGACATTACAATTGAATCGATTTTCCGGCCGTGGTCGAGTGCATACATAGTAAGGGTATTTAAGTAAATATCGTGAAATTATAATCAAATTAAGTGTTTAATGAAAAACAGATAATAAATGAATTGAATATACTGCGATTGGATTTTACAAGCCAACAAAGTAAAAAAATCCTGATGTACGAAGGCATTACTGGTACACGTATACAGCTCTTATCAATACGAGTATTATGGTTCAGCAATCAAATTTCCAGTAAGATGAAGAAGACTTAGATTATATTAATTAAATGAAAATAAGATTTAAATTTAATAAATTTATTTAAAACACGTTTGGTGGGTTTTCTTGTGGTAATCTAGTGGTTTTTTTTACAACATTTTTTGTAAGCTATTTAAAAGGAAACGGCAACACAGATCACAAGGTTTATTAGTGTAAAAAGTCAACCCATTGGGCCGGTCGATTTGGCTTCGACCATAATAAAAAGATTGACAATCTATTAAGTATTAAAATGGTAAAATGCAAGGAGTTAAAGCAATATTTAGGCAAATTCTAAGAAGAGCGAAAAAAAAGTACCAGGACTTGGAATCGAGGCATAGACCAATAACCAATAACCAAAAACCCCTTTCAGTCAATTAGTCGCTGATTTTCTTTGTGTTGTTTTGCTGCTTTTTGGCCGAAATTATAAAATGCATCCACAATGAAAGGGCACAAGGCGAACCCTTTTATTTATCGACGACACTGCCAGGCAGCAGCAAACCTCGACGCGTTACACGTTTTATGATGAGTTTGTAAAAAGATTGAGGAAAACTTAATAGTACATACATATACATATGGAACCTGAGCAGCGCGCAGTTCGGCGAAGTGTCCATTATGCAATAAAAAACATTTCACGTTTTTGGGCGATAGAGGCTAATGTATGTATGTACATACAAGCAAAATATGTGAAGCAACCCGTTCGGAGCGCCTTACCTGATTCTGCCGGCCATGCCGGCGACCCTTCTGTTCGTTTTTTGTGCATAAAAAACGCTCAAGGACAAAACAAGACAAGGTAAAGGATTGCACAAATATTGCATCTTTGTTCGCGGCCAAAAAACGGCGGCTAGCTCATTATATTATAAACAGCAATCCATATTTTTATGGCATCTGTTGCTATTTTGTTTTTTTTTAAGATGCGACCCGGTATGCCTCATAACGGTACAGTATGGTACGGCTCGGTTTCGTTTTTTCGTTGAATCTGGAATTTACTTTGAAAATTGCAACTCTTTGGTTACAAGAGCGACTTTTTATGGCTGTCAGGTATATGTACGACTCAATGAGGGATTTTCGCCTGCTTTGTATATGTATGAGTGTGTGTGTGTGTGTGGGTGGGTGAAGGGTGAGATTGTGGGTTTGGGTGAGGGTGAATGTATATTTTAGTTTAATCCACCATTTTTTTGGTTGGATTAGCATCGGATTATGCATAAGGTCGCGGTTTTATTACAGAGATTAGAGATTATACAAAATGTGCAAACTGTTTACTTGATATCCTTTTTTTCAAACCGTTTTCAATGAGACACTAAAAAGTGAATGAGACAGAAGTACAACATGATGGTAAATCCTAAAAGGTGCAGTTTGATTACTCTTAATTAATTATTTTGAGCTCCTATACCTTCATAAAAAGTACCCAAGGGTATCTAACAGACAGAAGGAAGTCTGACAGTTGCCACAAATTACATAATACTCCAGCTAATAGCTGGAGACACTGAAGTTGATATGAAGGTTCCTCCATATCCAAAGCCAAATCAGTTTGTTTTAGAATCAGATGAAGGAATAAAAGTTGCAGAAACACATTTGGCAGATAGTAAAAGGATTGGATTATACGGCACTCTCTCAGTGAAGAATCCCACGAACTCATCTCGTTTTTAAGTTAGTACATATGTACATATGTATGTAGTAGTTACCGACAAATGGCTAAAAGTATAGAAGTCTTATAACGTGCTGATGTAAAGAGCTTGTTTACACACTTGAGACTAGGCACTTCCGCTGCGCCTGTCGCGACATTGTATAAATGTTTAATCCTAAGAAAACCAATACCGAATCGAGTACTCGTAGCAAGCAAAGTGACCGTTAGGGCAACAGTTGAGTAAAGTTAAACAAAGGCTTAGACTATCCCACGCTCAGGGAAGGGATCCTTGGATGGTGGACGCAGAGGAGAGCAGGGGCGGGCGAAGGACAGTGAGTAAACATTGGTCTGGACCACAAAACACTTGTTGTCCTCAACTTAAGACATGCTATTTGGCGACATGAGTTGATAATCAAAATCAAAAAAGAATACAAAACCTTTGACCTTGACATACACGCTTCCAGGAATGCTTTTCAGCCGCCACAGCAGGAGGAACTTTGGTCAAGATCGAGCAACGAGCAAATGGCGCGTAATGTACACGCTTAGGCTCGGAACGGGTCGGATCGGATTCGGATGCCTATGCCTTTTAGCATTGGGTTTAAAAGGATGCGCTAACGCGCGAAAGGCTCGCCAACCTAATTTTGATAATTTGTCACGCACAATCATTTGTGTAAGATCTGCACAAAATTCGCAAACACATACGCGCACACAAACACACACACATACACACACACACACACACATACACACACGCACATGCAGAGCTAAAGTCTGGGCTGGTCAGCAAAAGGATTTAAAGACAAAAGCGCAAAACAAACGGATTTAACTATTCGTAACCCTTGGCTTTAGAATCCTATCTATTTACATACATACTCATATTTATGTATCTCCCTTTCTCTCTACCAATATCTCTCTCTTACTCACTTCTGCTATTTCGAGCGTTAACTGAAACTCCCCGCTGTGACACGGTCTACGCCAAAAGAATGATTTGTCGTAATTACTTCTAGAACTAATCTACATAATAGTAGTATATGCATATACATAGTATATACATTTGTCCAACTAACTTAATAACTTTCAGTTTTCTACAGTTATTATATCAATATTTTTCAAATATCCAATGTCAAACTTAAATTCATATATGTATGTAGAACAATATATAGGAAGAAATTTTTAAGGAAAATGTAACAAAAAATCAAATATAGACAAAGTTTATAAAGATCGTTTATTCCAAGTTTCAGATAAACTCTTCCACCAAGTCGATACCTTAACGCGTATGCTACTTTTATTTACGTGTAATCTCTATAACCTCGGAGATTATACATATGTAGTATGTACATATGTAACTTAGTGCTAAATCAATGCAGAGAAATGTATTAAAAACACGCTCCTGTAAAATTTGATTTTAGCGTAAAGTTTTCGCTATTCTAGCAATTATCATACTAGCAAACATACTACATATTTATTGCGCATTTAAGTAAAATTTAACATAACATTTGTATACTTTAACGCACAAATTCAGAGTTTAACAATGCTTTTGCTTTTCCAAAATAATTTCCAGTATAATGTGTGCGAAATGGCCTAGAAACAAAAGAAAGGTATAACAAAAATATTCGCGAAATATGCATTAAACTAATGCAAAAAAAAAAAAAAAAAAAGAGGAAAGGGTCTTGTTATGTCCGAGACATGGACAAACCTCAACAACCCTCGTAAAACCCTTTGATGCTGAGCAACCGAAGCAGCAATCGCAATCGCACCCGCACACTTCCTAGCAAGGCGAGAGTGAGAGCGATTGCGAAGGCGACTAGAGGGAGATGGACAGCGTGCCAGGGCGACTCACCCCTTTGCCTTTGCGTGTGTGTGTGCGTGCGGCCTACCTACCCCTGGTCCACCATTGCTTTCGGTTGGGCGAGTGGTGTGAGTGCAACGGGAAATGAATGAAGCCACAGCCGCTGCGTCGGCGTATAAAAGGCGGACGTAATGTGGAGTTGAAATCAGTTTACGTTCGACCGCGTCAGCGTATAGACGAGCAAACCACTTGTCACTTGCCAGTTGCCACAGCCACAACAATCAAATTTTTTAAAACTGTTTGAGCTACGCTTTGGATTAGCAGCAGCCACCAACAAGTAACCAGCAATCACCACAATCATGTTGATGCACGAAAAACTCATGACCGGGCAGTTCTTCGATCTCAAGACCGGTAAGTTAGCCACGCCCCCTTCTGCCCCATGCAACTCGCATACTAATCATCCGAAATCATATGTTCTTGCCTCAATAGATCGCAAGCCACTGCTGCATCATCATCACCACCACCAGCATCACCATCAGCTGCAGCACAGCCAATTGCAGCAGCCGCATCAAATGCACCACCACCATCATCATCATCAACAGCAGCAACATCAGCAGCAGCAGCAGCAGCACTTGGCCCTGCCCAAAATGGATTTGTATGCCGCCTACGCCTATCAGCAACAGTTGCTGGGCAGCGCAGCCGCCGCCGCAGCCCTCAGTCAGCAGCAACAGCAACAGCAACAACAACAGCAGCCACATCAACCAGTTGCTTTTGCTGCTGAGGTGTTGGATTTATCGCGACGCTGCGATAGCGTGGAGACACCACGCAAGACACCTTCTCCCTACCAGACCAACTACAGCTATGGCAGCGGTTCACCCTCGGCATCTCCCACAGCAATTCCCAGCAATTTGTTGTATTCCGCCCATGCAGCAGCCGTGCAGCAACAACAGCAACAGCAGCAACAGCAGCAGCAGCAGCAACAACAGCAATTGGCCACGCTCTATCCAGCACTCTATTACGGCGCCAACATCAAGCAGGAACCAACAACTACGCCCAAGACCAGCAGCAGCAATGCCACAGCCAGTCTGCTGCAGACCTTTGCCGCCGCCTCAGCAGCAGCTGCAGCTGCAGCAGCTGCCGCAGCGATATCCCCGCGTCCGGCAAGCAATGCCAGCACCATGCAAATCGATGTTCTTGAGGCACCACAATCCCCTCCTGCGCCGGTAAGCGACAACATGCAGCTCAACAACAGCAGCAGCACCACGCCCACCAGCAGCACAGCGCCCCTCTCGTCGACAGTGTCCGCCGGCGCAGATGTGACCAAGAATACGCGTCCCTTCAAGGCGTTTCCACGTGATCCGCTGGTGATCGCCGCCAACTTTGCCGCCACCGATGTGCTGCTCGATAATCCGCGCGTGGAACGCTACACAGAGTATCGCAAGCGTGTGCTCGAGCAGATCCGCAGTTCCAATGGTGGATCTCGCACCGTGACCAATCCAAAAATGCGACGCACCAATTCGCGCAGTGGCAGCGTCAATGAGGGCAGCTCATCGAACAACAACAGTGAGAGCGAGGATCGTGCCGCCGCCGAGGAGTCCAGTGATTGTGACTCCCATTCCGGCAACTACGAGAAACTATCGGCATCGGGCAAAGCCTCGGGAGCTGCTGCCGGCAATTTGAGCACAGCCATCGGCGGGCCCGGACAAGTTAAAGATGCGGCCTACTATGAAAGACGGCGCAAAAACAACGCGGCGGCCAAGAAATCCCGCGATCGCCGCCGTATCAAGGAGGATGAGATTGCGATTCGTGCCGCATACTTGGAACGACAAAATATTGAGCTGTTGTGTCAGATTGATGCGCTAAAGGCACAGCTGGCAGCATTTACGGCAAAGGTGGCTGTCTAGGCATCGATAACAGATCACGATAACGATTATCGGCAATATCGATACCGATAACAACAATCATTGCCATACGCTGCTTGTTGCGTTGAACGCGTGCGAGTCTCAGTTCCGTTTGGTTTTCCAACTATTTACAAATTATTTAAACTTTAATTTTGTATGAATCGTTTCGTTTCGAAGGGGCAGCTTATCTGTGAATACTTTCAAACTGTTTCTTCTACACGTGCTCAAGCCGACACACTCACACACCTCACATACAATCAAAACAGTTAACAGTTATAATTACGTTTTTTTTTTCATCTACAATTTGCAATTAAGTACATTCTAGCGCATACGTGAACGTTTATAAAATTTAGTTTAAGCGATTCCCGCAAATCTCACCAGTTAATTAATATGTATATAAGTATATGCAAAATGATATGTACCTTATTATTGCATTTGTATAGTAGAATCTAGTAATTAAGTGATATTTTTTTCATATCCATAAGTAATAATAAAACATTTGGAAACTACACATATCCTCGACTTGTAACGACCAATTGAGTGGCGCCATCTAGCTGACAAGTGCAACGCTGCAACACTGCAACACTGCTGCTGCAGTTTCGTATCAGGCAGCTATTTTCAGGAGCTACACTATTGCACTGGGGAAAATACAAAAGTCAGACTACTTTTAGTTTTTGTTTCATTTGGATTTTTATTTTTGTTCGTTTTTTTGTTTCTTCGGCCCGTCGTTCGTTCATTCATTCTCTCATTAATACTAAGTGTACGCATTAAAGATAAAATATGTGTTAATTGTTAATTAATGTCATTAATTAATTGTATGCTTACTAAAAATTCTATGTTTCAAGTTGCATTCACTTCATTCAATTTTCAATTATATCATTTTACATACTAATATTACTGAACGATTTCTTCTTCCTTTCTGTCTTCTTGTCCATCTTCTCTTTTTTACTTTGTTTTCTTTGTTTCATTTAGATTAATTTACATATTACGAGTAGTGTGTATTTGTGTGTGTGGTTCCGTTTCACTTTAAATAGTATTATTTATGTTTAATGTTTTTGTATAAGGCTAAATCGTTTACTAGTGATCTTTCGCTATATGTATGTGTATGTTTGTATATTACATGGGATTTCTCTACTACTATCTCCCACTATTCTCAAATTATTTAACAAAATATTGACAACACTTAATTTCTAAAATGACGGGCCATTCGATTGATTGGCCCATGGACAAGGCGACAATTTCATTTAGTTTCATGCCGATCCGTGTCAAATGAATCTGTGTGTTTTCTGTTAAAATACAATGTATAATAGTTATGTATAGTTTCTGGGTATGCATGTAATATGGATAATAAGAAAAACTTTTATAATTTATTAATTTTGGTTTTCTATCTTTATTTTATTTTTTTTTTCAAATATATATTTACGAATATATATATATATATATATTGATATTATTCTTTTATTCTCAATTAAATGCTAAAATTAATTATACAAAAAAAAAGAATATTATTGTGTAAGGTTATTTATGGATATTGTGTATAGTTAAAAAAAGCTAATTTACACAAATGTAAGTGACATTTTAGGGATAACAACAAAATTGTGAGGGCGTGGGCGTGTCTGGCATATGTGCGTGTGATGCTGTATATGAGTGTGGATTTGTGTGTGGAGGGGGCGGGTATTACAGTGTATACATATGTATTCGTTACGTTATAGGACTCTCGTTGTCTCACTCATATACACACACACGCACACAAACATACACACCTATTTACTGACCGCTTAATATATGTACTATATACAAACACTTAAACAAGCACATTTGCAGTTTGTTCTTTTACAAAACACACAACAACAAAGCAGCTGTAGACAAGGGTACAATGCACTCAAAACATATGCATCGTATCGTGTGCCCCTATTCTAAACACTAAACACTAAACGCTAAGCACTACAACTAAGTATACAATTTGAATTTTCACTAAAACATGTGCATTATACAATTAACTTGGACCGCATTCTCTCAATTATTGCGCATCGCAAGCTTTCACTCAAATCAACTTTACTTCAAATTTCTGTTGCTGTTTCTGTTTTGGTTTCCGATTTGCTTTCTTATTGATGTTGCTGCTGAACGCGCCACTAAGCCACACACTGGTTACATTAACTAAATAGTACATAGCAAATGGTATATATCCGATAAAATGGTATTGCTATTGCTATTGGTATCATTATCAGATATCAGATATTGCCATTGGTCTGGTTTTGGATTGTGCATACAAAAAGGTATGGTGTATCTATTGCTATCATATCAATTGATTTGTTGTCCTAATTACTCTGATATCGTATGTAATTTATATAACTTAAAAGCATAAGGATGTACATTCTCACTTGCACATTTATGTAGATGTTTTTTGTATGTCTATTTTTATGTAAGTATATAAGAAAAATGCGTTCAGAAGCTTTGATTGTTGTTCAGAAAAAGACATTACACACATTTCCGAGCCTAATTTCAAGTGTAGTAAAATAATTATTTGGTTCTCTTCCCCTCCAAATCCCCCTTTTACAAAACGCCCACCGCACAAAAATGTGGTGTTTTGATTCGAGCTGTTGTTGAGCATCATATTACTATGGCAGCTATAGGCTATGAGCTATACGTATATGTATGCACTATATATATGTATGTATATATTAATGTTTGGATACGCGCGATTGCTTTTTAGCATATATTGGAATTTCACTTTATTTCACTCATCCAAAGTTTTTGCAAGTTGTCACCTCAGTACTTAAACATAATGTAAAATAAACAAGAGAACAGAAGTATTTACATATTTCATGCCATTGAAAGGTAACAGACTTTATATTTATCTAAGGATTGCTCTCTAATTTCACAATGGTCCGTTCGCCCCATTCGGGGGAATTACGTGTGTTTTATGTTGTTTTTTTTTGTGGGGGGGGCTGGAAATGGCGGGGAAGGAGACAATAAAAAGATAAAATATTGCTATACAAATATTATCGATATTTGTTTGATTTGATGTGATCTTGCATAATCACACACACACACACACGAAAATTCGCACAAAAACATTTTTTTGTAAATTTAAAAATTGTTTCTTTTTTCTTTGTTACTAGGCGATTCACATATAAAATTTTGTTGCTACTTAAAGACTAAACTTGCAATAAAATACATAGCTTATATATTTTGTATTTGTGTGGGTTTCTTTACTTGTGCGAATCCATGTGTGTGTGTTAATGCATTGATATCTATGTATATTGGGGTGTATATGGAGCTTTGTGTGTCTGTCTTATATATTTAATACAATTGATCAATTACAAATTTATTTGTTTTTTCTTCCGTCATTAATTTAACGACTTTGTTTATTTCTTATTTATCCAATTTAAAAAGTTCTTTTTTGTTGTTGTTGTTTCCTCGCGTGTGTGGCAGGTGGAGTATGTTGTGGGTTGTGGAAACGCGACAGCCAAATTCCCTGCACACGCATACATATCATGTGTATCCGTGTGCGGGGAGTATATATTATAATATAATGTTAAAAAATTTGATTTCTCAGATTGTATATGCACTTAAAATTTTTAAATTAGTTAACAATTCTAAAAAAAAATGTATGTTGGTTGTTCTTTATCATAGAATTAGAACATAAAAGCCTAAAAATCAATAATCAATATTACAAATTATATCTATAATATTATAATATATATTTAAAATAATTATTAAAAAAAAACTAATTGTTTTTTGTATGTATAATATTACCAAAGGAAATATGCCTTCTTTGTTAATAATTCTGTTATTATTTGTTGTTGATTGTTGTTTCTTGTTTCTTGTTTCTTGTTTGTTGTCTGTGTGTGCCGCAAGTGTCTGCTTCACTCTATACATAATACATATAGACACATACGCATGCATATGTACATGTTTATTGGTATAATCGCTAAGTGAAGTATGTACGTATGCATTTTATGTATGTTATCAAAAATTGTAGTTGTTATCGTATTTGTAAGTGTAATTACTTAAAACATTGCTTATGTTTAACAATTGTTGGTAAATTGTCGTCGTTGTTGCCGTTGTTGTTGTTGTTGCAAGTCTAATATGTATGTATATTATTATTGTTGTTGTTGTTGTTGTTGTTGTTGTAGTTGTACTGCCAGCCTAGCCATAGGCATGCTGTTGTCACTCTCGCAGTCTCCTTGTTCGCCGATGCTACTGCTATTTTCACTATTACTGTTACTCTTATTTGCGTTGCTCTTTGCCATGCGATCGCCGCTTGTGCTTTTGCAACTTGGTGGCAACGCTTGTAGATTTGCAGTTGATTTTGTTGGAGGACGACACAGCCGTCGCGGCCGTTGCCTACAGCGTCTCCTCAAAGGCAGCCATTAGATCACTTTGCATATTCATGTCAATTTGGCCAGCCAGCTAAAAACCGTCAACGATATTAATACGAGTTATAATTAAATTGTAAATGTAAATGTATTGATTAGAGATGAGCGAGTGCCATTTAACAAATGTTATATGGTACATTGAACTACTCGATTCACCGAAGTGAAAGAACACCAGATAACAAAATTGATTTTCTGTGTAACCTTTACCAAAAGGTGTTTAATGTTGATAATTAGTTTTGCAGCTATATTTTTCTTAGCTTCTCTTTAATTTCAAACTGAAACAACTGGATGTACATATGAATAACTCGAAAGATAATGGAATAATTAGTTTTGCAGCTATATTTTTCTTAGCTTCTCTTTAATTTCAAACTGAAACAACTGGATGTACATAAACAAAACAACTAAACGGTAAACAATTTTTAAATTGAACGACTGAAATAAATCCTTCAATTGATCTACAATGAACCAACTATGTGAACTATGAATATTGATATATCGATATACCAATGTTCAGTTATATCAACATCCACTGATCAACATCGATAGCCTGCAACCTGTTGCAGGTTTCATACGTGTTTAATCTCTTATTGACATACTCTGTACATACTCTAAAACAGTGTTTGCTCATCTCTAGTATTTGTCATTGGTTTATTTACCGCCTCGCGTCTGCGTCTCTCCTGTTCCGCTCGCCGCTGTTCCGCACGTTTAGCAGCAGCACGATCCTGCGGCGATTGCTGTGCCGGTGAATTCTGACCATGACCTGGCGACGCCTTGATGTCATCTACACGCGATATTTGTGGCTGAGCATCGTGCACACTTTTACTGAGGCGAAAACGACATAGGGAAAAATTTAAACATCTGATGAGCCACACTTCACAAATCTGGGAATACTTACCGTCCGCTTTCCATGGCGCCCAGGGGTGATGCAGCAAGCACAGCAGCCGTAGCCGCTGCTGTCGCTTGTGCCGCGGCAGCTGCTGCTGCATGTTGCGCCTGAGCATTGCTCGTCGTCTGGTGGCCATTGCCGGGCGCAGTGCCACCAGTTGTGGCAGCACCAATACCAATACCAATAACGCCGCTGCCACCGCCACCACCGCTATTGCCCCCTTGACTATTAGAGCCTGTGGCAATGGCACCGCTTAGACTGCTGTTGCTGTTACTGCTAGCTGCCCCACTTCCGATGCCGCTGTTGCTGTTGCTACTAACATTAAGGAGTGCACTGCCACTGGCGCTGCCGCCACTATTCGTGCCACCCGCTGCACCACCGCTGCCGCTTCCCGCGCTTCCAGGTCCATTGCTGTTGACCGAATTGCTGCTGTTGTTGCCTCCGCTGCCGCTGCCGATGCGCGATGCGTCTGTGGCGCTGCTACCACGCTCCCGTTCCCCGCTGGTCTGCATCACTGACTGCGATGAAGCGTTACCGGCATTGTTGTTGTTATTGCTGCTGCTGTTGCCACCGCTAGCGGCAGTGGCTGCCACAGCGGCAGCTGCGGTTACAGCAGCAGCCTGTGTGGCAGCCGCTGCGGCAGCAGCTGCGGCAGCGGCAGACGAGGACGATGATGATGATGAGGACTTGTGATGCTTCCGTTGTTGTTGCTCCTTTTCGGCAGCTTCCTTTTGGTGTTTCTTCTCTTTTTCGGCCGCCTCGAGCAGTTTGAGACGATCGCGTTCTTTGGCTTTGTTACGGAATTGCTGGAATGAATCCATGGCCGGCTTTGCCTTGCTTGACGTAGTCGCCGTGTTCTGAGGCGAACTGGCCGAGGCCAGTGACGACCACGAGCTGGCATTCTTTAGATTCTGCTCAACGGCAATCTTGAAGCCCTGCGCAAAGCCGGCGACGTGCGCATTGCCTGCATTTATGCCGCCGACGCCCACGTGTATCTTTAGATCGGAGGGCGATTGCTGTGGCGGCAGCACCTTCTGATGCTGCTGCAACTGTTGCTTATCGGGCGGACTGGGCATCATGGACTCTATGGGTTTCGGTATTATCAACATTTTGTTGGCCGCTTGACTGCTTTGTAGCTGCTGGACCAATTGTTGTTGCTGCTGCTGCTGTTGGTGATGATGTTGCTGCTGCTGTTGCTGCTGGTGATGTTGTTGTTGCTGCTGCTGCTGCAAATGCTGCTGCTGCTGCTGTTGTTGTTGCAAATGCTGCTGCAACTGCTGCTGTTGCTGCAGATGTTGTTGGTGCTGCTGCTGTTGCTGATCACCATCTTTAAGCTTGCCGGGAACATTACCGAGCATCATGGCTGCCATTGGCCCCACTTGGTCCAGTATTGATGATGCCGTCATAGTGAGATTATCAAAGCCCGGCATGCCGCTAAAGTCAGGCACATTATAGCCATTATTGTGCGCTTGTTGCTGTTGCTGCTGCGACTGCGATTGGTGAGGGTGTTGTCCGTGCGGTTGCTGTTGCTGCTGTTTCTGTTGATAGGCTACTGCTGCTATGTCCAAATTGAAGATACTATTGTTTAACAGATGATTGCCATTCATGCCAGCCATATTTTCCGCACCTTTTGTCAACAGTTCCGTCATGTAGTCCATATGCTGCTGCTGCTGTTGTTGCTGCTGTTGTTGTTGCTGCTGCTGCTGTTGTTGTTGTTGTTGTTGCTGCTGCTGCTGCTGCTGCTGTTGCTGCTGTTGTTGTTGCTGCTGCTGCTGTAGACCAAGCTGTGGCTGCTGCTGATTTCCTGGCTGCTGCATCAGATGCGCCTGGTGGGTCAGTAAAAAGTTATCCGTCAGCGACGATTTGCCCGTGGAAAAGGAGCTATTCTCCATCGAAGCCAGTGACTCCTCCACGGGATCATCGAACTGTGGTATTTGTTTAAGGCCTGCGGCTAACGATTCGCTCGATAATGCATCATTTACGCCCACACCCACACCTACACCCAAGGGGCCTGTGTTGTGTGTGCCACTGTTGTTGTTGTTATTATTGTTACTATTGCTACTGTTATTGTTATTATTGTTATTGTTGCCCACAGCAACGGTTGAAGCCAACGCAGCTGTAAGCGCCGCATGATGGTCACTTATCTCCGGCTGCTTATGCAAATTGCTGGCAATGCGTATGCCACCAATACTGCCCGCTTGTTGTGCACTCGCTGCCGCTGCAGCTGATCCGCCATACGCATGCGGCGGCAATCCAGCAGCAGCTGCGCCCGCGGACGTCTTGCCAAGCAATTCGTTAGCTGACAATCCATTCTTATGATGCGCCGGCGCGTGCAACATATTGGCCACAGCTGCGGCACCACCGTAACTGCCCGTCGGCGCTGTCTTATTGTTGTTGTTCAGCATCGCCGCCGCGGTCATTGGATTGACATTGCCCAGGAGGTTAGCTAGACACAGACACAAAGAGAATGGAATGGGCACAAGCAGGATCACAGGATCGCACAGGGGACACATGGAACGAACACAAAAGAAATTTGGCGAGTTAGTCACTAGTCTATGGAGGTTTTAATTCTCTTTTACTCACTCATTTGTGATGTGGGCGTGTTTGCCGTCGCCGTCGCGCTCACAGCCGACAGCATTTGATCCACTTGTTCCAGCTGCATTTGCATTTGAACACTCGGCGCTATACTGCCACCACCAGGCATATTGATGAGCAAGTTCCCACCAAGGCTTGGATTATTATTTACCTGGAGTTGCCACAGCCCAGTCAAAAGGACAACACACAAACAAGGAAAGAGATACACGAATTGGGACATTAAAAAACAGAGAGAAAGGGAAACGCACACATGTTTAGTAAAATGAGTTATGTTACATGCAACAGACAATGGCAAGAAATTGAAATGCTTAGAGCTGCACAAACATCGATAATTTCGAATATTTTCCCGCGAAAACATCCTTTCAATCGATGTATCGAACGTCTTAGTGCAATTAAGAAATTTGTTTTAAATTACATGATGTCTCGTCTCAGTTTTTGGTTAAAATAAATAAATAATTTCAATGTCAAAAATTAAAGCATCGATTTAATCAATTGTAAGTACATCGCGGTTTTTACCATCCCTAATGCATACGATAATATCTATCTAGTTTTCAACACTCCCCGTGACTCTCCCGTGAGAGCTTTTTAAGCTTCTGCTTCGCCCCCGCTGTGGCGTGTGAGTACGTCGTGTGTCACTCTCGCTAACAGCGCATTGAGTAATATCCGAATTAAACAGATTTTTGCTCACACGCAACAGAACGAAAATAATTTGAAAATTCTTCTACCAATCACTACTAAAAAGTCAGAGCTAGACGGCTGACATTTTCACACTATTTATCTATACCTTCATTGTGTCATATTCTTCAACTTAGTATATCACTTTAAAGAAGTGGTGCACAAAACTCAAATATCGGGCTACGCGTGGCCTGTGCAGAAAGTTCTGCTTGCGTCGTTGTCGACACACGTGCTTTCGGCGCTTGCTCTCTCACAGAGTGCAAATTCGGCTGTTGTCTGAGAGAGAAACGATCAAAACAAAAACAAGCCGAGCAGTCGAGGCGGGAGCGACAGTCGGGTGCCCTGAGTCAATCTTCTTTATTATTTTTGGCACGGCAAAGATTTCATACCCTTGCAGAACCCTGATGCACTTTTCAACCGATTTTTCTTATATCAGCTATATGATATAGTGAACCGATTTAAACTAAGTTGCAAAGAAACTGACAGACGGACATGGCTATATCGACTCGGCTGATCAGGAATAAAGTATATACTTTATAGGGTCGAACATGTCTGCTTCCATGCGTTACACATAATAATGCCCTCTGCAGGGGTAAAAAGAGCCGTTACTCCAAAACATATGTTTTCTTATCTTTTGACACTTCAGTTATGCTTGCATTTAAATTGTTCAGTGTAAAGCGGTAAAACACGACGTTGACTTTGTATTTCGCTACTTCGCACACAACCACATGTTTGATAGTGTGCATTTATATGTATAT